>JAJOZX010005048.1:0-345000 GCA_023014485.1 Bathynomus jamesi | reverse complement strand
TGTTGTGTTTCAACAAGATGGAGCACCATGTCATTATGCTCTAATTGTTCGAGAATACCTCAACAGACGCCTTCCGAATCGGTGGATTGAACGTGGAGGACCTCGACCTTGGCCTCCGCGTTCTCCGGATTTGACACCTCTGGATTTCTTTGCATGGGGTTTCATAAAAACAAAGGTTTATCGCCAAAAGATCAATGCTTCTGTTGAAACACAACATTATCAAGAATGCCATCATCAAGAAGCTGTGGTTCGAGAAACTGCTGAAGCATATCAAGGTAGACGGTACCTGTTACAGTTTGCTCCCGCAAAGAAGAATGGGCCATAAATTTTGGATTTGGTCATCCAAGCCACACGTTAACTTTTGGAGAGTCTCTTTGCCATTCTATGACTTCAGACGGTCTTTCATTGGACCAGATAATGAAAAAATTATGAAAATAAAATTATGAAAAAAATTTAGAAATTTATACATTTTTAACACATATTAAACATGATAAACATAAATAAAAGTGTGTTTTTAAAAAATTTGTCCGATTTCATTGAAATAGATAGTTAATTCTGGGACACCCTGTATTGCTCAGTTATGAAACGCAGCTGTTCCACAGCCCATGCAGTCATCTTGAAGGGTTAGTTTTAACTAACACTTTTATTTTGTTTTGTATCTTATCTTGTCTTGTATTTTCAAAACCTATACAATCCTGTACAAACTTGTAACTATCCTCTTTCGAATGATGCGTATGATTTTATAAAAGGACTTATACTTTAAGAGTTACAGGGGTTTCTTTTGGGTCCCATTTCTCTGGATCACCCTTTATATAACAACCAGTCCCGTTCCCAGCAAAATACTCTCTCCCCTCCCATCAATAGGTGGTTAACATTTGGGACAGATGAGGTATTACAACACCCCTTGTAGCACGAAATCTTTAGGTGATAGAGTAAAAACCTAATTAAAGCAGAATTAAATAGCTCCTAGCTCTTGGACAAGCATATTGCTTGTTTATGAAAGAATAAAAAAATAACTGAAAGAAACAAAATATATTTACCTTCTTTACTTGCAAACATTTCAGGAGTAACATGCCCAAGTAACATGCAAAGGACTTTGAGATCCCCACACAATATCCATCTGTGATTTTGATACTGAATTTTTTCCAGAAGCAGTTTCATGTTGTTATAGGTCTCTTTTAAGTGAGTAGAATGGGCCACTGGGATTGATGCATATTTGTTACCGTTGTGCAGTAACACTCCTTTTAGACTGGTTTTAGAGGAATCTATAAACAACCACCTCCAGTCACTGGTTTGGTATTCGATACCTAGCTTGCACACTAATCCTGTGATGTCCTTGCAAAATACCAAGGGACCATCTTCTTCGAAAAAAGGCACGAAGTCTTTCTCAAGATTTCTGTACCAAGCGAAGTATGTGTCGGATGCCAATAAATTGTTCTCCTGCAATCTAGACCCCAAAAGTTCTGCAGGGT
The DNA here is from genome assembly GCA_023014485.1 of Bathynomus jamesi. NCBI lineage: Eukaryota > Metazoa > Arthropoda > Malacostraca > Isopoda > Cirolanidae > Bathynomus > Bathynomus jamesi. The sequence goes on along the minus strand of JAJOZX010005048.1, from coordinate 343,528 downwards.
CCTTAGGCAGATTCAAATCCCTGACTAAGTCATTTAGTTCGGCTTGGGTTAATGGTTTAGGAGGATCTCGGTCAGCTGTTGGCTGTTCATAAACATCATCATTGTCTTGATTTGGAGCTGAATCAGAATCAAAATCTGAATTGTATTGATCCAGACTCTCGGGTGGGCGGGGAATAGGAACTTCAGGACCATGGGGTACCGGCCTTATTGCAGATGGAAGACTTGGGTATTCAAGGCTCTCTTTATTCTTTGCATTATAACCTTTAACATTGCAAGAACAGAAGTAGCAGTCGTCGGTATGGTTTCTAGGCTCGCGCCATACCATAGGGATCCCAAATGGCAAACTTTTTTTTTACCTTTGCTCCAATTCCTTAGTGCCGCAACACACGTAAAACAAACCTTGTGTGGAGCCCAACTTTTGTCTTGATCTCCTAATTTCATTCCAAAATAAGCATGATAAGCTCTCTTAATGAAGGTCGTTACATTTGTCCTTTGTTTTACAACAACATACCCACCACAAATATAACAAAATATGTCTGAACCATGGGTGCATCCTCTAGAAGCCATTATTAAAATTTTAAAGACGTAATGTTAGAATTATCTATCTGAAAAATATGAAAAAACGAAATTAATTAAAGATAAAAAAGGTAAAAAATTACAAAACGACCCAAAATTGTTTTGCTAATAACTTTAAAACTGTGGGTGATAGGAAAACACTGGTAGCATTTTTTAATTCAGCGCAGCGAACTGCTTCAGAATCACAACTCAAAATAAAGAAATCGATTTTCATGCAGACCGGTGTATAATTAGTCAAAATCGTATAACTAAATTCGTAAACGCTTCCTGATTTTAAATCATAATTTCTATAGTATTAAATTTCGTTTTAAGTTTGTTACATTCTCCTTTATTATTTACATGAAAAACATGGTAAATTATATACTCAGCGGACCGAAATGGGGATTTTAATGTGACTTTTATTTATTTGTGGAATAAGGATTAGTTTTCATTAATTTTAAGGTGTTGTACAGTATATGTTCCTTAAACGGTTGTATACCAAAGAAAGTTTTACGAGTTCATAAATTTCATAGGTAACTAACGTATATATATTATGTTAAGTGTGTGTGTGTGTGTACACAAACATCATTGTCTTTACTTCCAGAACCATTTTATGACCTAAATTTCTGTGAAAAATATTTTTTCTTAACTGAAGTACGTAATAAATTCAAACCACAATTAATTATTAACAGGATAGATATATATATATATATATATATATATATATATACAGGGTGTCCCGTAAGTCTGGACCCATAGGGATTTATAATATATTTTTTTATTATGTTATTATTATTATTTTATTATTATTATTTTTTATTATTTTTTATTATGATTTTTATTTGTGGGTCCACTTGAAAGCCAAAGTGTACGAGGTCAAACTTCAGAACATTTTCCACCTTAAAGCACGCATTGTGGAGGCGTGTCAAGAAATTTCTGCGACTGTGATTCAGAAAGTGCTGTCGCTGTGGAGATTGCGTCTTCAACTATGTGTGCGACACAACGGCGGACACTTTGAACAGATTATGTAATAAATTTTTGGACTATTTTGTAATTTTATTATTTTTCCCTATGGGTCCAGACTTACGGGACACCCTGTATATATATATATATATATATATATATACACACACGCAAAGTTATTTTGGGGAGTTAGATAATCTCGATATGTGCATTATCACATCCAATCGGTACTCTTCCTCTTACTAAGTGTTCGTGAGCAAGTCAAGAGTGACGATGTTAATTGGAGCAACAACTTGGTCACGTAACACTGTTACATTGTCAGTCTTTTTCTGATAAACATTGCGTTTGGAAATAGGTCAGGTGACCTTCGGGGCGAGACAATGTGGTCACTTCTATTCTAACCCAGATCTTTGGGAATCGTTCGTCTAGATATTATGGTTTGTGCTGTTGTTGTTGTATTGTTGACGGTAGTGTGAATTGGGGCTTCATGAACTTGATAAGTGTGATTTTTTATTATTATTATTGGTGAGGTGTTTAGCCTCCTTCGCAACATCAAAGTTCATATAACGGAAGGAACCTACAGCTTTACGTGGGATTCGAACCGCGGGTCGCTACATCATCTGGACGCATAGGACGGTCTTCCATCCAGTTACAATCAGACCCAGTGTCGCTTAACTTTCCCAATCGATCGGAAGCGGTGTTGAGACAATGTTTACGACCTAACCCTCGTAACGATACAATCTGTGGCAAAGCACTGATGTTTACGACACTTTGAGAGATGCCAAGTTTTATTTAATTTCCGACCATTCTTGAAAACACTTTGTATACAGACTCTTTGTAAACAAAGTAATGGAGTTGCTTCATGCTTTGTAAACGCAAAAAACGGCCTGCAAATCTCTCTTTCTTGAGGGACTTCTCTCTCCCTCTCTCTTGAGACTAATCTCTTTTTCCGGAATCTCTAATTATGTCAAACGAATCGTAAAGAAAATCTACGGATTTTGGTAATCTTTTTTTCACTTTTTGAAGGGGAAAACCCTTTCGTTAATTTCCCCTCATTACAAATAATTAATTATCATTTATTGGTGGTATCATGGTATTAATAATTTAAATGATTATTACCTGATATCTGTATTTAATATCTGTATATCGTGTAATTTTTTAAGATATATATATATATACAGGGTGTCCGAGAATTATCTGTACAATTTTTGGCTGTTATTAAAAGTCAACCATGAAGTGTAGAAATTCCAGTGTTGTCCCATTTTACAGAGAATCTCATTAAGTTTTTTCTGATACCAAGTTTTGACAAGTTTTTTTAGAAATTCCAGAGTGTCCGAACATTATCTGTACAATTTCATCTCTTAATAAAATTCTTGATAACACGCGTAAAATTCTTAAACAAGATTATTTAGAATCTGTATTTTCAAAAGTTTCTTTTATTAAAGTAACGTCGTTACAAACATTCGATATGTGCACCATTAGTGATTCGCAAAACATCCAATCGATACTCCAAATGTTGCCATGTACGCTGCAGCATATCCACATCAATTCGCTCAATAGCAGCTGTGATTCTTGCTTTTAAATCATCAATGTCTGTCACCCGCGTACAAAAAAGAAAAAACTTGTCAAAACTTATCATCAGAAAAAACTTAATGAGTTTCTCTGTAAAATGGGACAACACTGGAATTTCTACACTTCATGGTTGACTTTTAATAACAGCCAAAAATTGCACAGATATTCTCGGACACCCTGTATATATATATATATATATATTATATATATATATATATATATATATATATATATATACAGGGTGGGCCGTAAATTTCCATACATAGGAAAAATAAACATTTTTTATGGACAACCATTTTTATTTATATAATATGCTCTACATGGTTGCCATTGTTTTGAAAACACATTCAATACGTGTTCCCCACTGTTGATGAACACGCATTAGCACAGTTGACGTTATGCTTGTAATGGCGTTGGTGATACGTTCCTTTAGATGATTTATGTCTCGTATCTTTTCTGATACACCATGGCCTTCAAGTGCCCCCAAAGATAGAAATCAAGGGGGGTGAGATCTGGGGATCTGGGAGGCCACTCCACAGGACCACGCCGACCAATCCAAGCATCCGGAAACTGCTGCTGATCCAAATACCGACGCACGTGAAGACCATAATGAGGTGGAGCTCCATCTTGCTGGAAGTAAACTGGGAAGTTACCTTCCTCGTTTAGCAGGGATGGGAAAATCTCTTCTTGCAACATGTTAAGATACCTTTCGGCATTAAGATTTCCACTGACAAAAATTGGTCCAATAATTCTGTCACCCATATCCCGGCCCACACCATCACTTTACCGGCACCTTGCATCTTCGTCGGACTCAGCCAGTTAGGGTTAGCATTACTCCAATAACGTATGTTTTGCGATTAACCTCTCCATTGACGTAAAAATTTGCTTCATCAGTAAACAAGATCTTACGTCAAACGCATATTCTTAGGGTATCTGAAACATAAAAACAAACGTTTAAATTTTTCCTATGTATGGAAACTTACGGCCCACCTGTATATATATATATATATATATATATATATATATATATATATATATATATATATAATCTTTCAACTTTTCAAATGTTCCGTACGATGATTTCCTCATTTCACGGTCAAGCTTGTTGCCCTTCCATACATACAGGGTGTCTTACAAATCCGGTCTTATAGGAAAATTTATTCAAAATTAAATTTACAAAAGTAATACATTAAAACTAAAACTTATGTTCAAATTGAGGTCTTGTTTTGAGACCTTTTTTTGTTGCAGGTAGAACAACACTTAATGGCTAATATGGAAGCGAGTTACACTCCTGAGGAAAAGGCGAAAATTCTTCTTTTCCCGAGGAGTGTAATTCGCTTCCATATTAGCTATTGCGTATTATTCTACCTGCAACAAAAAATAAGGTCCCAAAACAAGAAATCAACGTGAACATCTTAGTTTTCATACATTACTTTTGGAAATTTAATTGAAAATAAATTTTCCTATGAGACCGCACTTCTGGGACACCCTGTGTATATATATATATATATATATATACCTCTCAGTAGTCGTTAATTTTTAAAAAAAATTATAAATATACCTTTGGTTTGCTTCTGCCCAAATTGTTCATTCTGACGAAAGTCAAGCTTTTCACTCCACCTTAGACCTACAGTTTAATGTGGAATCCGAACAACGCCCCACTAGCAGCCCAGCGTTTTCACCACTAGGCTACCCAGGGTGCCCATTTATCTACCAACCACTTTCTTTATTGTGTGGAAGGATGAACAGCTCTGTTTTGCTGCGCGCCGCCTGCCGTCACCGGGTCTCGATCCCGGGGCGATGGATTCGTAGTCAGCGACGCTAACCACCACATCACAGAGGCGCACTATATAAATAATAATAATAATTTTTGTTTATCTGGTATAACTAACAATATTCACATAAACTGAATGATTAGCTCGTAAGGTCAGCATACCAATAATAACTCCTTTTCAGTTCTTAAACGAATACGAACACTAAGTAACAAAATAAAATAATGTGAGTGTGTTTCATAAGCATACGCCTTTGAATTCGGGCGACAGATTTCGGCGAGAATACTTATTTTATGTTTAAGACGCCATTTTGGATGTCAATTTGAATTATAAAACAACGTCCCTGAAAGCATGCGGGAAAATCTCTCTCTCTCTCTCTCTCTCTCTCTCTCTCTCTCTCTCTCTCTCTCTCTCTCTCTCTCTCGTAAATATCCCTAAGTGGGAGTCTCTTGAATTTAATTTGCTGCAGCAAATCGGATGATCACCCACGAAACCTTTACTTGCTACATAAACATCTTTCACAGCGAGAGACCCAAGTTGAAACGGCGACATTCAAAGCGTTGACGCGCGCGCACGCGCACACACACATGACAGGCATCCATTTACAGAAAACACGCTCACAGACTTGCCTGATTTGTTGATATGTCTAAGAATAGGGTGGAAAAATTTTTTGTAGGGACATAATTTCATAACGAAAAAAACTTTAAAAAAATGCATGGCATGGATTAGGTGAGGTGGAGTTGCGTCGCTGCCGTCATGATTTCCCGTTTTCTCTTTCTCCTGAGTGGTTGGATGCACGTGACGGGTGAGGGCATGGTGTGGAAAATCTGATTTGTTCGTAATTCGTGTTTCAACCCCTTTCCTATAGAAACATTTCATCACTGCCGGCGTGATGGCTTTGTGCGTACATAGAGTAGACATGGAGAGCTTTTTTTAATCCTTTCTTTTAATCCTTTTGTTGCTAGCCTAAAGTGGGTCATGGAGTCTATTTGTTGGACTCGTACCTCGGTAAATAGAGCTGAAAATATTTCGCATAAAATCAAATCCCTGTTTTGAGGTCTTTGTTACGATACCGAGTGGATGATGCGCGATCGGCAAAAGTATGTTATTGGTTAGTTTATACAGCGGTGCTATCTAGTGTACAATCTCCGTTTGCATAGCATAATTGTGGACCTAACTTATATAATCTCATCTTTTCTGTAAAATTTCCTTGGCTACTTTTCCATGGTCAAGGTATTTTTTCAACATTTTTCCATACCCGCCTCTGGACCGAGACTTCCACTCCTGAAGGATAAATGGATTCGTGGTCGAGTGGTTTAATCGAAATAAAATTACTAGTTCGAACCCTTCTGAGCATACCGGGTGATAAGAACGGCAAAAACTGCGACAGTCTTTAGCATACGCACAGAACTCATTGTGCACGTGCCTGTACGCGCACTCGCAAGTTTTTGAATAAACGAGCGCTAATTATCATTTTAGAGTCTACCAGGACTTACAGAAACGAACATTTTTTTTAAACAAGTTTCCGCTTTTATTCAAAGTTCTTCATTTAGTATTCCGTTTTCTCTTTAATATGTAAATGGATAACTATTTGTTTACTCTGTTTTGCTCGAGGTATTTATTGTTATTTTTATTATATTTTCCTGTTGACAGTCCGAATTATACTTTCAAGTTTGTTGAATTAAACAAAATGTCTTTGTTGAGTTGTTAATGTTAATTTATCTAAAATGATTACATTAAATTACCATATTTTGCCTCCTATATGGAAATTAATTGCAGGATTGTTTAGTCTCTCTCGAATTAAAATGTAACTGTTATACTGAATAAATGTTTTTAAAGTAAATTATACACACACACACACACACAACACACACACACACACTAACATTAGAGATTGTATCATGCTTCGTGGCCGACATGAAGTTCCGCAAGGAAATATCAAATGAAAGTGACCGAAAAATTATGAAATGGCACTGAAATACTATTCAAGTGGACGGAAAACAATAATATGAAGTTCAACGAAGAAAAATCCCAACTTGTAAGATATGGTAGCAGTAAGGAGATACTATAGAGTAAAGGGTACAAAACAGTGCAATACAAATAGATGACATGACACCCACAATTCAAGAATCTTGGAGTAACAATATCATCGGAATTCCGAGAACAATACATTTATATTACAAAACTAGAAGCAATGATGAGCTTTTATGTGGAGGAGCTTCTACAGCAGAAAAGAAAACATCATGTTAAAGGTATGGAAAAATTTAGTCCAACTAGTAACTGAGTATTGTTTACTCTTCACATACCCATACCAAAAACGAGACATTGCAAACATAGAAGCTATACAGAGGACGAGAGTTAGAAAAGTTATTTTTAAAAGTAATTCGTTATAGTTACTTACCTATAAAAGTACAGTAATTAGTTACGTTAAAAGTTACTGTACTGAGAAATGTAACTCAGTTAAGTTACAGATAAAAAGTTAAAAACTTTTTTTCTACGTGAAGGTCAAAATATGAAAATAAAAACCCACTCTAATAGACAGAGTTTATTTCCACAACAGTTTCGATGCCCACTGGCATCCTCCTCGGGTGGATACAGAAAAACGAATGAACCAAAGCAAGAGGGAAAAACAGTCCAGGGACCGATCGTTAAGAAATTCGCACCTACTGTAGGTTAGATCCCGTTCTCCCGACACCGGAAGGCCATTTTCATTAAAGGGACACGCTTATAAGTACATTCGCACAAATTAAAACTATCTCCTTGTTCTATACATACAGATTCTATTATTTTGACATAATTACTGCATTTATTATTGCATTTACATTTTCTAACATTTATTATTATTACCTTTACCCTAATTATTAAATTTATAATATTACCTTTATTATTACATCCGTTGCATTTATATTTATTTCCACATTTATTACTTCCATTATTACATTTACATTTATTATTACATTTACATTTACCCCCCCCCCAAAATCGAATGAACTAAAAGCGAGTAAGGAAACAATCCAGAGACCTTTAAGAAATTCATACTTTTTTGACCAAGAATCTCATTAAAGTGTCTAACTTATAAGTACCTTCGCACAAATTAAAATTATCTACTTTTTCTATACATACAAATTCTATTATTTTTCTTTTAACATAATAATTATATTTATAAAGTACCTTACTTGATTCCCAATCTATAGCATGATTATTTTGGCTGGCGTGATAAAAATGGCATTATTAGTATTACAACTTCTGAAGGCATATTTGTGTTCTTTAATACTGGTTTCAATATTTCTTCCAGTTTATCCCACGTATACTAAATCACAACTTTTACAGGGAATGCTGTAGACACAGACTTGTTCCTGTTTTGCGACGTTATTCCTAACCAATTTACTTTTCACGGTAGACGAATATTTGAACGCCAAAGCAAACTTAAAATCTTTCGTCAACGGTTTTACGTTTTCTAAGTCGGCAATGTAAGGCAAACTCGCATATTGTTTTTGGTTAACTGACGGTTCCCGAGGGGCATAAAAAGATTGTCTGGTTTTAAAATACGCCTTTCTGATAAACCACTCGGGATATTTTAAATCCTTAAAAATGTTCCAAATCTTTGAATTTTCCGGGTCCAGCAAATGTGGGCTACAAATCCTGAGTGCTCTTAGAAACATGGAAGAAATAATTGAGCTTTTAACCCCTTCACCATGATATGAAAAATAATGAACGTATGAATTACAATGAGTAGGTTTTCTATAGACATATAGACATGTCTTATCCAAATCCGAAAAGGAAGTTCTTAATTTAGGCCTGTCGTTTGCCCTTAAAACCCGATAAAAACATTGTTTTAGATTTTGTCTTTTCCGTAGTTAATTCCAGGGTGGATATTTCGTGTTTAAATGGTTTGATTCTGAGCAAGTTTCTGGAACATTTCAACTCAATGGACTCGATTCCCAATAGATTCCGGTTAGCTTTAGACAAGCTCAGGAAGAACGAAGCAATATTTGTTACTAAAGCGGACAAAAGTAACACTGTGGTTATTTTGGACAAGTGTGATTATAAACAAAAAATGGAAGCGTTACTTAGTGATGAATTCACCTACACCAAAGTGAGATCGTCCCCCCCCTAAAGCGTCTTTCTGCCGAATTCAACAAAACCATCAGGAACTTTTTAAAAGATGTCCCGGCGATTGATCCTAAAAGATTTCTACAGATTAACCCCAAACTCACCCACATTTACGGCCTACCCAAAACCCATAAGATTAATACACCATTCCGTCCCATTATTTCACACAGGAGTTCCTTTAGTTACAGGTTATCTAAATTTCTTGCAGATAAATTATCCCCATTAGTTGGTAAATTTTCAGGCTCGCACATCACTAATTCCTGTGACTTTATTAACAAAGTTATGTCCTTAGATTTAAAACGGGGAAGAATGATCAGTTTTGACGTTGAGTCGTCCTTGTTTACGAAAGTTCCCATTGATAATGTACTTAGTTTTTTAGATGGAAAATTGCCAACATGTAACGTAGAATTAGGCATGCCCACATCTGTATTTTTAGAACTGATAAAACTCTGTGTCACCAATAATGCCTTCTCCTTCGGTGAAGAATTTTTTTTGCAACGTTTTGGTATGGGAATGGGGTCCCCTTTATCCCCGATACTGAGTACATTATACATGGAATATTATGAGTCGGAATTGTTGCAAACAATATGTCCCAGGAATTTAATTTGGTTTCGTTATGTAGATGATATTTTCTCATTTTGGCCTGACTACTGGAACAACTTTGACACTTTCTTTCAGTCATTAAATAATCTTGCTCCCTCCATTAAATTTAAATATGAATGGGAGAACGACAAACAATTACCTTTTTTAGATGTTTTGGTTATTAACGAAAGCGGAAAGCCCAATTTCACGGTCTATAGAAATCCTACTCATTGTAATTCGTACATTCATTATTTTTCATATCATGATGAAGGGGTTAAAAGCTCAATTATTTCTTCCATGTTTCTAAGAGCACTCAGGATTTGTAGCCCACATTTGCTGGACCCGGAAAATTCAAAGATTTGGAACATTTTTAAAGATTTAAAATATCCCGAGTGGTTTATCAGAAAGGCATATTTTAAAGCCAGAAAATCTTTTTATACCCCTCGGGAACCTTCAGTTAACCAAAAACAATATGTGAGTTTGCTTTACATTGCCGGCTTAGAAAGAGTAAAACCGTTGACGAAAGATTTTAAGTTTGCTTTGGCGTTCAAATATTCGTCTACCGTGAAAAGTAAATTGGTTAGGAATAACGCTGCAAAAGAGGAACAAGCCTGTGTCTACAGCATTCCCTGTAAAAGTTGTGATTTAGTATACGTGGGAGAAACTGGAAGAAATATTGAAACCCGTATTAAAGAACACAAATATGCCTTCAGAAGTTGTAATACTAATAATGCCATTTTTTTATCACGCCAGCCAAAATAATCATGCTATAGATTGGGAATCAAGTAAGGTACTTTATAAATGTAATAATTATGTCAAAAGAAAAATAATAGAATCTGTGTGTATAGAAAAAGTAGATAATTTTAATTTGTGCGAAGGTACTTATAAGTTAAACCCTTTAATGAGATTCTTGGTAAAAAAAAGTGTGAATTTCTTAAAGGTCTCTGGATTGTTTCCTTACTCGCTTTTAGTTCATTCGATTTTTTTTTTGGGGGGGGGGAATGTAAATGGAATAATAAATGTAAATGTAATAATGGAAGTAATAAATGTGGAAATAAACATAAATGCAACAGATGTAATAATAAAGGTAATATTATACATTTAATAATTAGGGTAAAGGTAACAATAATAAATGTTAAAAAATGTAAATGCAATAATAAATGCAGTAATTACGTCAAAATATTAGAATCTGTATGTATAGAACAATTAGATAGTTTTAATTTGTGCGAATGTACTTATAAGCGGGACCCTGTAATAAAATGCCCTTCCTGTGTCGGGAGAACGGTATCTAACCTAGGTGCGAATTTCTCAATGGTCTCTGGATTGTTTCCTTCTCGCCTTTTTCATTCGTTTTTCGGTTTATAATTTCTGTATAATAAACAACAATGTAATAATCAATGTAATAAATTTATAATTTCTGTAATAAATAATTATGCAATATTAAATGTAATAAATTTAATAATAAATGTAATAATTATGTAAAAAATAATAGAATCTGTATGTTTAGAACAGGAAGATAGTTTTAAATTTGTGCAAATGTACTTATAAGCGTGTCCCTTTAATGAAAATGCCCTTCCGGTGTCGGGAGAACGGGATCTAACCTAGGTGCGAATTTCTTAACGGTCGGTCCCTGGACTGTTTTTCCCTCTTGCTTTGGTTCATTCGTTTTTCTGTATCCACCCGAGGAGGATGCCAGTGGGCATCGAAACTGTTGTGGAAATAAACTCTGTCTATTAGAATGGGTTTTTTATTTTCAAATAAAAAGTTGCTTTCAAATTACTTCAAGATTGTTACGCTTCGCTTCGAGGGTTTGCGATTTTTACAAGATTAAAGAAATAGCTTTTGGCTACTTAATTAGCGATAATTTTCTATTAATGCGCCCACTTTCGATGAAATATTTTTTTTATTCAATGAAACCATTGACTCCTTGTCTGCTTAAAACTGCTCTGCTTCAGCCGAGAAAGTATTTTTTACGAACATCACTCGTTTGAAATGTTTATCTGGCACTGATCTTTTTTTTCCGAGAATAACCTCCCTCTAGGATTAAAGATTTTGTCTACCGAGGGGCTGCTTGGGAGTCCCTTCGAAATAAGTAAATTAGTATAGAAATGTATTAATAGACGAGTTTACGCTATATAGTTTTTCTTTCATTGAATTTGAAAGAAAAAGATTATGGGGTAAGTTATTTACGAGTCATCTTAGATAATTACATAGACATTTATGAAAATTTTATTTCCTAAGCGAAACTACTGTATGGATTGTATTAAAGTTTATATCAAAATAATTGTTTAAATTTTAGTCATAATAATTAATTTTAGAGGCTCGCAAGAATAAGTTTTAGGCTAAAAAATATAAAAGAACAAAATATTTATTCATGAAACGTACTTTTGCCCGTTTGTCAGTATCTTGCAACGAACTGGCAACCTTTTAATTCACAGTTAGTATTTTAAAAATTACGTAGAATCGAACTTCAAATTTTGTTAAGACTTACGAGTAAATGGAGCATACCAGTTGTGACTACAGGATTCTGAAATTGGGGAGGCGGAAGGGTGGCAGAGAGAGAGGTTTGGGAGGCGAAGTTTAAATTTGGAAACAAAACAAAACAAAACATCTTTATTGCGGATCATATATATGGGATGAACTTCACAATTAAACGCATGAAATGAATGAATGATGCAAACCACAAGGAAAAAGAAAAATATATATATTTCGTATAATTTCATACTTGAACCAGTAAATTTCATACATTGTTTCTCACAAAAGTAATAATGAGTCTTACCATTTTCACATAACCAAAATGAAATGACACAAAATTAAGTGTAACAATGGCATAGTTTAAGTTTGTTGAATTTTGTATTTTAAATACTCTTTGTAAATTAATATACTGAACATATGACACAACTGTCAAGAAAACTCAAGCATGACAAACATTGTGAAATAAAGACAAAAACTAACAGGGCTTAATTCCTTACAATATGTATCTAAATTGTTTATGAATTGGTTTCCTTCATGAAAGAGAACTACATCTCTTGGTAAGTGACTCCATAACCTAATACTCTGGTTCAGAAGAATTTACATAATTCAAGCTTGCGATGTCCAATTTTCAAAACTTATTCCTGGTGTTAACTTGGAATGAATTCAAAACGAGCAATATCCTTAAAAGTTTACGAGGAAGTTGCATATCAACTTAAATCTAACTAAATGAAATACTTTTAATTAATATGGAAGATGTATATTCTTAGATTCTTTAGTGGAAGCAGAAGGGGAGGCAGACATATTTTAGAGGAGGCACCCGCCTCCCTTGGCGTCGCCACTGAACATAGGCTATTTACCATAGACTAATATGTTGTTTACTTCTTTCTGTAATCTGAGATCAATATCTTAGCATTCTATTATTCAAGTGAATTCCGTGCTAAACTTCACGAGCAAGGTCTTCATTTATAGAATGTTTGTTTACTGTGTCTGTTCACATCAAAAAAATCCAGCTTAAAATGGTCCAGCCATGTTCCCGAGCAGACTGAAAAAGAACTTAAGCTCTGACTAAAGTTTTAGTCCATTTTCCCTAGATTTTGAAGAATTGAGAACTTCGCATTAATTAAGAAGTAAAGATCTAACTAAAGTTCTAACCAGTTTTTAACATAGAAAACGGCTACATGAATCGTACCCGTGAAAGCTAAACTGTTTGTACGTGAACGTAGCCTGTTTAACCCGCATAGACTTACCTGACAAGCACCAAACGGCAAACGACATTTAGATGGCATTTCCAGCGTCAGGAGTTTACTGTTACGTGGCATATCAGACTTTTAAGCTAAAAAAGGCATGTCAAACAACGTTTACTTTAAATCTGGAACGAGAGTAAGTGTAACTTACAAAGCTTCGAGTTACTGGTGGGAAGTAACTGAGTAATTAAGATATTAGTTAGTCTCTTTCGAGAGTAACTCAGTCACCTGTCAAGTTACTTAAAAAAAGTAATCGTTACAGTAATGCAATTGCTTGAAATTGAGTTACTTTTCAGTTCTGCGAAGGACCCTTAGGCTAGGGTTTCTCGTTTTCAGGGGTTTTCACTACCCTGGTTTTCCGGGACAAAATTGGCCATCGTCCCGGGATCCCGGGATTTCCCGGTTTATAAAAAATAATGATGATAGTGTTAAAATGTCTAAGCATTAGATAAATCTGGATTAGTTAGTTAATGTTAAATATAAATATATAAATATTTTAACAAAAAAATTATAAATATAATAAAGGATAGAGCCTAGGCCGAGTTTCAAACACTGCAGGAACATAAATATGGTATATAGCCTCGGCGGCTGTGCCTAAAATGCTAATTTGCAGCTTTGCACTTAAACCAAAAAAGAAATTATAGTGTAATTTATACCAACACACCACCTTTTATATACAGTACTTCTAACTAATTTTTAGTAAAAAAAAAATATGAACAGCAAAAGGTGTGCCACTAAATTGAAAATAATAACCGAAATTAAAATCCACTAAAACATGCAATGTTCGATTCAGGGAAATCAAATGACTGGCTTTCAGTCCGAGTCAATCATCAAAAAAACCGGTCATATTACACATGCACAATATCAAACAGGGCATATTAGAGGCACTATTCGAGTTGTACAACGCAACGTGATTCGTGCTATTATAAATTTGTCATCATAGTCTTTGTATTTTCTAGATACAGAGGTAAATTAACGTAAAACTATTTGAAATAACGTTTTTAGAATACTTTGTAAAACCTGAGAAATCCCGGGACTTGCTGCGCGTGTCCCGGGATTTAAGGTTATCATTTTCCGCCCGAGATCCCGGGATTCCGGTCAGGGCCGTAGCTTGGGGTCCGCCAGGAATGGCTGAACCTCCCCTGGAAAATTTTGACCGTTCCCTAAGCCCTAAATATACAGTAGATTAACTAAAATAAATACTCTAAGGCTTTACTAATATCAATATCTTTACTAATCGTAATAATTACTAATAATTAATTGTACTAATATTTTCCTCTGTGCTCCAAAATAAAAATATTTGTGAAAAATGTTTCGAACATGTTAATTAAAATTTAAAAATTGTAGCGAACTGGAAAGTTCTAGAAAGTTCGTGGCGGTATGATAGGTCCACGCGCATGCGCTATAAACGTGCTGAATTTTCTAGAAGGCGTCCGTCCACTAGAGTAACTAGTATATATATTTATACAGGGGTGACCAAGTTTCCTGGACCCAAGAGCTACATACGACGTTTTTCAGATGTACAAGAGCCGCAAAATATTTTCAAAAGAATTTACTTATTAAAAACATATACATGTAGTTATACTCACATTATTAAATTGTTTAATTACTGCTTGCAGAAGGCTTAGTTTGGGTCTTCATTTTGGCTGTTAATGCTTTAAAGTCTGGCTGATGTGATGTTAAGGCGGTATGAAGAAGCTCAGTCAGGTGTTCGTTAGTGAGGGCAGCACGATGTTTTGACTTTACAAACTTCATTACCGAGAAGAGTGCTTCACAGCAATAAGTTGTCCCCAGTGGCGGGCTGGCTCATAAAATTTTGTTTGCCAAAGGGGTCAGGGGACCCATAACCCCCATTACATAATTCAATTCCAGTCCTATCCTAGTAGGCCTATTTATGAGTTCAGTTTGTTTAAATAAAAAAAAAGTTAATATTTTTTTATAAATTTATTTTACCAATAAGTACAAATATTTTACAAGTACTGCCTGCATATACATACATACATACATACATACATGCTATACTAAGAGTAGTTTTTTAAGTTCATTACTCGAGTTTGCAAATCGGTCTATTATAGTTTCCATGTCTAACTCATCCAACATGGCCTTTTCTATAGACATCAACATGTATGCTTCCAGATTCTCCTCCGACAAAGAATTTCGTAATCTTGTTTTTATTATTTTAAGCTTAGAAAATGCCCGTTCACACTGAACTTGAGTCACAGACAGTGTACAGATAGCTTTGTACATTTTGTAAAGATTATCATATGCCTTGTCATTAAGTCTGTTTGATGCAAGAATATACAGAACACATGATGGACAATTGCCACCATATTTAGAGCATGAATTCATTTTACTGCTGCTCTCTGCATTATCATCATTCAGCAAAAGCTTAAATATTTCAAAGTTCGATGCAAAAGACTGCAATTCTAATTTTACTTCACTTCAAGCTCAAGAATACCTTCCAATGCGCTTTCTTCAAGACCATTTTTAGTAATATATTCATAATTTGATGGATCGAGGCATGACATATCCTTATATAGTTGTCTATAGTCAATGAAACGGGATTCCAGTGATTGTACAACACGATCCATTATCAAGTTGAACACATGTACACGATAGTCTGACAAAGAATCAGATGTGTTTTTTTCATCAGCAGCTAGTTCATCTGCCATTCTCTTTGTTTTGTTTCCTCTTGATTGGTAACTCAGTTTTTACAAAACCAATTTTCACTGTTTGATTTTCATCATTATTGAATTGTGCAATGTGTTCATTGGATTTGTTGGCAAATTTCAAAGCCTGACTATATACTTTATCAAATTCTCTTGATCTTTTCTTCAAATCTGTAATGGATTTTTCTACCATATTCCATGCAGTAAACATATTTAAGCCACTTGTCTGTAGATAGCTTGACAAAGGGGCTGTAATTTGAAAGCTATATAAGTATGTGAATGCTGTCAATATTGTTTGAAATTCTAGAAGGCTAGACAGTAAAACATTTGCCTCCTGTTTTGTTTTTGCATCAAAATTGTTAGAGCTTTGAATAATGGATAAATATGTCAGAAGATCCACAAAATTACTGATACATATCTCGTCAAAATTTCCAAATATGGTAGTTGCTGCATTGAACTTCCCTGACCACCTGGTTTCACCAATTAGCTTTAATCGTTTCATCTTTTCTTTCCCCAGATGATGTCCAACAACTTCAATCCAGATGGCCATTCGCTTATATGATACCTTCACAAATTTTGCTAAATTCTGGAGTAAATTGAAGAAGGAAACTGCTGGTACACAACACTTCGTGGTTTCAGTAACTACTAAATTGAGTACATGGGCATAACACCATACATGAACATGCTGATCAGCTACATCAGCAATTTTACTCTGTAAGCCATTATATTGTCCATGGTAGCTTTCAGCGCCATCTGTGCTATCTGATAAGCAGTTTTTCGGATCTATTTCAAGACGACGTAATGTTTCATTTAATAGGTCAAAAAGTCCCTGCCCTGTACCATCATTGCTTGGAACAATTGCAAGTAGTCGTTCATGGATAGTACCATTTAGTCAGTGGTGGGCACCGTTAACCAAAAAGTTAACTTCAATAACGATAATCCGTTTACCCCAATTTTTAACTCCGATAACGATAATCCGATAATTTTACTACAAAGTTAACGGAAGTTAACGATAATCCGTTAACGATAACTATTTCTTTACTAACATTTAAAAAAATCAAGGAAAAAAGCTTTAAAACCCATAGAAAATGTTTGTTTATGCAAAATCCAACAATAAATAGGTATTTAGCTGTATTTTTATCAAGTTTTGCAACTTTTTTGCTTAATAACTTTTTTTTTATTTTTAATAAAAAATGTACTGATTACATGTTTTGAAACCCTTGTAACCACTAACCATTAACTAAATTTTAATTTACCAGAGAATTATTATGGCGGGAACTGAAGTTATGGCGGTTTGAATTCATTCGCGGAGCAGTGATCTTCCGTGAATGACTCCTCGCAGTTAACGGACTTTAACAGACTAAATATCGAGTTATCGGAAGTTAACTGGTCCGATAACGATAAATGGAAATTAACTTCCGTTAATAGTCCGTTAAAAAAGTTAACTTCGTTAATTAACTGTTATCGGATTAACGCTTTAGTGCCCAACACTGCATTTAGTACATATCGAATAACAATACTAAATTGATCAATTGATGAAATATCCTGGGTTGAATCTACTTGTATGGAATAATACTTGGACTCAGCAACTTCTTGAGTAATTTTTTCCTGTATCATATTCTTCATAATTTGGGTCAAAGAAGAGATGGTTGTTTTACTCAAGAATGTGACAAGACTACCACGACCTTTACTTTGTGCCTTTCTTTGTTTTTCCAATCTTTCACATCGTTGTTCAGACTTTTCCTTCACCATGGAAACATGAGAAGCCATAATAGGATCATATTTTGCCATCAACTGCACAGTAGCCAAGAAATTTCCATGATTTTCTGTTTCATCAAGAAGAGAATATGCTGACTCATTTCTGTGTCCACGAAAAGGAAGAGCTTGTTTACCTAACATATCTATTATATCTACAACTCTGGCAACAATATTTCTCTGCTTTAGTACTTCATCTTTTCGCTTCTGCAATGATGCAGCGAAAAAACGAGCTAAACCACCATCATTTACTACACTGATATATTCCTGAGCATGCTTGCTATGTATACCAGTTGATTCATGCTCTGATAAGCACTGGCTAATGCGTCTGTAATCATTAAATCCTCGCACAAAAGCAGATGGATTAGAAGAGGTTGGTGACTCAAATGCCAAGCAAAATGAACAATATAGTGATTTATTCTTCTTCTTATATGTTAACCAGTGTCGTGAGACAGTGTCACCCATAATTTTTCGCTTATATAACTTTACATTAAATGGCGGATCGTGATCATGTGGCTGAATTGGATGCTCTTTGAAAAAAAATTTCAAATCTGTTCGTGCAGGATATTGAAAGAGCTTATCCTGTCTAAATGTTGGTTGATTCTCATCATTATTTAAATCGGCTACTAGATCTTTTTGATTATGTACAGGCCCAGGTTCAGTTACTGTTATTCCACCAGCTAATTCAGAATCCTAAAAATCAGCATCTACAGTCTCAAAAACGTTAGGTATACCTTCACCTTTGTCATAGATCTACAGTATCAGCATGAACAGTTGTAGTTGAATTTCTCTGTAAGTCGCTTTCCTCTCTGACATGTAGATATAGGTGTTGATATCATAAATGCTGTTATAGTCCTGCACTTTTTTGCTGAATCATTTCTTTCTGCTTCTCGTTTATCTTTCCGTTTCTGTGCTCCAGATTTTCGTTTCATGTGTTCCATTTCCTTACCTGAAATATAAAAAAAAATAAATAAAATTAATAAAGTAATCTGATTTACTAATTGCATTTAATATAATCAAGATCAACAAATTTCAAAACAACTAACAATGCTTGAATTATACTATAATGAATGACTATATGTATTCTGTAACTGTATTGTATTGTAATGTATTGTATTGTAATCTTCTCTCAATACTATTACATGTATTTTCTTATTTATTTTTATATCTATCTTCATATATAGCAGCTTTATATAAAATATATACATAACTCTATATATCTTTTATATATGGACATAGAAATGGGTAAAATATAATTATACATATATAACAGCAATAACAAAAATAAGAGACTTACTTTGATAAATTGGAATTGATTTTAATGAAGCATGTAGGCAACTATTAAATAAACTAATGAAGTTAAAAATGTTCGCAGTGACAGGCAGGTTGGCAAAACTGTATTTTAGGCACGTAAATTTATTAATTTTTGCTACTTTCTAAAAGTTTAAAACCTGCAATAATTTTAACAAATTAAAGAAGTTATTAATACATTTGCCTTTTTATATACTATTAATAAATACAAAAAAAAAAAATTACAATTGTAATAAATACAAAATAAAAAAAAAATAAACAAATAATTACAAAAATCTAAATAAATTATATCTATTTCATGTAATAGAAACACTGTCAACACCCTCAATTAAGATTCTAGGATATATCTCATCAGGCCCAATGACTTATGTTTATTTAAACTTTATATACGAGTATAATAGATTGGCTGCCAATTTTTTTTACCTCAGGTCTAGGGGGCCAACTTCCCTTTTTTCTAGGGGGGGGGGGCCATCTGCCACATGGCAGACTGACAGCCTAGCCAGTCCGCCACTGGTTGTCCCAAAAACTGAGAAGTCGGAAACTGGTTTTCCTGAGGTAAGGATACTTTGTCTCTGGTACTTGCTTCCAAAACTCAACTGCAGATAAGCTTTTATGTATCAACTTTAAACTCACGTCCTCCTGTAGCTCCAAAAGTTCTGTTTGTATTGAAGAAGCTTCCGTAACGAAAGGTGTGGTAACAGGACAGCCATCGTTGACGACATCAATCAGGAAAGGATTTACAAGAAATTCGAAGCATGGTTTTAGCTTCTTTAGTTCATCAAACCTGAACTGAAAATCATCAATTAGTCCTTCTAATTTACCTTTGTATTCCTCAATTTACTATCTTTTATTTCAATATCAGGAAAAGTGTTTGCTCGGTTTTTCAGGTGGGGAAAGTGGTCAAATTTTTTTGTTACAGATCTTTTTGGAAGAGCTTTATTTTATTCTGGAAACTGAAAACTGTCTGTGTAAGGTCAGAAATGACCTTATCCTTTCCCTGAAGTGCCAAATTTAGATTTTGAAGGTGTTGTATTACATCAATAAAAAACATCAGATCCTGCACCCATTCGTGATCTTCTAGTTGTGGGTATGACTTTCCCTTTTCTTTCAAGAAATCAATGATAGGCTCCAACATTGCAAGAAACCTATTCAGGAGATTACTAGTTGATAACCACCTTACAATACAGTAGAATGAAAGGTTATCTGGCTTATCTTGAAGATCCAGCTTCTCGATAAAATTTCTAAACGCTCGGTGCGTTTTTGCATTTGAACGAATGCAATTCACAATTTCTAGAACACATTTCATAACACTGTCATACTTAAAGTACTTGCTTACCAAATGACCACGGTGAATGATAGTGAATAAAGAGACACAGGATATTTGGGATCGCGTGTCAAGAGCCCAACTAGGCCTACATTGTCCTACCATAGCTGGTGCTCCATCTGTTGCAACACTGACAAGTTTATTCAATGGTACTTCAGCATTTGATAATGCCTCGTCAAGTGCGTTCTTTATGTCAACCCCTCTGGTGGTTTCTCTTAGGGTCATTAAGTCCAAGAGTTCTTTCACATTTCCATCGCCAGTAACATAATGAACAAATATCGCCAGTTGAGGGTTATCTTTAATATCTGTGGATTCATCGAGGTCCAAACTGAATGCAACAGAATTCTTCAAATCACTCTGCAACGAGCATGTAATTTCAGCACTGATCTGGGAAATACGTCTCTGTAGTGTGGCGGGAAATAGAAATACTTGCTATTTGTTCTCGAAGCTTTGTGTTATCTGGAGCGAGAATTGCAGTGACATCGGCAATATTCTTCACAAATTCTCCACTACTGTAGAGAAGTTGAGCACGAGCAATATTCCATGCCATAACAAAACTAGCTTCAGTAGTTAAGTCAGCTGTCTTACACAATGATGAAAGTACAGTTTGTTGGGCAACTAGGCTAGATTTCAACATTGTTAACTTAGTCTTC
This sequence comes from Bathynomus jamesi, assembly GCA_023014485.1. Taxonomy (NCBI): domain Eukaryota; kingdom Metazoa; phylum Arthropoda; class Malacostraca; order Isopoda; family Cirolanidae; genus Bathynomus; species Bathynomus jamesi. The sequence goes on along the minus strand of JAJOZX010005048.1, from coordinate 322,540 downwards.
CGCAGTTCTGATTTGGGAGGTAATTCCATAATAAAATTTTTATGGTTAGTTTCATGATGACGCTTTAAGTTACTGGCTTTAAAGTGATTGAGTGCCACGTGGCAGATAAGACACACAGGTTTCTCACCCTTAACAGTAAAGACAAAGCTCTCCTCCCACTCCTCTTTAAAAATTCTATTTTCTTCTTCATATTTCCGTTTCTTACACTTTGTCTGCTCAGTCATTTTAATCAACTAAGGGGTTTTATAACTTTCACTTGTATAGCTGAGAAAAATAGCCACTATTTGATCTAAGAAGCCAATTTTAAAACACACGCTCGTTACTACACGTGGCCCGCAGGGTAGCTCGAGGGGTGCTGGACACTGGTGAGTAGCGATTGGTGTTAATTATGTAATTATCCCGTTTACTGGCTGTCACGCAAAAGAAATTGTCGTACGCATGACACATTTTATTGTCAATTCAATTTTTCCTTGTTTTTTTTCAATTTTTTTTGTGAAAAAAAAAATTATATTTGTATTATGAATTTTGTCTTTTATGATAAATACAATAAAAACCAAAATTGTCTCGCGAGCAGCAGTTAACAACCTCGAGAGCCGCATGCGGCTCGCGAGCCGGGGTTTGGCCACCGTTGAATATAATGAGCTTTGTTGCATGTTGGCAGTTGGTTAGTGACCATCCAGTCTTCGAGTGGTAAGGTAGTGTGTGTGAAATTTCCGTGACTGATATTAGCGATTTCTGAGTTGCTCTTTTTATGATTTAGTGTTTGGATAAAGACATTCTAATTTATTGCAAGAATAATTTATAAATTATGGATAATTAATTAGTATATATAAAATTAATTAATTAGTATATATAAAATTTTAACTTTAACACGTGTTTTATTTTTACAAAGAATTCCCTATATTATAGGTACTATGTAGCCTCTTCTGGAGATTACCATTAGCTACGGCCCTGATCCCGGTTGAGAAACCCTATCTTAGGCCAAGGCGACAAGATCGACTTTGTCGGTACGTTAGAGTTGTAAGGTGTCGCAGCGACACAATTGCAGTGGCTGTTGCAAACTACATGGGCCACGACAAGTCGCTGCGATTTCTTCGTTTTTAGTGCCACGTGGCAGTAACGCTGTGACAAAGTCGCTTGTAGCCTACCGCACTTTGAACAATACAACTCAGCCGTATGCAACAGGGAATAATTGTCGTAGCGACTGTGCCGTGTAGCTTGCCCCATAGAAAACAACGGTACCTATTCTTTGCTATTTGTCGTTACAACTTCGTCTCGGTGAAAAGTCGCTCGTGTAGCCTTGGCCTCATGTCTAAGATGGAAGAAACGAAAGATGAAGATCACTGGTCACGATTATTATAATCCTTGAAACTCTACTCTGTGCAAGGAAGACGTGAGCGATACACAATAATATACATATAAATAATACTGGAGGGAACTGTGCAGAGGTGGGTGGTAGACTGGTAGTAGTGAAGTAGATATACTTAAGTAGCTTTTTCGAGAATGTACTTTCTAGAAAGTACATTTTTTTGTAATACTTTTACTTCAACTTAAGTACAATCTTGGAAAAAATGTTGTACTTTAACTTAAGTACAATGTTGCGAAAAACTGAAAAGTACGAAGCAACAAAACAGCTGTATGCTTGACAGTTTCATTCAAAATTGGTAAACAAATTCTGGAAAAACCCGCTTTCAATCTGCCACCTCTCAATGTCAGGTATTGAGAGGGGGAAGACACTGAAACTGGATTATTTGGGTTTCATTAACCAATCAGAAGAGTCATTCAGTACAGTATTTTATGGTAGCCAATCGGCTTTTTCGATAGCTAATGACGTCACATACGGCTAAATACGCCACTTCCTGCATCTGCAGCCTGTGAACGACTGTTCAGTACTGCTGGACTAATTTTTAGTCCAAAAAGAGCCAGGATAGATTGCAAAAACTTTGAAAACCAACTGCTGTTGAAACTTAATAAGGAATTTTGTACATAATGCATACTTATTATAATAAATTATAGTTGTTAATATAATAATTCCTACTTATAATAATCCTCATTCTGTATCCTAATGAAGTCTCTTTGTCATAATGATGTTTATTTTATATTATTATATATTTGTAGTGTATTTTATTTCATTTTTGAAAAAGTGCTTCCTACTTTTCAGTACTTAAGTAGCTACATTATAAAACACTCACTTTTGTACTTCAAATTTTTGATAACGTGTACTTTTACTTTAACTTGAGTAAATGTTTTAAAGATTACTTGTACTTTAACTAAAGTTACAAATGAAAGTACTTTACTCACCTCTGGAAATGTGCGTGCCGTGCCAAACTTTAGAAATGAAATAAAAACACATTGGAATAAGATAGATTAAAGTAGATAGATTGTGCGTTATCCGAGCTGCAGTGAGAAATGGAGCCATGAAAACGATGATGGGAACTACTTATCAGAATACGAACCCCAAAACTTTTTAACGGGATGTTCAAGAAATATTTCAACAACAAACTGGACACGTTCTTATGCAAAGTCTCTGACCAGCCATGCGTGACTGGGTACGAAGGTAGGATGAGAAAGCAACTCTCTCCTTCATCAAATCTCCCAAATGGGAAACGAAGTGATTATATATATATATATATATATACTAGGTGAGGTACCCGGCGTTGCCCGGGTTAATTGAATGCCCGGTTAGGTCAACTGAATGCCCCCAAAACACCCTCACCCCCCTTTATGCAACTTGGGGGCTAACCCCCTCCACCACCCCCACCCTTCCACCATTACTGCCCTGGATAAATTTCACAAACAGACAGGCTAAACTACAGAAAAGAACGCAGCCGTGAAAATTTTGAGCTTCACATTGTGTCAAGATTTCTGAATCTGATCAGATTCCCTGACCAAATAATTGAACTCCCAATTACTGTCGGTTCAATTATTTGGTCAATAAAACTATAGAAAAGAACAGTCATGAAAATCTTGAGCTTCACATTGCCGCCCGTAATACAAACAGACAGGCTGACATTCTTCATCCCATAAGAGGTCCCCGTGCCAAATTTGGTAGCTCTAGGTCATACGGTTTGCGCTCGCATAAAGGACAGACAGACAGGCGGAAATATATAATAGAATATATATATATACTGTATATATATATATATATATATATATACAGGGTGAGTCAAAAAGCCGGAAACATAGGAAGGATAGGAAACGTTTATTGCAAAAAGACGTGTGTTACAAGTAATGTTATAAGATGTGCTCTATATGTTCTCCTTTCACTTCGACATTTCTGGCCTCTGTTTCCCCACTAGACTTGAACTCTTTTCAGGACATCGGGCTGGATTGCACCACAGGCTTCTGTAATACGCTGCTTCAAGTGGTCTGTGTCTCGGATCTCCAGACCATACCCAATGGCTTTGAGGTGTCCCCAGAAGTAAAAGTCTAGCGGTGTCAGGTCGGGGTACCAAGGACGCCACTCCACTGGACCACGACGACCAAGCCAACAACTGGAAGTTATTGTAATAACAATTTCCAATTATTTCCTGTTTCCGGACTTTTGACTCACCCTATATATATATATATATATATATATATATATATATATATATATATATATATATATGTATGAGTGGTGTAGTGCTGTGGGAACGGCGTTCCCTTACTTTTTTTGGTAGACGGAACGGCGTTCCCTCACTATTTCAAATAAATCCGAACTTACAAATCTCTAACGTCATGAAATTTTAATTCCCACCCCTAGAAGAAATATGAGAGAGAATCATTAATTGCTTCATTTCTTTTAGCTTCGACTGAGGCAATGCTAGCCTATAAAGATCTGGTGAAACAGTCACCACGGCGTACCAGTTGTTAACTTTTTTTTAGTTAATCATTCCAGTTGTTAGCTATTTTTATTGATCGTACTGGATGTTGTATATCTAATGACACTGGAAATACTGCATCTTCAACCTTGGAATATATCCTAATATCCAGTGCATATGACCTCAAAATATCCCTGAAATTGGTCAGATTTCAAAAGATTTCCCGGGGGGCTTACAGTGCCCCCAGACCCCCAGCTGTATGGGCTCGCCGCGCTCGCCATTGTCCCCCCCCGCATCTGAGTAACACTTTCAAAATGCATTCCCTCACTTCTTTATTTAGCACTACACCACTGTGTGTGTGTATATATATATATATACAGGGTGTCCCACAAGTCCGGTATCATAGGAAAATATATTTTAAATTAAATTTACAAAAATAATACATTCAAACTAAAACAAATGTTCAAATTGATGTCTTGTTTTTGGACCTTTTTTGTTGCAGGTAGAATAACACGCAATGGCTAATATGAAAGTGAGCTACACTACTCGGGAAAAAACAATTTCCGCCTTTTCCTCACGAGTGTAACTCGCTTCCATATTAGCTATTGCGTGTTGTTCTACCTGCAACCAAATAAAGGTGCCAAAACAAGACATCAGTTTGAACACTTGTTTTAGTTTTAATGTACTACTTTTGTAAATTTAATTAAAAATAAATTTTCCTATGAGACCGGACTTATGGAACACCCTGTATATAAAGTTGTAAGCTTGCTCCTAATGAATTTCAATTTAAGATAATCCAAAAGCTTATATTATTTCGTATAAAAATACTTATTGTAGACAACGTTTCGGCCTTTGGCTCTCAAAAATTCTAATTTTTTTTTAACTGAAAACATTAAAAGTATATGAAATAGTGAAGTTTTAAAAGTTTAAAAGACGAGGTTTTTCTAATATTTAGTTCATAAAAATTTAATTTAAAATGCGGGGTTGTGTATGAAGGAATAAAAGTTTTATCAGTATTTTTTATTTAAGTTGGAATTTATTCGCTTGGTTACCCGCAACTGAAGATTGTGAGGTTGTTGTTGTTGTGTTGTTGTTGTTGTTGTTGTTTAGCCGATCAGCCCACCCTGATCGAGCAAGCCGGCGACACGCAGGTAACCGATCGCCCTCTCCGGAGTGGACCAGAGGTTCAGCGAACTAGTGATGTTGTGTTGTGTTCGTTGTTGTGCTAGAGCGGTACAGTCTGTCATAATGTGTTCAATTGTTTGTGGCGTGTCCTGGCACAGGTGGCAGGTGTCGTCTATGGAGTTGTCTAGTCTGTGTTTATATGTCCGTAAGTTGGGGTGATGTCCACATCGGAATCGTGCTAAGTTAACTCGATCCGATCTGCTCAGGCTGATCTCTGACCTGTTAATGGGTGGCGGCTTCTCACGTAGGACCGTATTCGGACCGAGTCGTGTCAGTGCTTTGCGGGTTAGGTGTGTGTGTGTGTGTGTGTTTTCTGTACTGTGTGATGTCTGTGGGGCGTGGTATGGAATGGAGTATTTGGTTATAATGTCTCTCTGGTGTTATCTTAATGGTGCGAGGTGTTGGTGCATGATTGTACATGTAGTGGCAAGGGTGTTGTGGGTTAGTTGTCGCTGCTGCCATGAATTGTGTTCCCCTCATGTCTAAATGTTCCCTAACTTTCAGTATTTTTGTTTCTGTGTGCAGGTGTTCTATTGGTGTTGTTTGAGTGCATCCTGTAATGATACGAAGTGCGTTGTTTTGTATTGTCTGTAAGGTGTTTATGTGTGTGTTTGAGATAATGGGTGCCCAGCATGGGCTAGCATAGTCCATAACTGAGCGAATATATTATTTGTATATGATTGTTGTTGTTTCCTGCTGGTGTCCAAAGTTTGTGCCTGTTAGTACCCTAAGTGTGTTAAGTCTTGACGTACATTTGTTTTTAATGTCCTGAATGTGGTTTGCAAAAGATAATGATGTGTTGTATGTGACCCCAAGTATTTTGGTCCTGTGAGTGTGTGGAATGTTGATGTTGTTTAGTGTAAGCTGTGGAATTACCTGGTGTTCTTTTGTGTTGCTTGTAAGCAAGGTGATGGTTGATTTTGTGGGCGCTACTTTGAGTCTATTGTGTGTGAGCCAGTCTTGTATACTGTTTATGTATGTTTGTAGGTTATTTGTAGCGGTGTCGATGTTGTTGTGGGTGGATGTTAGAGTGATGTCATCTGCATATGATGATAAGGTAAGCTTGTTATCTATGGGTGTTGGAATGTCATGCATGTATAAGTTGAAGTGTGTTGGTGAGAGAACAGAGCCTTGAGGGACCCCGTTCGGAAAAAGCTTGTTTTTGGATGACTTGCCATTAAATGAGACATGCGAGTATCTTCCTGAAAGATAGTTGCTCAGCCACCTTTTGGTGTTATTGTGCATGTTTGTGTTGAGTATTTTGTTTATGAGAGGAAAGCGTGGGATAGCATCAAATGCTTTACTAATGTCTATTGTTGTTAATAGTGTACGTTGAGCTGGTCGTTAGGAGTTGATGCCATCCATGATGTGCTGCGTGAGGTTAGTGAGTAATGTCGTGGTTGAGTGGTAAGGTCTGAATCCATGTTGAGTAGGCGATAGTGGAATGTGTGGGTTGGTGATTTGTAAGATTAGTCTTTCTGTTACTTTGGAAGGTGTGCATAGTAAAGTAATGGGTCTATAGGAAGCTGGTTCTGTTGGATTTTTGTTTGGTTTGAGTAGTGTAATAATTTTACCTTGTTTCCATATGTCAGGAATAATGCAGTGTTGGTATGAATATGTGCTGATATTTGTAAGAGCTAGTATTCCTTGTGGGCCCAAGTGTTTAAGGTGTATGTTAGATATGTTGTCTGGTCCAGTAGCCTTCGAATTCTTAATGTTTTTGATGATCTTGGTGGTCTGGTCTGTATTGAAGGGTGTAATGGTCGTGTCAAGTCTGTAGGTTTTCTTGTGTCTGGCTGTTTGTCTGGCTGTGCGTGTTTCTGGTTGTTGTCTCTGTTTAAGTGACTTATCTTTGCGTAGTGATTAACTAGAATGTTAGCTTATTGTGTGTATGTTGGAATATTATTTTGGCTGCGACAGATAGCCGCGTGTGAGGTGTGAATGCCGTGTTAGAGTGGGTAATGCTGTTTATAGTCTTGTATAGCCTGGATGTATCTGTGGAGTGGTTTAGTGTTGTTATGAATTCCCGGAATGTTTGTTTGTTTTTCTTTGAGTTTGTTGTTTATTTCTGTGTTGAGCTGTTGTATCTGCTGTTTTATGGCTTCTGTGTGTGGTGTTTGTGTGTTATATTTGAGGTTGTTACGTTGCCTTATGAGCTGGGCTATCTCTAGTGTAATTTGGGTTGTATTTCCTAATGTTGCCCTTGGGTATGTATTTGTTTGCATTATTGATGATCTGATTAAATGTATTAAGTGTTGTATTGATGTTTATGATGGGTGTGCTGTTTAATGTGGTGAATTGTTCCTCAGTCTGTATTTTGAACTGTTCCCAATCAGCTTTCGTGTAATTTCTGTAAGTGTGCCTAAGGCTGTTGGGGAAGTGTGTAGAATGTGTTGTAATGATGATGGGCAGGTGGTCTGATGACAGTTGTTTTTCTGTTCTCCAGTGTGTATGTGTTGCTAGTGAGGGGGAACAGAACGTTATGTCTGGGGAGGAGTTTGAGTATCCTGCTTGATGTGGTATGTGTGTATGTTCTTCTGTATTGTTAAGAATGAAGAGGCTGTTTAGTTGTGTGGCTATGTTGGCGCCTCTGGTGTTGTTTTGATTGTGCAGGTACCATCTAGTGTCTTTGGCGTTGAAGTCTCCTCCTAAGATGACATTAGTGAGAGAGGCCAGATTGTGTAACTGTGGATTGTAATTGGCTGGCACCTGAGGTGAACTATCTGGTGGGATGTAAATGTTGATTAGTGTGGTGTGTTTTGCGCGTGTCTTAATGTTAACTGCCTGTATTTCTATCGTGTTATCTGCTTGTATTGTGTTGTAATGTTTTGGGTAGCATCAGTGTAGCTAATGCTTTTACGTATGTAAGTGATGAGTCCACCCCCGTTACCCCCAGTACGATCATGACGGATCGCCGTGAAGTCAGGGATGGTGGGTGTTTTGTGTGTACGTTTTAGTTTTGTTTTTTGTATAAGTGCTATGTGAATGTTTTGTTTGTGTACGAATTCCCTAAGCTGCATGATTTTGTTTGTGAGGCCATCTACGTTGTACTGTAATATGTTAATATTATACTTCTGTATGTATCTCATGGTGCTATTGTGTCTATGTCTTTGTGTATGGTGACATGTGTAAGTTGTAGTGGGGCCTGGATTAGTCTTAATGTCGCCAGAGAGTAAGAGTAGTTTGGGGAGCACGCAATTGCTCCCTGTAATTGAAAAAAATAGCACGCTGAGAATAGGTCCGGCTCCGGGAGCCGATCGGCACTCTGACCGTGCCACGCAACAGGCCGTCGACTGCCAGTCTGGCCAACCGTAGACAGCCCGCTGCACGGAGATTTGAGGAAGTTTGGCCACCAGCGCGTTGATGTTTTGGTTTGACGTCGCCTCTTCTTCGCGTTGACGTGTCCCGCGCTGGAGGATGCAGCCACTGTTAGAAGCTTCCTCGTCAGCTGCTAACACTTTTTTCACGTTGTTCTAGCTACCCGTTCAGAGGTTTTTTATAAACAAATCTCAGTTTTCTGAGAGTTATTTGTCCCCGAGATTGTGAGTTAACGAAAGGTGTTCCTGTTCTATGGCTAACACCTCTGCTCGAGACAATTCTTACTTTTAAGTAGTGCGGACGTAAAAATGAGAATTTACTCGCATTCATGCTTTTGTTAGCTATAGGATAGGAATGCTTCTTACTAACTTTTGATCTTCGGTTCATTTTTCACTCTTTGATTTAAGATTAATATTCTTAAATATACCCTCGTCTTCGGGTTAAAGCCTCCTTTGTCTTCAACGTAGTCAATGACCCTGATTGTTATTTTCATAAGGTGTTCTTCCGCCTGTGGAAGTGTCACGCTATGTGACAAACTGTAAACGTAAGATGGACAGCGCTCGCGGGACGTCGTACGTTAGCCAAAGGACAACCAGAAATTTGGAGCTTTGAGAAATTCACTGTTTCATACGAAACCCAAACTGCCTTTAAGTCTTGAAGCTACTGACAATCCATCTTATTTCAAGGACTTTGCCTATTTCAAAATTTGTGTATCCAACCGTTTGGTAGCACTTTTAAGGTTTTTTGTTGACTGATCATGCAAGTTGTACACTTTATTCATAAATAACTGGAAATTATTTACTGAAGGAAGTCCATTAAGCTTCTGTTCCTATTAGGGTGGCCAGACGTCCGGCTTTAGGCGGACAGTCCGCCTTTTGAGCACTCTGTCCTTAGGGTGGCCATTTCCAAAAAGGAGGACTGCGTATGTGGCCGTACGTTAACATATATATATATATATATAATATATATATATATATATATATATGTATATATATATATATATATATATATATATATATATATATATATGTTAACGTACGGCCACATACGCAGTGTCCTCCTTTTTAAATGGCCACTCTAGTACTGTAGTTCCTATATACTCAACGTCAACTCAACCCGCAAAGTTAATATAAGCATTTGGGGGATCTTTTAAACTATTTCTCCCCCAGCTTCAGAGACGAGGGGGGACATAGTTTAAAAGGTCAATATTAGGGGGAAATAATTTAACAGGTTTTACTTATCTTATTTACATAATAGAATTTTTAAGATATGTATCTATCTAAGACACATATCTTGAAAATAAAATTATAGTCTATCATATTTCCGATTTATAGAGAACCATTGTTTACATAGAGTAAAATTTGAATGCCCTGTTAGGTCAAGTGTACGCCCTTGATGATTGGTTAGGTTTAGTCGTGATATTTTGTTGTGCGCAACTCTTTTATTTATGTTCTGCGCGCCTTTATTTCTATTGCAACTTCTGACACCATTTATGTCGGGCACAACCCTTTTATTTACTTACGGTGCTGTACACCCTTTTAATTATGTTAATTCACTTCATTGACACCCTTTAGGTTGTGCGCCAACCTTTAATTCTATTTCAAATTATTTCTTACGCGCGTGTTCTTTTCGTTCAGGATGACTCGGCCTATCCAGACGGATGGTCCTTTAAATTGATAGGCGTAAGTTCCTTCGGCTTACTGAAAGCCTACTTTGAATGTTAATTGACCCTCAGCTTAGAAGAGAGGCCTATTGCAAGGTAGCTAAAAACAACACACGCCCTCTTATAAAGTTTATTAAATTTCACTCAAATTAGTACATGAATTTAGAGAATTAGTCTGAAGTAAAATTACCAATTTTTCGTACAATAAAATCCAATTATAAATTCAAAGAAAAAGTTCACAGTTATCTGAATTTAAAAATCATTTATACAGAGGGGCTTTTCATTTGCGTGTAACAAAACAAGTAACAATACATGAAGTTGTCGAAATCGACGAAGAAAATTGAAGAAATTCTTTACTTACAGTACAGGTGGCAACTATTCTCAATTGTGCTGCGAAATGACCGCACATTTGTTGCCCGCACAAAACAAAACGAAAGTCCGCTAAATAACGTGACTTCCTTCCTGAACCCAATTGACGGGTCATGCAAACTAGGGCACAGACGTACCGTTTAACATTTAATTTGAACCAAATTAAATTAACTTAAAATTCACCAAATGTTTGGTCCGTTGACTAACATTAGTTAAGGTCTTTGAACTAAGTTCTCTTTTCTGGTCGCTGACAAAAAGTTCTTGTAACCAAACTCGCGTAAACGAATGAAATGCAAATTTTTAAGTACAATCATGAGACAGTTCAAATTTAACTTCTAAATTTTGTTATTTCACCACAAGTCTTTACCAAGGTATTTAAGCCACAGTTAACTTCAGGAGGACGAACCACAACTGACTTAACAATTTCAATTTTACCTTACAATTCTTAAGGACCCCGCCTTCTATTGTTCTGAAAGCCTATCAAACCATTTGTTTCTTCCAAGGCCGTCCCCCGGAAGGCGATTACCCATACATAAGAAAGAGCGTCTTCACTAAGTTTTCCCAGGATCCTTGTGCCTCTGATTGGAGCTGGACCTAAATTCCGAGTATAGACCCCTCCTTCCCCAAAATACATTTAAATATAGTTAACAGATTTGAAACCATCTGATCCCCAAATTTTCTGATCCACATCATGGTTAAATTTAGCAAGTGGATTCGAACTGGGCTTACAAAAATCGCACCACCAAGCGAAAGAGAAACTAACCATTTTACATCTGGCTCCTTTGGTTATAAACCTCCGCGGCCAAACGGTTTGGGTTTTCTCTTCCCATGAGAACGACAAATTAAAGTAGAACGACCGCTTTACTATCGGAGACATCTTTGATTTATGCCTTTATGAATATTCATAACCCAAAACGCTTGCCTTTTAGAGACCTAAAAAAAGAAAACCTTAAAACTAAAATTTCTACTCTTATTTTACAAAAGATTTCTGCATGCAAATGTCATGGTTACGACATCCCTCCCCTCCTTTAATTTTGCACTCCGATGCAAACTTTCTTAACTAGGGGCGGTTATCCTCCCTTTCTTCACAATTTTACACAAAAATCTTACTCACAATTTTCCACATTTACTCACAATTTTCACAAAAATTTCCCATTTATCTGTCCCCTTTATTGGGACACTAACACTGACATTTTATTTGTCCCCTTTATTGGGACACTAACACTGAGACATTTTATTTGTCCCCTTTATTGGGACACTAACACTGGAACATTTAGTTTGTCATCCTCGGTTTCTTCGTAGTGTACTCGAGGTCGGGGCCCAAGAGCGTACGGACGCTCAAACGGTGGCCTTGTGAAAGCAGCCTGTCTGCTTTGTCCGGGGGACCCTATTCCCATAAGGTCCCCGCGAGGAGGTAGTTCGGAAGCACCCGGCGGCTCCTGCCAGCCACTCGGTCCTGCCAGTGGGCAGGAGGTGCACTCCGGTTCACCTCCACGGGTCGATATTTCTCCGTTTCCTAGGCGAAGCTCTCTGGGAGGAAGTAGTTCGGAAGCGCCCGGCGGTTCCTGTTTTGCCACTCTGTCCTGCCAGTGGGCAGGAAGCGCACTCCGGTTCACTTCCCCGTGTTGATGTTTCTCCGGTGTCGAGGGCGAATCTCCAGAGAGGAGGAGCGGTGGCCCTTCCCCCATCTCATCCCTTGCGCCGTCCGCCCCGCCTTGCCGCTCGATGTCCCCTGGGGCATCGATGCTGCGGTGGATACGGTCTCGATGGATCACTATTTGATGTTCAGTGATCATGTGACGCAGAAGATAAGTGACTGGAGTCTTCTGTTCGATGATGATGTAGGGACCCTCGTACTGGGGCTCCAACTTGCCTCTGCCCGGTCGTGGGTAATCAATGTACATCAAGCCGTGGGGCGCCTTTTCTTCGAACGGCTTCAATTCTTTGATGCCATTGGTCTTCTCGTAGCACGCATGAACTCTTCCACTCGGCGGTAGATTTCGCTCAAACTCCTCTTTCGGTCTTCCTCATTTTGAGAACGACGGACATCGGTGAACATGTGTCTTGAGGTGTCAATCTCTTCTTAGTCACTTGTGGAATTTAGACTCTTCTCTCTCAGTGATCCTTGTTCCATTTTTCTTTTCGGGCGAGGAATCGAACGGCTGTTCCGACTAACCTCCCCGTTCTCGTTGCCTCAACCACCATGCCGATGTCATCTTGTCTTCAAGGTAGTACTCTTCAGTCGTCACTTTTATTTCTCAAGAGTAACTTTACCGCCTCCTTGGAAAGCGTTAACTTCCCGTTGAGATTTCCGCTCTGTGATACTTGCAAATCACACTGAGCCTCACTGCACGTCCATTGCAGCGGAGAGTAGACTTCCAGGGGAAACCATATCCGCAACTTTTTCTTCGCTGTCTATTCCCATATCCTTTAACTTCCCTTTGGGATTCTGCTCGACAACTTCTCAAGTATCCTCGAGCCTCACCGCATATCCCATGCAGCGGAGAATAGACGTCCACGGAACCGCGTCCCCGGGTTCCATTCTGACCCTCCTTGTCAGAATGATGCTGGCTTCTTTATTCTGTCTGCTCCCATTCCTGGTCTGGTTACCTCTTCGTTCCGAGTGACGACTCTTTTCTCTTCAAAGTTACCTTTTGTTTCTTCTTCATATCCTCCGAAACAACGCGCCTATGGTCAAGTCTTGCTGAGCCTCTGGAATTATACAGACAAAAGAATTCTTCAACCCCCTTCCCATAGTCAAACTTAATTCTACTCCCTTACATGAATGGGAGGGGCCTGTGCAACCGGTATTGAGAAGTTGGCAACTGTCCACAAAAGGCTCCCGATGTTCTTGTGCATAGCTTATGTCAATGTGACGGAAGCTCCACCATCGACCAGCGCGGTGAAAGCTTGTTGAGCGACGAATACTGGTAGGGTGATCAGTCCTAGCCGACGACTCGCCGCTACTTCCTCTGAAGCTATTCGGGAGGCTTCTCCTTCCAGTCCTGCTGAATGTTTGCTCGAAGGCACGCCTCTTCCCATGTCCCATTTGCTGTCAAATCTTGCACTGGCTCCGGCCACTTCCTTCCGTTGTTTCCTCTTTGGAGTCACTGTCTTCATTTGACTTGGTTTGTTCTCGCTTCTGGTTTCTCATGGGGTTGTAGTAACATTCTTCCGTTGTGTTATTCCTCCTGTGACCAGTGTCACAGCTCTTCGTTCTGGGCTCTCCTCTCTTGATGGACTTGTCTCCGTCGTTCACCTCCACATCCTTGATTTTGTCCTCCTTCGTGGCTATTCTTTCTTCTGGATGTTGCGAGTTGTAGTTCCAGGATGTGGGAGGATTTTGCAGTTTCTGCAGTCTTCGGCTTCTGTCTTGTGGCGTTTCTTCTCTTAGGACCTCTTCATCTCTTAGTCCTAAGCGTGGGTTGTTTACCGAAAACTTGATTGATTCCATCCAATGTTCCTGTGATGAAATTACAATCATACTCCGGCATAACGAACTTCAACGCGTCCTTAAGTATGCCATCTTTAATATGTCTCCTTATAGGATTTGCCTGAACCAAGGCATTACCTGAACTTAATAATCTTGTGGCAATTATGTTGAGTGTCTCACCTTTTTCCTTCCTGACGGCGTTTGGGCTGGTTCCGGGGTTCTCTCGTGCCCGTTCGCCCATAAACGTCGGCGAACTTCTTTCCAATGTGTGTCCCAACGTCGTTTGCTCAGGACCCCTTACTGCCTGTTCACGTTGCAAAGGTAAGCTATTACTCGGTAATACCTGTACGACGGCTTGCCTATTTTCTGCAGGTCTTCGTCGGTGTGGTGTTTCTCGGCTCTTGTGGTGTGTGCACTTCTGCAAGGGTTCTTTGGGATGTCTTCTGGGTTCTCTGGTCTCCACCCAACCCTCTCCTGCATCGAAAGCTCTTCTGTAACGGGAAAACTAGAGAGATTCTTCTGGGACGAACCCCCGACCTGCGGTTGTCCCAATATTCCAGCCGCGGAGTAGTCATTGCAAGGTCTTCCGATTTTGACCCTCTTCGGTTTATTTCTTCCTCTAATTCCGTGCATTCCTTTAGTAACCGAATAATGTTGAAAAAATGTCCTTTTTAAATTTTCCAAACTTTCTGTACTCATTTCCTTTAAGTTCTTTTGTTCGGTTTCACTAATATCCCTTACACTTTCTTCCCCGTTCGTTATATCTACGCTCTTTACCGACATCGCGAAGTTTTGTTTGATTTTAAAATAAAAATAAACAAACATTCCTACTGTTAGCGACACTTTTCACTGTTCACAATTAGTTTAACGAATCACTGTTCCAATATTTTACGTTAGTGCTTTTCTCTATCACGCAAATTTATTTTAACAAAAAGTTACACTCTTGCTACCAATACCTTGCAATAGGATCCCACTTCTGTAACATCATTTATGTTGTGCGCAACTCTTTTATTTATGTTCTGCGCGCCTTTATTTCTATTGCAACTTCTGACACCATTTATGTCGGGCACAACCCTTTTATTTACTTACGGTGTTGTACACCCTTTTAATTATGTTAATTCACTTCAATGACACCCTTTAGGTTGTGCGCCAACCTTTAATTCTATTTCAAATTATTTCTTACGCGCGTGTTCTTTTCGTTCAGGATGACTCGGCCTATCCAGACGGATGGTCCTTTAAATTGATAGGCGTAAGTTCCTTCGGCTTACTGAAAGCCTACTTTGAATTTCAAACTTTGAATGTTAATTGACCCTCAGCTTGGAAGAGAGGCCTATTGCAAGGTAGCTAAAAACAACAACACGCCATCTTATAAAGTTTATTAAATTTCACTCAAATTAGTACATGAATTTAGAGAATTAGTCTGAAGTAAAATTACCAATTTTTCGTACAATAAAATCCAATTATAAATTCAAAGAAAAAGTTCACAGTTATCTGAATTTAAAAATCATTTATACAGAGGGGCTTTTCATTTGCGTGTAACAAAACAAGTAACAATACATGAAGTCGAAATCGACGAAGAAAATTGAAGAAATTCTTTACTTACAGTACAAGTGGAACTATTCTCAATTGTGCTATGAAATGACCGCAGATTTGTTGCTAGCACAAAACAAAATGAAAGTCCGCTAAATAACGTGACTTCCTTCCTGAACTCAATTGACGGGTCATGCAAACTAGGGCACAGACGTACCGTTTAACATTTAATTTGAACCAAATTAAATTAATTTAAAATTCACCAAATGTTTGGTCCGTTGACTAACATTAGTTAAGGTCTTTGAACTAAGTTCTCTTTTCTGGTCGCTAACAAAAAGTTCTTGTAACCAAACTCGCGTAAACGAATGAAATGCAAATTTTTAAGTACAATCATGAGACAGTTCAAATTTAACTTCTAAATTTTGTTATTTCACCACAAGTCTTTACCAAGGTATTTAAGCCACAGTTAACTTCAGGAGGACGAACCACAACTGACTTAACAATTTCAATTTTACCTTACAATTCTTAAGGACCCCGCCTTCTAATGTTCTGAAAGCCTATCAAACCATTTGTTTCTTCCAAGGCCGTCCCCCGGAAGGCGATTACCCATACATAAGGAAAGAAAGCGTCTTCACTAAGTTTTCCCAGGATCCTTGTGCCCCTGATTGGAGCTGGACCTCACTTCCGAGTATAGACCCCTCCTCCTTCCCAAAAATACATTCAATTATAGTTAACAGATTCGAAACCATCTGATCCCCAAATTTTCTGACCCATGTCATGGTTAAATTTAGCAAGTGGATTCGAACTGGGCTTACAAAAATCGCACCACCAAGCGAAAGAGAAACTAACCATTTTACATCTGGCTCCTTTGGTTGTAAACCTCCGCGGCCAAACGGTTTGGGTTTTCTCTTCCTATGAGAACAACAAATTAAAATAGAACGACCGCTCTACTATCGGAGACATCTCTGATTTATGCCTTTATGAATATTCATAACCCAAAACGCTTGGCTTTTAGAGATCTAAAAAAAGAAAACCTTAAAACTAAAATTTCTATTCTTATTTTACAAAAGATTTCTGCATGCAAATGTCATGATTACGACAATTTTCGTTAAAACTAACGAAAATATCACGACTAAACCTAACCAATCGTCAAGGGCGTACACTTGACCTAACCGGGCATTCAAATTTTACTCTATGTAAATAATGGTTCTCTATTTATGATATGTTTGCAATAAATAATAAATTTGTAATTGTTTTCTTATCTTATTTTGGTTAATTTGCAGAGTTTAAACTTTGGAGGGGATATAGTTGAAAAGATCAACATTGGGGTGGTGATTGTTGAAAAGAGTATGTGGGGGGGGGGGGTGAATAGTTTAAAAGATCCCGTTTGGGTTGTAGTTAGATGGGGGATCGTCCTCTGTGCCTAGATTATGTAGCGACCCGCGGTTCGAATCCCTATGTCATATGACCTTAGAAGTTGAGAAGGAGGTTAAACAACTCCGTCGTTGTTCTGACTAAAATTGCCAAGGTCATGAAATTTGGAAAAGAATCGGTATATTTTCCTGCCAACAAGTTCTTGCTGCAGAAGTTAGAGGTGGAATAATTTGCTTCGTAACGGAAAAGTTTCCACGTGTCGCCATATTTTTAATTTTTATACATTTTATAATTTCTCCATTACAATTCTTCGTTTCGGACTTAATTTTTTTAAATTTCGACTCTTAACTGCAAAGGTTATTGATCACAAAGTACACGTAATGTAACCAACAGAGTTGGAGCGAATAAAGCAATTAGTAACGATTCTTAATGGTGTTTCCTGCCACAAATATCCAATAAGCGATGATATAGTTCTCAACGTTCATGTCTTTATTACATCTCCCCCTCCCCCGGACCCCCGAAAAAAACTGTAGGTACAGTATAATTAGTATAGCCGCAAAATGGACGAGTGCAAGAATGTTGCAAGAGATAATGATCAATGTTGCAAAGGGGAGGGGGTATGCCCTGAAAGGGGAGAGGGATCTTCGGGGGGAGAGGGAGGAGGACTTCCCCCCCAAAGGGGTTGCCTTAACCTAAGAGAGAGAGAAAGGATAGACGGAGGAGGGCTTTGGGGGGAGAACGTGGGATGTCCTTACTCCCCCAAAGGGAAACCTAACCTAAGTCTTAACCTAAGGAAGGAGGAGAGAGAGATCTTTATTACACCGGAGTCCGAAGCATTATGAAGGTCCCGAAGCCAAGCGGGTCTTATATAGAGGAAGGTTGAGTTGCCAGATACCATTTTTTATTTTAATTGTACACGTATACATTATTAGGGTGAGTTGCTAAACATCACCATTTATTTTAATTCGTTACCAAAGCAAACGTAGTTTCTGAAACCGAAATTGACAATAAAAAATTCAATATGTTTAATAATTATTGTAAATAAAGAGAATTTTCCTTCTACTGCACAAAAAATAATATATAGGGTGTCCATAAATGATTACCCTGATTAAAGCGTGCTATAACTTTTAAATAAACACTTATTTAAACAGTTTTAATCATAAGTAGATAAACATACAAAGTTTTGATACATAGTTAATCAACTTAATAAGCTTCCACATGTGCAACCCTAGTGGCACATAAAATTTCTAAACGGTATTCATACTCACGCGACACATTTTCCAACATTTCTTAACTTGTAGGCGTGTAACTTCAAACGTTTGTGTAACACCTTGTGCACCGTAGACTTCGGTATCTTTAGTTGGCATGAGCTTGTCTCACTGATTTCCTTGGTGACCGTGTGAAATCAGTTTGAATGTTTTCCACCGTCCCATCGGAAACTGATGGTCTACCACTGCTCTTTCCCTTTTCCACGTTTCCAGTTTCCAAGAATTTTTCATCCACGGCTTAATTAACTTCACATCAGGTGGATTCTTTCCATACTTTGTTCTGAACCTTCGCTGAACACTGACAGGAGATTTTGTTTCTGCAAGCCACACAACACATTGTGCCTTCTCTGTCACAGACGTCATCTTAACTGAACAGCTACTACAGCGCTCCTAGCGGCGAATGCGGTAGACGAAACACACCAGCACAGAAACTCTATGCGTGTACGAGATCACCTGTAAAAAGAAAACGGATGTAAGATTCGTCATTAAAACATGAGAGCATACTGTTTTCAGGGTAAACATTTATGGACACCCTGTAATACGGAACGTACAATCGTCAAAATAATAGTTCAGACGAAACACACACACACAATTGAACAACTTTTTCCTTACCATAATATTATATATATATATTATATATATATATATAAACGGATTTTCACCTTAGTGAATTAATTATTAAAACAATATTAACATTAAAAAAATCACTATGGCGAGCCTTCTGAGCTTAGAAGGCGTAAATGGCTTGTTCAGGTTGAGTTGTCAGATACCACTTTTTATTTTAACTGTTCAGGTATACATTATTAGGGCGAGTTGCCTGATACCACCATTTATTTTAATTCACACGAGTTGCCATTTTTAATTGTTCAGGTATACATTATTAGGTTGCCAGATTGTACCATTTATTTAATTAATTCTTAAAAGTTGGCTTAGAATTCCGCTAGTAGGTTTAGAAGGCGTAACCAGCCATTTAGCATAATTGTTTACAACCAAAGAATTAAATAAACATTACATCATTCTGGTTTATTATAATATATAGAAAATAAATATACATTTGAATGATCAATTAAAATAATAGTTTAAGAAATATGAACGAGGAATATGCATATAATCAAAAAATATATCCGTCAATATAACAGTACAGGAGGAATATATATACCGGGTGTTTCAAAAGTCCCTCACTAATTTGATTTTCAATTTTTGCAGCTAATCGACCAACGATGTTCATCTTGTGGTAAACTCTTACTCAATAGTTGAGAATTTTTTTGAGTCTACATTTGAAGTTTTGCTCCGTTTTCTTCTGCTACCATGCTGACTCTAGAGCAGAGGTGTAAAATCGCTGCATGGCAGGAGGTTTTTCAATCTGTGGTCGAAATGCAGCGACGATTCCGGGCAGTCTACGGACAGCATTATGCACCGGATAGGAAACACCATCGTCGCCACCCACCGGAAGTTTATGGAGACCGGATCCGTAAAGGACAAACCACGATCAGAAGACCTCGAAGTGGGCGGAGTGAGGAGAATGCGAAACTGTCTGTGAGGCGTTACTCAGAGTCAAGGAAAGTCCATTCGGCGAGCTGCTGCGGAACTGAACATCAGCGCGACATCTATCCAACGATTTTGCGGCGTGGTCTCAAGCTGTATCCGTACAAGATCCAGGTGGTTCAGAAGCTGGAACCTCAACTACGATTGCCGGGTGGAGATGTGTGACACTGCTGCATCACTACGAAAGAGACCCCATCGATCCTGGAGCACATGTGGTTCAGCGACGAAGCTCTCTTCACCTTTCTGGTCGCGTCAATCGGCACAACACCCGCATCTGGGGAACTCACAATCCTGCGGAGATCCGTGAACATGAAGGGACACGCCGAAATTGGTCGTCTGGTGTGCCATATCCTCAGCTGGCTGATTGGTCCGTTCTTCTTCCGGGATCAAGATGGAAATTCCGTGAACGTCAACGGAGACAATTACCTTCGTATGCTTCAGGAGTTCTGCATCCCCCAACTGTCAGCTGTAGCTGACATGCAAGAAGTCATTTTCCAGCAAGACGGTGACCCTGCTCATTACTCGCGTGAGGTTCGCTCATTTCTGAATAAGCAGTTTCCCGGATCGGTGGATTGGTCGCCGTGGTCCCATCGAATGGGCTGCTCGCTCGCCTGATCTTACCCCATGCGACTTCTTTTTGTGGGCTACATTAAGAGCAAAGTGTACGCCACCAAGCCGCGAGTCCTCCCCACACTAGAAGAACGGATCAGGAATGCGTGTGCTTCTGTTACTCCCGAAATGTTGTCCAATGTCGGCCAAGAATGCATAAAACGGTGGCTCGCTTGTTTCGAAAAAGACGGTGCCCACGTTGAGGTGTACCAGTGACTTTCCAGTAGACTTATGAAGCCAAGTTTGATGCCACCAAAATTCTCATGAATCGTAGACTCAGCAACCAAATTGTCATTTGGTTCCTCTTGTAATTGCTATTTTAATAAAAATTTTAAAATAATGAGGGACTTTTGAAACACCCTGTATATACACACAAATATATAGAAAATAAATATACATTGCAATGATCAAAAAACAAAAATAAAAAGTAAGAAATAATATAACCATCAATATAGCAGAAATATAGACACACAATTATGTTAAATAAATAAATACATACATTTTATCTTCTACCGCGCAAAATAAAAATAACTACAAAACGTATAACCGTCAATATAACAGTACAGGAGAAAAAAAATAATTTATACACATATATGTTAAATATATAAATACACTAACTTTTTTTTCAATACACTAAACTCTCACGTAATCGAGTCTACATTTGCATCGTTATTACTCTGCATTACGCAGTATACTCGGTTTAATAATATTTCACCGTTTAATTCTTTGAGGACCACGGGACATATTTGTCCCAACGGAAATAATAATATAAATTGTACAATGATGCAACGTTTCTACAAATACATCTACATGTTTATACAGGTATCGTTTAGTTGTCGGAAAATTAACCAAAAATGGGTCATTTAAGTGACTAAGTTACTAATATCTAATTGTAAATAACAATAAAACTTAAACTTTTAAGTTCAAAGAAACGTATACTGGTCGTCAAAGGGTTAATGTATAGGGATACCTGTACTCTATATAAAGAGCATTCATTTCGTTCAGTACTATTTTTGTGCCCACTTTACATTCGGTTGACAAGTTATCTTTAAATACGTCTAGAATACAATCAAAAGCACGCACAAAGAGTTCATCGTTAGCCACATTATTAAACACAAGTTTATAAACACGCCTTTCCAATCGAGGGTTTATTTCTACCGACCGAGCTTTTCAATCGTGAACTCATCTTTACTCAACATAGCGGCAATTGAAATAATCTTCTAAGTCGTTACGACAGCTGCTCGTTATATAAAGAAATAGTTCGGTGTAGGTGAGCTCAGCCCTGTACCGATCAATTGCTTTGTACCAAAGTTCATGATATTTCAAAGAGTCTAAACTTTTTAAATAAACGTCCAGCTCTAGACCATTCTCACCTTGTTCAACCCTACACTCGGTAAACCCATCGAGCAGAGCGGTGTATGCGTATTCAAGAACTGTATCAAAATAAAGCATATCCATAACACGCGCGTCTAATATAGGCTTCAGCTTGCGGAATCCGACGATTTCAAACATTCTGTCGAGGATGAAACGGTTTCGCGAAGGGACAAGAGCGTTATTATCAGAAGCATTCTTCCACATCAACCGTATATCAATGCATGGCCGATCGTTATTTATACACAACGTACATACAACGGCGTATGAGGGGTGTCACTAATCTGCTCTCTTCTTGTACCTACACCTGTAGGAATTTTATAGCGATCTTCATCCACTTCTCAACTATCACGAAGATTCTATTCATCTCCTCGACACTTAAATAAACAACATTCCGTTTGTTTGTTTGTCTACAATCCGTTTCCAGTACATAGTTAACGATACCGGATTTACGCCTGAACACGCGCAACGACTTCGTCACGGACACATCGTACACGGCGTTGAGAATGCTGCTCAAAGGAAGTTCCATCGTATTCGAGGAGCGCACGTCCACTCGGTTCAAGCTCTGAGATAACTATGAGCATGCAACGCGACGGTTCGACGGGAGGAGGAGTCACACCATAATCTAATGAAACGTGTACGGCGCTGATCCAACATGAATCGTTGTATCCCATTATATTGGGCAGGTGTTTTGAGAAATTTTCCGATACAAGAATAATTCGGTTTTAATGTTTTATCACTCCCACTTCCCCGAATACGCACCAGGCATTTTCCTTCAGGGTAATTTTCACGAACTAAACATTTTATAACGGTTTTTGTTTTACCACTCACCATTTCCACAAACTAAACATCTTCACATCCGGCGCACTATTTGAGAGGAACATATGCCCATATTTTTCCTTTTTGTTTAACAAGCGATACTCGTCTCTAAAGTCTGTTAAAAACTCACACAGGGCATTAGCCACAACCTCACTACAAACCGTCATGATATACATTAATATAGTGATAAAAATACTTAAGATTCTCCATGATGACGAGATTTACATTCTCAGTCGCAGGGTACGAGTACTCGGTATGATGTAACATGACATAATATCGCTTGTCACACCACTCATCAAAAGACTCACTATCCATATCCGTTGCTTCTCTTCTGCACGTGTTGTTTCTTTTACTTCACGGTATATGTGCTTTATAAAGTTAGTCCTACAACATAGTTCAATACATCGTCTGTCTACGAAATCCTACAATGCTCTCACCAGAATAGCCATAGAGTATTTGTACATCTTGCTCCTTCGCACGATTCAATGTAGTTAAAAGATCAAAGGAGGGGAATAGGAGTTTTTCAGTATCCACCACATCTTGACACTTTGCAGAATACCATTTCATAAACGTTGAACAAGCAATATTAAAGGTAGCCATTACTATTTTCTGTCTACGCGGGAGAATACACGTCTGATGTCCAGGGCTTACTGCGATCAACTGAGCACGCAGGGAAGCCCAGGTAGTAGCATGACTCACGTTGCTGGTCTTACAGTGGGCGGAGCTTAGAACTTTCTCCTGTGTACACACACACACACACACACAGGAGAAATTGAAACGCTAATTGAAACACGATTTATTTAATAAACGAAATATTCAAGGTGTATATATTTACAAATACGTGTAATAAATAAGTTAACAATAGACACATCAAAGATTATATTCAAGACATATATATTTACAAATACGTGTAATAAATAAGTTAACAATAGCACATCAAAGATTATGGTATCCAAAGGGTACGGTATCATAGGTACCAGGTAACTGGTAACGTTTCCTATAGGTGTTACGGCACACCTTTGTACCCCTAAGTTCCTTCACGCCCCCCAGCTTCTGCGCCCGAAAATTGTGGGTGCCTACAGTTAGTTGGGGCGATCACCCTCATCATCATCATCCAAACACACTAGATCCTTCAACGATTCAAAGTTAACGACCCGCCGATTCGCATGGTTGAGCGTGATACCCTTTGCCTTCACGATATATTTCATATCCTCCCCACCCTCACCCGTACCCCATAAGTTTTTGGTCCTGTTGAGACAAAAGAGTCGGCGTATGCGGTGTCTCCATACTCATCCTTGATCTCATCAGTCAACTCACCGAGGAATTCACCAATAGGAGGCATGTATTCACCCTCCCTCTCTGTGAATATCACACTATCTGTATCAGCGTACAATACCCTCCGCCAAGAGAATGCAATAACCCCAAAGTTTGATGCGTGCGTAGGCCGTTGTGAAGCTGGCTACAGGTATGTTTGTAACCCGTGAGGTATCTGTGGCCAATTCGGTATTGTTTTATTATGTAAGTATTACCTACATTCATGATCTCCATGACCTCTTTATCGGGAGCATTGGCATAATCCCAGACTTCACTATAACTTTGTGCCAAATGAACGTTCCCTTTGCCGGTATTCTGTGCAAATTTTCCCCAAAGACTGTTTAGACACAACTTTGCACTAAAGCGCTTGCCAGGGTTCTTTACAATTTGGGAACGGTCAAGCTGTATACCTTCACGGTAACGTTGAATATAGGCCGACTTTTCATCTTCGGTATCAACTCCTCGCGGATACCCTGATGCTTCGACCTTATCTTTCAAAAAAGCGTTTATATATGGCGTGAAAAGGTTGGGTAGCTTCTGAAACCTCCACACCTCATGTATCTTCAATATGCTGTAGCCATGGCGAACAGCTAGATCCAGCTCTGGACTTGTATATACACCTCTAATCTTACGCTGGTGGGTTGTATGGTCACAATCACCATTGTTCTCTTCTGCGCACTTCACGCACAAGGGAAACATGAGCTTGTGATCGATAACGACGGGTAAGATCGGCATCCATAAATCGCGAGGGGGAGTACGTCTACGAAAGAAAGGCCGAAATAGTACCCGTTCAAATTTCTTGAGAACTCGCGATGGAGGGTAGGTCAGGTCCCACCAGTTTCTCAGGCGCACCTACGGGGTACGGATTGTTCTTCATCACGTAGGGGTATAAAGAACAGAAGTCGTAGTAATGGAGTTTCACACCCTCCGTAGGCGGAAAGTATAGCTTGAAGGGATTTGTACGCCCTCCGAACAAGCTATCACCGCATTTGAGAGGATCCAGCACCATTGAACGCTTGATCGTGTTTATTTCTTCACGGTACTGTCCGTCTGTCTCCATCCGTGCATCATACTCATGTCCCACAAGACTTTGTGAGTGAACTGGGATCCTATAAGTTGATCGCGGGTGCGGGTCCACGCAAGACAGTCGGCAGGAGATCTACCGTGGATATCTCCTGCGATTCCACACTCAGGACGGGGCATCCGTGCCACCAGCAACCGTTAAAGGAGTACACAGTCTTCTCACCAGTGGCACGGTTTTCACTTAGACCATCAACCCAAAAAACACGACCATTAATCTTAATGGGTACTTCACCCGTGTTGCGGGCATGCTTTATGTACACCTGTCTGCTGATGTAGGTGTATGAGCCAGTAAATAGCCTTGTGCCCATAACTGCGGGGATTGTTTCTGTGAATAATGGCTAAGGTGTCTTTAGGCATGAAGTTATTCTTGAACACCGTAAAACATAATGAGGCGATGGTGGTTGCAACGGATCGCATTTGAAACGGCCTATGTACATCCTTCTAAAGGCCTGGAAACATACTCTAAGCACGCGCACATCATTCACGCAATAACGCTCACATTCATCAGCTATATTATAAGGACTAGATTCATTAAAACTGTTGTAGTATCGGTTAAAATCTTCACGTTCATCTGTACTCATACATTCATAGTTAAAGTAATGTTTGGGTGGAGGTAGTCCTACGTAATTTAAAGTTTCGCTAGTGAGGAATGTGTAAGGGAAATATCCTTTTGAAACTTCAGCAGCTACACCCATCACCTTGGGTAGCTTTGCTAATTTACAAGGTGTGAATAATAAAGTGTCTTTAAACTGTACATTACCTCTTATTGCATCTGTATTAGTTGCCTCTTTTCAAGGGATCACCTGTAAATATCTCAGATGACTCGTGCTCAAGCAACTCCTTATAAAGGAACTGTGTGTCAAATTTTGCCCCGTTATGGGCGAGAATATCACAGTCATTTTTTTGAACTTGTCCGCTAGCTTGACAATATAGGACACAAAGTTTCACAGGGCTATCGTAGGCACTCGTTTTAAAAACGTTTGTACGTTTACCGCATTTGTGACACTCATTACACTCGATCTCCATACACTCATCACAGATAGTCTGGCTTACAAGTAAATGTGGAATAACCTCTTTGGTTTCGCGTTCGTGTATGTTTCTATATCGTAGTACACAGTTATACAAGGGTTATTTTTAGGCTTAGCATCTTTCATATAACATACATGCTTTACTCCATCGCCTTATATTTCTCATGGCATGTAGGACAGTGAATTTCATCACATTTATGCTAAATTCCCCAATTATCCATATGAAACATACCACATTCACAGATTCTCATTTTCCTGCACGTGCCAATTGATTTATGGAGCTCAAAACAGTTATTATTGAAAAATGTGCGTCTACACACATCACAGTCCCTCTTCTCAGCTTCAACTACACGGCTTTCACATTTGGAGCTTTTACACTGCTCACATACCATGTGGCAATCTTTACAATGTTTCACTATATCATCCGCAAACTCGATACATCCCTTACACAAATCATGATGTCGCCCATATTTTCGACTTTTATCATAACTCGCGTAAAGGTCCCTTATATTACGGATGGGGAGATACGTTGTCCCTGACAGTCCTAAAATATAGGGGCTTGTACGATCTCTCACACTGCTTTTAAAAATACACAGTCCTACGACGATCATCCATTCCAAATACAACTATACGAACATTCATTTCCTGTTCTACCCTTCTCAGCTCTTCAGGACCCATATTACAGTCAAATCAAGTTCACAGTCTACAGCTAGTTTACGGGCACGCTCCACTACCGTAGGCAACCAAATGTTTTTGACCCGTGTATTTAGTACAGTAAACATACGTGCTAAGACCACTGCTATAAAGCCGCAACCACGATCGACGTTTATATGCCGTCTAAAATAGCCTGAGAATTGAAGTTAAGAGTATAAGGTGTGGCGCTATGACCCGCAACACGGTACACGGTCAATATTTACCGTGAAGTTGTCCATATTGAAGGCTATACTACTTTGAGAGGCCTGCATTATACGGCCTAATATATACTCTATATCTTCAGCTGCCAAACGTCTGAAGGTATTACTACCCAAAAATCATCTACATCTCCGTCATCTGACCCGAATCCAAAAGACAGCATCGTCCTGACTTCACGTTCGTCGCGGTTCTGAAGGGCAAACTCTACAATACGCTCAACTATGCGCCGTAGTCCGTGTCAACCCATTGCTATACACGGATCTAGGATCAACCCTGACTATATACCGATTTCTAGTCAAGACTGGGGTGGGGGCATCGGTACGCACCAACTCGAATGTTATGCCATCCTCAACAGAGCGAGAAGCTGCTGCGGGGATGTACAAGGTTGAACAGGAGTAAGGGGATATATTTTTATTTGAGGAAGTACTATTGTGGGGATTGCGCGTAAGACGTAGAGGGTTGGGGCTCTACTACTGGTGGTCTAACAACCGGCGCAATCCTGCACGTTTATACCTGACGTGGAGGGCTCTTCATCATGTCTCCGCTTTGAATTGTCGTGTGTACAGGTATCGCTGGTGAGGATTCGTCGGCGGGGAAGGATTCTGTGATCACAACTACACTGTCGTCGGGGTCATCTGTAATGTCGATGATGGGGTGCTGTACCTCATCGTCATTCACGGTTCTGTGGAAGAAGAAAAAAAATATAAGGAGCAGCACTCAAAATTTGTAATATTTTGTAAATGACCCACTTAGGAGTGTGACGTGTTAAAAATGGACTCTGTAGGAAAATTCAGGTTCACGAGCCCATCCACATGTATTATATCTGGCCCTACAGGATGTGGTAAAACTGTGTTTATGCTTAAAATCATTAAAGAAAAGGGAGAGATGTTCTCATAATTTGTGCCTAAAGTTATATGGTGCTATTCGACGTATCAATCAGTGTTCAACGAGTACCAAGATGATATTTTGTTCCACAAAGGTGTATATGACGTTAATTCGTTAAAGGGAAATGAACATACAGTCATTGTAATTGACGATCTCATGTTGGAGATGGATAAAACGTTTGCCGAGACATTTACAGTATTCTCCCACATCTTAACATAAGCGTGTTCTTCATCAATCAGAATCTATTTTTCAAAAAGATACATGCGCGACGTGTCGTTAAATACACAATATCTAGTCTTATTCGCGCAACGTAGAGATGTATCACAAATTGGGGTATTAGCCAATCAAATGTTCCCGAATCAGCGTAAGGAGTTTTTGGAAGTTTATAAAGAAGCTACAAGCACGCGTTACGGATATTTGCTTTGCGACCTTCATCCGCGAAACACGTTTAGGGTGCTTCTAAGAACGAATATATTTCCAAACGAGCCTGAAACGGTGTATATTCCAGAATGACAAAGAGGCTAAAGAAATACCTGAATTAATAAAAATCTATCATCGACTGCCCCGGGCAATGCAGCAGATGTTTATTAAAAATATCGACTCCGACTTTTTAAAATGCATCTGTGAAATCTGTCTTAACGTTATAAATTGCAATGTATCAATGAAACCACCTCAGAAGGCTCGCCTACGCCGTTACAAGAACATAATACGTGCACTCGCTCGTAAAAGTCAAACTGTAGGAAGAAAAAACGAATTATTGTACAAAAGGAGGGTCATTCCTCCCCATCTTATTTTCAGTTTTGGGTCCTTTACTGACTAGATTAATATAATGAAGAAAGTGGTAGTGATTCCACACGAGGTGTATGCTTCACTGCAAAGGAATCCAGACACGGATCTAGATCCCCGTAAAAGCAGGCTTAAAAGAATGGAAAGCGAATTGCTAGCCCTATTAAACAGTGAAAAAACACCTGATGAGAAAAGAATCTTATACCAAGAAGCTCTGCAGAAATTTCTTCACGAGTACGAAAATTATAAGAACCCGACAGAGATTCCTGGTTATTAGGCACAGCACGGGAACGATGGACATGACATAGGACCTGTACCGACGATACAGCTGACCAACCAAAGATTAAGGGGTCGGCCACACAACATATCGAGCATGTATTAAAAAGCACCCTCCCACATACATTGAGGAATAAAGGTTTAAGTCTTTATAATCTATTGAATGAGGACCCAGCCATACAATGGACCGATACAGGAGATCATGTGGAAGGATCAAAGGTACAGGGATCGAATATCGTAGACATTGTCCATGATCTGGTGAGAAAGTGGGATAGGCCCTCACCATCAGGATGGAAGCATATTAAAGCAAGACTACAACAAATAAATGTCCCCAAAACATTGATAGGAAATCTGAACAGGTTAAAAGACTTGGAACATGCACTCACGTGACACAATTGAAGACGCCATCACCCCCGGCGGTAACATCTTTGAAGAGGATAAACAACGGTCAACCCTACCCACGTGCCTCTAAAATACGCAAATGGCTAATATTAAGAAGACGTTATTATGACATTTCTAACCCAGCCTCCTACGGAGGCGTAGATAGACTACAGAAGTGTTTACGGAGTAGGAAAAAAAGATGTTGAGAGATTTTTGCGGGAGCAGGACGCTTATACACTTCATAAGCCGTGAGAAAAAGGTTTAAAACAGCCAAGACAACAGCTGCTCGATTGACTCTATTTGGCAAGCAGATTTAACAGACATGCAAAGATATTCTGTGTATAACGATGGTTACCGTACATTCTATTCATAATAGATGTATTCTCTAGATATCTGTGGCTAGTTCCTCTGAAAAATAAATCACCTGAAACAGTTTAAAGCCACCAAAACGCTAACTGTTAAAAAAAACAGGGTTCCTGGCTATTTTTGTACGGATATGGGGAAGGAATTTATAGGCCGTGCTTTTCAGAATATGTTGACAGAGTTTAATATCAGCTATTACACAACCAATTTATACATAAGGCTTCTTTAGCTGAAAGAGTTCAACGTACCATAAAGGAACGCATGCACCGCTATTTTACACACAAAAACAGATTTCTAGACATTCTGGAATCATTGGCATCATCCTACAACCGCTCACACTATTGCACGATTGGGACAACACCTAACGAAGTTTTAGAAAGAGGTACGCTCCCGAGAAGAGATGGATCACCAACACCACCACCACACTGCGCGTTTCAAAATCAATGATTATGTAAGGCTGTCGCGTTCGGGAAATAAATTCGCAAAGGGTTTTGAGCAAGGATGGACACGCGAGATTTTTAAAGTTAGGGCTATGAGACCTAAAGGTGAGATAATGATGTATTACGTTGAAGATTTGAATGGGGAAGAAATCTCAGGAGGCTTTTACCGCGAGGAGTTGCAGAAAGTGGCATTTAATTTAGAAAAAATGTGTTTAAAATTGAGAAAATTTTAGGAAGCAAAGGTTCAGGAAAGAGAGAAATGTACCTGGTGAAATGGCTAGGGTACCCAGAAAGCTTCAACACCTATATAAAAGCTGATGCAATGATGAAGCTTAAATAGTATGCAACATGGCTCCTAACCATTTCTACGTCACACTCCCATCCTCCTCGTCCCTGTCTGTACACCCTAACAACACACTAGCCAACTTTGTAACAGAGCTCCATGGACCCATTGAATTGGGTCGTGATTCGTATGAGGTGGGGATATGTGAACTCCAGTTAACCACCAAATTTTTAACTCTTGAAAAAGCACAGGTCATATTTCTGATCCTTAGAAGCACCGATGAATGCGAAAAATTAGGCATAATCTTAGACAATACTGTACGCTCAACCCTGTGCGGTGAGGGACGGTTCTATAGCATAAATGTTTCGTTAGGAATCGGGCATTATGATACAGTCATGGATATTGTGGAGGATTTAAACAAGTCTTAAAAATTCGTGCCAGACAAACGATTTACTTTTTGAAATCATAAACATAGACACGCCCGCATGCACATTGAGGTTAAAATCAACGCTTAGTAAAAATATTAGAGATAAAGAGCTGTTCACAATTACGGCTGAGGGCCGATATAGCGCAGCCTTCCAAAGAGAGAGATTTCACGAGGCACAACGTGACTTGTCCAGCTTAATGTTTCAATTGAAGATGGATAAATTTGCTGAAAGCTCTCAGTCCCCAGACATGTGCTATATTTACAGTAATATAGTGGAGCACCAGTTTGTTGGGGATACCCAGGCACGCCTGCTGCGCATTGCCCACATCCCCAACCATAGAGGAAGGAGTCTGAGTATTACATATGACAGACCCCATTTTGTGAATGTCGCAACTAATTTAATAACCAATATCTCAATATATAGAAGAACGATTGAGGGTGAAAACTTCCCATTCGGTAACGGGAGCTTAACAGTGAAGCTACACTTTCGACGCACTGAGTTATAATGGACAGAAAGCCTTTCACCGTCTATCGAGGGGTGAGATACCAGCGCGGTAGTGGACTTGGGTCCATTTTTTCTTTTGCTGAAGAGGGGTGCCAGATACCTCGGAAGGAAAGCGCTGCAATCAGGTCTTAACACTGCAGAAGACATTGGCTGGGGCTAAACCTAAGTAAACTCTAAAAAAAACGTTTAAAACGTACACGGAACGAAATCATCAAAGCTGCAAAGAGAAAAATGCGTGGTGGTGGGAAGGAGAGCTGTCTGGAAGAAGGGATTACGTGGCATTAAACGTAAAAGGATATCAAAAAAGAAGTGCTGTAAGCGAATGAAGCCTATGGTTGACCACTTTTTATGACTGATATAAGCTAAGGACATTGATCTCATGAATCATAGTTTGTTTACTACTTGTCGAGAGGGTAGGCACTATTTCTAACTCGTCATGGCACGCTTCATCCATCCGTGTAGTTCACAATGCTGTAAATCGGAGATATCCCTCTTTGAGATGCCCCCAACTCAAATTTCTATTGAACACACTGACTTTATTACAATTAACCCTTTAAACACAATTAGTTCCCCGAGTGCTCCTACAGAATTCGTGATACCCAGCTCAGGCCCTTACTTTTTTGATCCAAGCTGCGTGCACATGTACGCTAAACTACGTATAGCCCATTCTGATGGAACGGACTGCGATGACAAATGTGCTGTATACCCTGAAACAAACTTTCTGCACTCCATATACAACCAGTGTGATGTATATTTAAATCAGGTCAACACGGGGCACTATCACCTACGAGCCTATCTGGAAAATGTCCTCAACTTTTCCAAAGAAGCGAAGGATACCTTTTTAAGAGCCGAGGAATATTATCAAACTAAAGACGAAAGTAGTATAAAGGACAAACTGAAAAATTCTAAAAAGAAGATATACGAGTGTTTTGGACGTCTGCATACAGATTTCACATTCCAGGAGAAGTTGCTTGTGAACGGGGTGGATATGAAAATAAAGCTCACCCGCACGAGTCCTGAGATCTGCTTAAATCTGGATGCTGATCAAGAAGAGGGAGCAAAACCCGTTGTGGTTCACATTATGGAGACATACCTCCGCGTACGACGAGTGAAATTAAGTTCACCAAAACAACTAGAAATTGAGAAAAATTTACTAAACGCTAACAGTGAAATACCCTATTAACAGAGTACAAATCAACCTTTATCCGTTTGACATTACACCTGACTTATCTGCTAGCGTAAATACACATTTAAGTCCACAACAGAGCGGAAACATCTCACTGAGGATGGAATTCACCAAGCCTACAAACGCACCTATTAGTGTACTAGTATACCTTGAGTCGCAAACCCTAATAGAAGTAGACAGATTTAGGAGCGTTATCACTGACTTTTAAAATGGATGCGAATACACTTCAGAGAGTAATGAATAGTGAACGAGTCACACAATCCAAATTTATCGGCGTGTTTGCAAAGAATGAAACACTCGAGTTTGCCAACTACGCGAGAATGCAGTAGTCTTATTGTGAACACAGATGTCATCGGTAATGAAGGGATTCATTGGTTTGCAATCTATTTTAAAAACAGGCACCCCCTGTACTACTATGATTCACTCGGAATTCAACCCTGGAGTGACCCTGTTGTAAAATTTCTCGCTGTTACATATTCCCGAAGTTGTATGGAACCCATTCCGGTTACAAGGATATTTTAGTAATACTTGTGGAATGTAGTGTATTTCATTTCTCATGCATATGTCACGTGGTAAAGAATTTATAATTTTTAAAAAATTATTTGACCCGTGTCACACTCAACGAAACGATGAAATGGTATGCAGACAGATAAAAGGCCGTTTTCCAATTGTGCGTACTCGTTGTATAGTATAATGTTAGTTAGTTTGTAACGTTAGTTTGTATATTCTGTAGTTTAAGATGGTTATTGTACTGATTTCTTTCATTTAATATATTGTCTTCTTCCCCCCTAAAAAGATCGAAAAACACTTACATTATTTCGATGTGACATTCATTGGGCTGACTGTTCGGTATATCCTGCGTATTCAGGTCCATGACACGAGGTTCTTCAGAAGATTGTATAAACTGTCAAATCCTCATCGGACTTTAAAGGAGAAAGAATAATGTTCATATTGAATCTTTTTTAATAAAAATATATACAGAGTATACATGTAAGACAGACCCCATTATGTGAAGATATCTTTGAACCGCTCAGAGAAGCTCATTTAAGAGGTAATTCCGAATAACATTTATAAAAAAGCATGCAAAAGATTGCCATAGAAAATTCCTATTTTAGCATAATGGCGAGTATCTAAATGAAGTATTTGACGAGATACTACATCCCTCCATATATATATATATATATATATGAAATAATCTTTGACAGTTTGTGAATAATTGACTAAAAAAAATATTATTATAGACACTTGCATTTCTATGGTAGGCCCTTGCGTCGGATCGTAAGGAGCGTCATTGCAAATATCATCAACGGTTTGCGTTGGAAATAATCCATCACGGTCAATCGCGTTAAAAAGATTAATTGCAGTCAATGCTACAGTGTCACCTTCTTGATACAAATCTGGAAAAGTGTAAAGTTCGTGATCCATGGCGGAGGGAATGTTTATTCACTGGCAGAGGGAATGTTTATTCACTGGCGAAAATAGCTACTGTAACACCCAACTGAAAAATATTTCCTTTTATATGCACAATCACCAAGCTCCCCCCAAAAAGACCAAGAGCAGATGTTCGTAATGATTGGTTGTCAATGTAACTGGGTGGGGCTATCATAAGTTTGTGCACCAATCGTAACACCAATATAACGGCTTCATGCTTTAGACGACTAATGGCATCTTTATATTCTCCGTAGATTTAATGCTCAAAAGATTGAGAAAATGTTCGTAATGATTGGTTGCCAGTGTAACTGGGCGGAGTCTAATTTGTGTATCAATCGTAACACCTATATAACGGCTTCATGCTTTGGACGACTAACGGTGTCTTTATATTCTGTCCATAGATTTAATGCTCGTATTACCCCTTGCTGTCTCTACCACGTCAATATTTACATCCATACTTGGATTTCCCCAACCTACCCCTTTATGCAATATCGATCACAACAATATTTTATTATTTTGCCGCCATACTAAATTGAGTTTCAACTTTGATTAATTAATGTATTCGGTTTGATTTCTCGCGTAGGCGTGTGGAAAAATTTTATTTAGTTATTGAATTTCTGCTTGGTTGGCTGATAAATGGGTACCCTAGGTATCCTACTGGTGGATTAGCCGGCGGTTGAGAGATCGGGGCGATGACATTTCTACCCACCCAAATTAATGTATTCGGTTTCCACATTAAACTGTGGGTCTAAGGCGGAGTGAAAAGCTTAACCATTGTTAGAACGAACAATTCGGCGAGAAAGTTAATTATTATTACTATTGTAATTTGTACCACCCTATATATACCGGTATATATATATATATATATTATTATATATATATATATATATATATATTGTGTGTGTGTGTGTAATTTTGAAAAATGTATAATAATAATAATTTATATATCCATCCATTTTTTTCATTCATTCATTTCAATAACTAAGATGATATACAAATTACGTGTAAATAAAAATAACTAAGTTGATAAAATATAAAACTTTTTATTTACAAGGAACAGTCGCTTGGAGTGCGAAGCGTGTCTTTGGGAGAAAGTTTTTGACCCAAATTCCTTTCACGCTAGTTTGTGGTTTTAAAAGGCCTCAGGCTGGACCTTTTGCTGGATATTCTCATTACTTGCCTCCTCTCGCTGTAGTTTGAACACAATGTTAAAATAAACGTATTTGTAAGAATAATTATTTAATATAATTGTGTGTGTGTGTGTGTGTGTGTGTATATATAGATTTGAGAATATGTTAATGGAACGATTTCTTTTGCTAAGCCAATTGTTTAGTGAATTTTGTAATGTTAATATTGTTTTAATAAATAATTCACTTTAAGGTGAAAATCCGTTCATATATATATATATATATATATAAAGAATGATAAAATTAAATAGTTATGATTATATATATATATATATATATATATATATATATATATATATATATAAATAAGGTAAGGAGAAAGTTGTTCAATTTTGTGTGCGTGTATTTCGTCTGAACTATTATTTTGACGATTGTACGTTCCGTATTATAATTTTTGTGCAGTACAAGGCAAATTCTATTTATTTACAATAATTAATAAACACATTGAATTTTTTATTGTCAATTTCGGTTTCAGAAAGTACGTTTGCTTTGATAACGAATTAAAATAAATGGTGGTGTTTAGCAACTCACCCTAATAAGGTATACCTGTACAATTAAAATAAAAAATGGTATCTGGCAACTCAACCTTCCTCTATATAAGATCCGCTTGGCTTCGGGACCTTCATAATGCTTCGGACTCCGGTGGAATAAAGATCTCTCTCTCTCCTTCCTTCTTAGGTTAAGACTTAGGTTAGGTTTCCCTTTGGGGGAGTAAGGACCCCACCTTCTCCCCCCAAAGCCCTCCTCTGTCTATCCTTTCTCTTTCAGGTTAAGGCAACCCCTTTGGGGGGAGGTCATCCTCCCTTCTCCCCCCTTCAGGGCATACCCCCACCCCTTGCAACATACCCCCACCCCTTGCAACATTGATCATTATCTCTCGCAACATTTCGACATTCTTGCAAGCGTCCATTTTTCGGCTATACTACTAGTATACCCTAACAGTATGTATGAAACAGTTGTATACCCTCGATACACCACTGTGTGTATACATATACAGTATATTATGACTCGAGGTAACAATATAGAGGTGATTTTCACCATGATATGGCGTCACAAAACATTCATTTTTCTCGTGCCAAACTGGTTGTCACGAGATTAAAATAATTGTAATAAGAATAATGATCAGGGGAACTCGCTTCATTTTAAATTAGATACGGAGGAATCTCATTTAAATTTAGTTTCCTATTCCTTTTTGTATAATAATGGAAGCGTTTGCTGATCTCACGTTTTGAGTTCACGTTCCAAAAGCATTCATTCATATTGAATGCATGTTGTCCGCAAGCAAGAAGCAAATTGAAGCACAGAAAGGTGCAACAAAAATATTTATACCTCTATAAATATTCATGTTGGTCTTTCACAAAAATACACACCAAGAAATTACCGAATTTATAAATATTTTCTTGAAAAGCCTTGTGTATGTATGTATATATATATATATATATATGTGTGTGTGTGTGTGTGGTGTTGGCTATGTTACGAAAATACGACAAGGATACACACAGAGCTCATCCCATCACGAAGCTGCGTGTAGCGACATTAGCGGTCGACAAGTTTCAGATTTGCATTTTATCATTATATATCATAACAGATGTAATGAAAGTTAGGCTAAGTTAGATTAGATTAATTTAGTTGGGAGGTTATTTAGGTTAGGTTAAATGATGGCATCCACAAGCGAAAAGGTCGCGGTTTTGTAAGGTAACCAAACGTTCGTGTGCGCGATACTTACAGTAACTGTGTGAAGCAAACTCTTGTAATGCCTAAAAAGTTCAGGCATTTCACGTAATGCCTGTCACCCATAACCACGGACATGAGATTACTAACATAACCTAACCCACTGGTTCCCAACCTTTTTTGCGCCATGCCCCACCTCGACACCTCAAAAAATTTGATGCCCCCCATTAATATAAAAACAAATTTGGTGTTGAAAAGGTATTATTTAACATTTACAATAATATGAGTTACCGTACATTCAATATGAGTAAATAAACTTGAAGTTGAAGCTAACTAAATTATTACCTTGAAATAAAATTTCTCAGTTGAAAAGTTATAATTTTAAATTTCAATAATATGAGTACATTCAATATGAGTTACATTAAATATGAGTCAAGAAACTTGAGATTGAAGCTCACTATATTATTTCCTTGAAATAAAACTTCTCAGTTGAAAAGTTGCAATTTTAAATTCACAAAAAAGTAATTTAATCAATAATACCACTTTAAATTCACAATATTAGGTAAAATTACAGCAAATTCAAAGTTTGATAATCTCAAGTTAGTGAGATCCTTGAGCTTGATGTTTACTACAAATGGTTTTGATTTCAGGCACTAACTTAGTTAGCTTCAGTCTTAAGTCTTCTCGTTTTGTGATATCCAGTCGGTTTCTTTTTTTCTGTAGTAAGTCACTTACAGCACTAAAACCACATTCCACCAAATATGAAGATGGGAATGGTAACAGTAGCTCTCTCGCCAAACGAGTTGAATTTGGGTATTTAGTCTTGGTCTCATCACAGAGCCACATCATGGTTCCTTTTACTTTGAATATAGTTTTAACTCTCTCATCATTTTGTATTTCAGTCAGTTCTTCTTGGTACTTCATGCCCACTTCAGATAGGTCCACTAGCAATGGCTGAGTTAGCCAAGATGGAAAACTCATTTCTTTTAAATCAGAAAATCTGTAATTTAAATCACAGGCCAGTATTTTCAAATGATCCACAATGACAAGTAAAGCATCATCAGTTACCTCACACTTATTTAGCCAATATAACTGGGTATATTTTCTTGCAGAAATATTCTTTTGACATAATTCCAGAAATGTAATGAAGCCAAATATCTTTGTCTTTGAATCAACATGTTAAGTAAAATATGGAATTGTTGTCGTCGTGTAAAAATGTTGCAAATAAAAATAATTGTTATTGAAATTTTAAAATATATTTACTTATAAAAATAATTATGTATAAATTTCATTTTATTGTAGCATTTTCAAATTGCCCCCAAAATATTCAAATTGCGCCCCACGTTGGGAATCACTGACCTAACCTAACCCAACCTTCACGAAGTGATTAATCGTCACGGGCATTAAGCAAAATCCCTAAAACTTTTAGGCGTTATAGGCAATGACATGATATACGCTGTGTATATACAGGGTGGGGCACGGGAATCAAGTGTTTTTTGAATAGCTAGTAATCGGCCATTAGGAATGGGAGGGGCGTGCGGTAGGTAGCATTCCATTCCTGGGTTCATAGCATTTAACTTTAACTAACACTCACCTTTATCTTTCAGGTGCCATCATGGGGCAGTGGGGCGTTAGAACACCGCATGTTCGCGTATGATCATTTTGTTAGGAGTGGCGAGTCAGTGACAGCAGTTCAGCGTGCGTTTCGCCGCAGATTCAACATTCATCGAAATGACTCTGTTCCCGCTCGTGACACAATCTTACGTTGGGTTAACAATCTTCGAACAGGAGGCTCAATAATGAAAACAAAACCGAAGGGGCCGCAACGCACTGTGCGTACTCCAGAGAACGTTGAAAGGGTCAGACAAGCGATGTTGCAAAGCCCAGGCCGCTCTGCTCGGAGACATTCAGCTGCACTCGGAATCAGCAATCGTACTGTTAGACGGATTTTGCATGAAGAATTACATTTTCACCCATACAAGTTAGCGATGGTGCAGGAATTGAATGTAAACGATTGCCCCCAACGACTGAATTTTGCACAGGAAATGCTTGCACTTTATGAGCAGAATGAAAACATGATGGTGGTAATGAGTGATGAAGCCCATTTCCACCTTAATGGGGCCGTCAACAATCAAAACTGTCGGTATTGGGCTGCTGAAAATCCGCGACAACTCCATGAAAAACCGCTGCATAGCCCTAAGGTTACAGTTTGGTGCGCGGTGGGAAAGTTTGGCGTCATCGGTCCCTATTTCTTCGAACAAAATGGGGTTACCGTTACCATAACATCTGGGCGTTACATTGAGATGGTGAACACCTTTTTCATCCCTGAGTTACGAAGAAGGCGTATTGCTCGTCGACATTTGTGGTTTCAGCAAGATGGGGCCACGCCACACACCGCCAGAGCGTCAATGGCTGTTCTTCGCCCCCTGTTTCCCAACCATCTCATTTCGAGATTTGGTGACATTGCATGGCCCCCTCGGTCCCCTGACTTGTCCACATGTGACTTCTTTCTATGGGGGTACCTCAAGTCACGTGTCTACGAGGACAAGCCCCGTACATTAGATGCATTGAAGGAAGCGATCCGTCAACAAATCATCCAAATCAACAGAGACCTGCTGGGAAGAGTGGAGGCCAATTTTCGTAAACGCCTTCAACAATGCGTCGACGGCCAAGGACATCATATGCCAGATATAATTTTCGGTACATGATTATTATGACATGAAATGCTATGTTCTTACGAATGTTGTTCTACCAATATATTTTCTTTACAAAAATAAATATCATTTTTCTGATTATTCCAAAAACACTTGGTTCCCGTGCCCCACCCTGTATAATACTTATATTGCAATTAATGTGGTCCGCTTTCCCTAATATTTCCTATTTTATCGTCTTTATTGTGTAATATTTCTAGATGTAATTTTCGCAAGAAAATAAATATTTTAGCAGTTATTTCCTATAAATATTTTAAATAATACTCGAGATTTTTGTAAGTTATCATCAACATTACTGATGATAAATTGATAATTGATAATTGAAAATCAAATAAACTGAAACGAGATAACATGAAAGAAATTATACAATAAGCGAAAACAAACTTTCAGAGAGAAAAACTTTAGTCAGACTCCTAACTCAGAGTTTGAATTCTGTTACTATAGCAACACCGAAGTCTTTCGAATAATAAATAAAAATTTAAAAAAAATATTTAGTCCTAACTTACTGTTTTTGTTACCAACGTTTGTTGTATAAAACATGAATAAACATGTTTGTGCATGGAACATATAAAAAATGATTAAGTTTGCAAAACTACTACAAGGCTGGTTGGTGTTACATTGTCAATCGATGTGGTTCTACAAAATTGTGTATATACGTGGTGGTGTGGTTAGCATCGCTGACTACGAATCTATCGGCCTCGGGTTTGACTCCCGGCGAGAGCAGAAGGCGCGCGCAGCTCACCAGCTGTTCACTATTCCATAAAAAATTAGGCTGGTAGGTAAATGGGTACCTTGGGGAGCCTAGTTAGTGGTTAAGACGTTGGGCTGCTGATCGGGAGGTTATACTGTAAGATAGAGTCCGGGCGGGGATTTTGTAATTTCTGACCACCCTGGTGGTTCGTGGTTCTGGTCCAGGGTGGAGCAATAAGCTCGCAACACCTTCGTCAGAATTAAAAATTCGGGCTGAAGCAAAACCAAGGTTACATATGCAATATATCGACATGGTGTTAATTAATGTCTTCTTCAGCTATGTGCAACATTTTAGAACATTAAAATCATAAAACATGACCGCCATCTATCCTTAATTACGGAGGTAAAATGCACCAAAACAATAAATTAGATATGCGCAAACTACGCATGTTAAAGAATGCCGCAGTAGACTGGATCCACTGCGCATCAAGCAGTGCGCATAATGGCGACAATTTCAAACATAAGTACAATAAAAGATGGAGTTTCATAATATGTAGATGTTTAAGATAGTATTTAAAGACATTTAGAAATCGGTTCAGTCAATGTTTTCATGATCATATTCGAATATTGCGTTTTAAATATGGAGGAATCCTCAGTACATCGGTACTACTTATATTTTAGACAGCTATATTTGGTACCTACATACCTACCTAACACACACACACACACGGATGTGTGTGTGTATATATATATATATATATATATATATATATATATATATATATGATGCAAACCCACAAGGAAAAAGAAAAATGATTCCAAGGCCTTTCGTGTATTCAGAAAATCTTTTTTTTTTCCTTGTGGATTTGCATCATTCATTCATTTCACCTGTTTAATTGTGAAATTCATTCCATATACACACACACACACACAGTACCGTGCAAAAGTATGAGTCCACTGTCAATCTGATAACTATTAGATAATTTGTCGTATGAAAATTGGTTTTGATACTAAACTACACATTAACTAGAACCTCTGATTCATATTAACGTATAACTAAGTTATTACTTAAGTGTATAAAGTTGTATTAGTTGGATGACCCTCTAGTCTGCATAAATTGGACTTGAGGGTTGAGTTATTATATTACTTATAACGCGTGTGTTTAAAGATCTAGCGAACTATTGATGGTGGATCTACAGTAAATGCTCCTAAGCTATTGTTATATCAGTATTTACAATTAAAAGTATTGACGTATTCACTTAAATTCTGAAAAACAAATTTATCCAAAACGTTTCTCATTATAATCCTAATTCATACTGTTTTTTTTCTTTCACAGGCTTAAGAAATGACGAAAAGTACAATTTCTGATGAGATTAGATATAAAATAATACATTTGCATGGTGAGGGACTGAGTCAAAGAAAAATAAGTGAATCTACAGGCGTTTCTAAAACTGGTGTAAAAACAATCTTGGCTTATCACAGATCAAATGGGACCCCCAGTTGATCGTCCTAGATTAGAGAGGCCTTCTAAGCTTTCTCCATCTGATCTACAATATCTAAAGATTACTTCCCTTCGAAACAGACGCAAATCCAGCACTTCACTCGCAGCAAATCTCGAAAAAACAACAGGTGTCTCAGTTGATACCTCTACTGTACGAAGGAAGCTTAACTCAGTAGGTCTTAAAAGATGTGTTGCAGCAAAAAAGCCACTTTTAAGGAATGGAAATAAAGGGAAGAGAAGAAAATATGCTTTGGAACACAAGTATTGGATATCTAAGACTTACTGAGTTAAGCTTCCTTCGTACAGTAGAGGGATCAACTGAAACACCTGTTGTTTTTTCAAGATCATCTGCGAGTGAAGTGCTGGATTTGCGTCTGTCTCGAAGGGAAGTAATCTTTAGATATTGTAGATCAGATGGAGAAAGCTTAGAAGGCCTCTCTAATCTAGGACGATCAACTGGGGGTCCCATTTGATCTGTGATAAGCCAAGATTGTTTTTACACCAGTTTTGGAAACGCCTGTAGATTCACTTATTTTTCTTTGACTCAGTCCCTCACCATGTATATGTATTATTTTATATCTAATCTCATCAGGAATTGTAATTTTCGTCATTTCTTAATCCTGTGAAAGAAAAAAAAGTATGAATTAGGATTATAATGAGAAACGTTTTGGATAAATGTTTTTTTTTAGAATTTAAGTGAAGATGTCAATACTTTTAATTGTAAATACTGATATAACAATAGCTTAGGAGCATTTACTGCAGATCCATCATCAATAGTTCGCTAGATCTTTAAACACACGCGTTATAACTAACATAATAAATCAACCCTCAAGTCCAATTTATGCAGACTAGATGGTCATCCAGCTAATACAACTTTATACACTTAAGTAATAACTTAGTTATACGTTAATATGAACCAGAGGTTCTAGTTAATGTGTATTTTAGTATCAAAACCAGTTTTCATACGACAGATTATCTAATAGTTATCAGATTGACAGTGGACTCATACTTTTGCACGGTACTGTGTGTGTGTTTATATATATATATATATATATAGTAGCCTACGGTTAACCAATTTGATGTTGCTGGTTTATAGCGTAAAGTTGGCACTATAAAAATGATAAT
Source organism: Bathynomus jamesi (assembly GCA_023014485.1). NCBI lineage: Eukaryota > Metazoa > Arthropoda > Malacostraca > Isopoda > Cirolanidae > Bathynomus > Bathynomus jamesi. Next base: position 280,068 of record JAJOZX010005048.1, on the reverse strand, counting down.
GGTTAATTGATTGATGATGACTGATTGTTAATGATAAGGCTGGAGTCACCAATTTATAGTCACTCCAGGGTCACCAATTTATAGTGGCCTACGGATCACCGGTTTGATGTGGCTAAGAAAGTAGGCTTACTATAATTATTGAATAAAAATTATGAAATTTTGGTCACCAATTTGGGCCTACCGCCCAAATATACAATATTTAAGTAGGAGAGAAATTACCTTCTTGTTTTGTGTTTAATTATGAAAATAAATCCATTATTTGTTCACAGTGATTAACAGTTCAATAAAGGTATTTATAATGATTAACAATTATATAATGGCATTTATATTATGCTAAAGATGACTGAGTATTAGCAAGGAATGGTTATACGGATTAATTGTTAAGTAATACACTAATTTAGATAGGCTAATGAGATATGCAAAAGGGAACACAGAATAAATAATGAAAGACTATTGAAAACTGAAATAATGCACGTACGGTTGGTACAGTAAATGGATTAGGCCGTCAAGAATGAAATGCATAAAAGAGCACATAAACAATAGGATGCACGATAAGTAAGTTATACGAGTGATCACAATAACAGGGTGATACAAAACTACGATATTGGTACGACACTTGAAATAAGCTTACTGCGGTCTTCACGAGAGTTAGTTTTCCAGTTGCTTGCGTACACTTGGATATAGCCTAAACGCGGCGCACGATTATACTGTGTAGGCTTCGTGTGGATTGCTTAAGACGAGGGTAAAAGCTTACCGCAAATGATGGAATACTCTGGAGATTGAAGACCTACTTGATGGTTGACCGTATTGCGTTCGCCCTTGTTGACCTCGAGACTGTAGGGGGCCTGTTGAGATACTTGTTGAATGGGCGCCGATCGAAGTGTGGTGAAGGATGAGAGTAGAGCAAAGTGCAGTTGTAGCTTGCAGCTTAATGAGAAGTTTACGGACCTGGGCCTCGAAAGGTGCTTCTGTAGTCAGTTTGGCCTTGCCGGCGAGGGGTTGAAAGTTGACAGCCGGTAGAGAACTGGTAAGAGGCCATTGGAACGCGTACAGCAGTGATGTTCTTTCTTGCAGGAAGGAATTGTAGAGTCGCCTCAAGTGTTGCTTCGTTCTGTAAAGTTGGTGTGACTACTTGGGACTGAGGTCGTGATGGCGCTGCGTCAGGGGCGTCCACAGGATCAATTAAGTAAGGGGGCACTTCCAAATACGGGGGGGGGGGCACAAGTATTTGCTCGAGCTCTAGGGAGGTCCGGGGCATGCTCCCCCTGGAAATTTTTTTAATATAAGTTGTCTGGGACAGCATTTCCTGCCTTCTGGAGGCAGTTAGGAGGGCAAATTATAGAGCTTCAAATACTGAAAAATAACGATTTTTTTACACATCCTTCGTATGTCCATGATATTAGGGTGAAACCAGATACACAATAACTTCGTAGATATACAAGTTTATTATTCTTACATAATATACATATAAATTGTCATGGGACTGAGAAGGTTATTGAAGACAGTATTCAGCTCTTTAAGTAATGTACAAGATATCCTTCCTAATCTGAATAATATCGACTGGAGGTGGCTACAAGATAGAAAAGTCATCATTTGGTTCGAAGGGTTAAGATCAAATGCATAGTAGAAAAAAGTTAGGCAAGATAATGATAGTTGTACTTCATAGTAGGCAAGTTTGAAGAATATATCTGTAAGATTATGCAAGTTAATGATAGGTGTAGCTCATAGTAGGCGAGATTCAATGATAGCTATAAGAATAGGTAAGATAATGAGGGTTGTAACTCATAGTAGACAAAATTCCAGAATAGCTATACAATTAGGTAAGGGATCTTTCAGATAAAGCTCAGTAAGCCTTCTGCACATTCCTTATTTCTTGTGCTCTCGTATTGGATCATAAACATTCCATTACAAATTAAAATTGCAATTGTTAATAAAAATTTAAGGAAACTATAAATATTGATGGTTTCATTTCATAATTCATATAAACAATATATATTTAATTTTAAATCTATTAAGGGAAAATAAATAAAACATGACAAAATTCAACTCGCATGATGGCTGCTAGATAATTAGCATTAAGAACTATTTAAAAACGCTAGATTTAAAGGGAAAATCGCTAAAATGGCAATACTGGTTTGGGGCCATGTGGCCGCGTTCGAAAAACACAACGATCTCGTAGTCACGTTCTCCACAACAAATTTTACATGTTTTAATTTTAATCACAGGATTTTCTCTTCCTATCAACAATATGGGAAATTATACAATATTAATAATATATATAGTAACCAATTACTATCCTCAAATATTATGACTGGATTTTGGGTTTATGATAAAATCTATCTGTAAGCAGTTGACGAAAAAACGAGGGGGGCGCCATTGAAAAACGAGGGGGCATGGCCCTCTCGTGCCCCCTCGTATGGACGCCCCTGCGCTGCGTGGAGAGAGTAGATTCACAACAATATACGAGCTGAGTGAGGTTTGGTAGAGAGCCTTACTTGATGATAGACTTCGTGTAGGCTCGATCGGAGCCTTGAAGGAACAGCGGCCGCTCTCCTGCGAAGGCCGGAGAGCGGGTGGCGTGACGAGTGGTGCTACTGACGAAGGTGCTGATAGTGAGACGTGACGACCAAGACGAGAAAATGGTAAGTGAGGAGTGAGAGTAATATGAGGAAGACGCTGCATTTTTATAGGCCTTGGTGACGTCCTCTGGTGGTCGCTTCGGGAAATACCACAGAATCTGTGTTTCCTGCGTGGGCCAGTTTCATGCCCACGTGTATAGCCTTGGTTTTGATTCCATGATGTTTGAGAATGGCGGGGAAAGGAATTCCTTTGTCTGCCCGTTACATATATATACCGGCAAAATGGTATATATATAATTATTAATGTTTCTTTATAGCCCACTAAAAGTCAAAACAAGCAATTATGTGACATAAATAATAACTTAACGACATTATAAATATATATATATATATATAATATATACACACACTGTATATGTTGAATAAATGACATAACTCAATCCTCTCCAAATCCTTCTTATTGCCTTGGAATCCATTCGTATAAGCTTTTCAATTTATTATTATTCCCTTCTTTTTACTTCGGTTAGCGTGGCCAACGTACGGCCCGCAAGCCAAATTTTCCCCAGCTGGTTTGATTTTTCTGGCCCGCCATCAAATTTTACAGTACAGTCGAACTTCATCACACGTGTCACTCACTATGTAAATATTGAAATAGTGAAATGGCGTAAAAAATTGCTGTGCACAAAGTTTTGATGAAAACATTCAACTTTTGTAAACAAAAACAAGAAAACACACACACAGGGTGTTCCAAAGTCTGGTTCCATACGGGTGTAAGTATATGTGATCTTTCAGGAAAGATGACGAGAGAAGGAAACGTGAAGAATGTTAAAAGGAGGAGGATTGAGTTGTGTGTAGTTGGAGGTAAAGGGATAGTCGTGTGGAAGATTGTGACGAGTAGACAGATTGAGGAACTGCGTTTCTGAGTTGACTCTGTACAGGGGCCTTGCCCGCCCCCTGTATGGAGTACGCTTCTCGTGTATGGGGTAGCTTTACCGGATGGAATCAAAGGCTTTTCGCTTCATCAATTCCCCGCCTCTTACTGATTGTCTTCAATCTCTCTTCGCTCTTGGCTCCCACATAAAAAAAAATTAATTTCTTCCAAAGGTTCATCAATCAAAAGAAGGGAAATAGTTTTACGTCTTAAATCAAATAGTATTTAGTTTGGAAAAGATGTGTGTATATATAATATCTGTGACGTCATTATAATAAAAAGACACCTTTGTGTGCCAGTTTTGTAAAAGAAATTTAAATATAGCAAAAAGCTTATTAAATAGTGAAAAGTTAATGTATAGCGACATACCATAATATTAGAATATCTTGTCACGTGTTACAAAAAAATAGAATAAATTCATTATGTTTAGTGTGTAGTGCCATTATCAAGTAGTGTTAATGCCTTTATCAAAGACGTTTTAACTCTGCGTCTTAGTATTTTCTTGGTGGTTCACCCTTAGCCCTAATTACCGCCTTTAGTCGACGTGGCATCGAGTCGTCAAGCCTTTTGCATTCTTCCGTAGTTATCGATTGCCAGGTTGTCACCAAACGCCTCTTCAGTTCACTAAGTGTTCCTTGGTTACGCTTTTGGACTTTCTGCTTATATTGGCAGTACTCAGTAAACATAATGAATTTATTCAATTTTTTTTTTAACCCGCGACAAGATATTCTAATATTTTGGTATGTCGCTAATCCATTAATTTTTCACTATTTAATAAGGCTTTTGTTATATATTCTTTATCTTCGTTTTATCATAATGACGTCGCAGATACTCTACATTCCTCATAAAAACTGCATAATTTAAAAGGTATCAAGGTCATGAGCGCATTTGAGACGGTATTCTATTTTTTTGTTCCAGTTCTCTTCTTAATACTGCGAGACTAAATTTGTTTTTATCACACCACTTCACTCTTGAATTTTAAATTTTTAAAAACAAAATATTTTTATTCTTTACAAAATATTAAAGAAAGTTTTTATAATGACCTCCGTCAGCTTATTTATACAAACAGGTTAAAAATGGCGTTGCGTTCTTTTTTATATAAAGTGATTTAAAAATACAGGGTACTTCAAAAAGATTTTTACCACTTATATGGCGCTAATATGTCATTGCTTACCACTTATAGTTTGTGTGGTTTTTGTTTATGTAAGTATTTGCCTGTTTATTGGCTTGTTTTTAAATATTTTTTTAGGGACTGTGTGAGGGATTAATGAGTGAACCCCATTAATGGAAATTGCTACATGGTTTAGATTTCTGCGTTGCTCTAATGTAAACCTTGTAGCCATTTCCATTAATGGGGTTCGTTCATTAATCACTCACACAGTCCCCAAAAAAAAAATTATTAAAAAACAAGCCAATAAACACGCAAACACTTGTATAAACAAAAGAAAAAACTATAAGTGGTAGGCAATAACATATTAGCGCCATATGTGGGAACATATTTTTGAAGCACCCTGTACGTTGGAAGCAAAAATGGGGTTTTTATTAAAATAACTTCGTAACTTAGTTTCAAAGAACCTCTCTCTCTCTCTCTCTCTCTCTCTCTCTCTCTCTCTCTCTCTATATATATATATATATATATATATATATATATATATATATAATTATATATGATAGTTTTTTTACGGAACCGCGTCATATTATGGAAAAGTGAATATGATATGAACCTGAGAACCAGTGGAACTCGAAGGGATCTTTTGCAGGCCTACTGGGTGGCTCGATGACTCGAGGCAAGAGGCGATTCTGGTACTAAACGACGCGGGCTCGAGTCCCACTGGCTCCCAGTTTCTCAATTTCAGTCGCGTAGACAACTGGACAAAAGTGAGATAGTTCGTGATCATTCACGGATGTAGTGGGGTAATATTTTTTTTTTAGGTAATACTTTTGGTACCTCGAAACACTAAAAAATACATATATATAAAAATCTAGAAACACACTTAGGCCGGCCGCGCACAGGATCGTCTTGCGACTGACGACTTGGGTCGTGACGACTCAAACCGCGTGTGATTTCACATTGGCAGAATGAGGTCTCGGTTCGATAGCACTAAAGTTTGGTTAGATTAAATTAGGATTGGTTAATGAGGATTTTTAGATACATTATATGGATTTAAAAAGGTCGGTACCTCGCTTATGCGGTGTGTGTGTGTGTGTGTGTGTTTTACCGTTTTGTTGATTTAAGATTTGTATCTGTGCTTGCAGGTCAATGTCCGTTCCAATGGACAGGAATCCAAGACAGGTGTTTGTACGTATCGAGTCACAACGGATCTTGGGCATCCGCGAGGGACTTCTGCATCGAACAAGGAGGTCACATGGTTGACATCGCCGACGATGATGAGAATAAGAAACTCCTCGGTCAGTTTTAATTAAAGAATCTTCACCCTTCTTTTCAACCTCATTTTCACCTTCTTTTCATTTCTCTTTCATAATCCATAATTTCCATGTTTAACTCCCCCCCCCCCTTCCCTTTTTTTCCAACCCCTTTTTCCTTGTTTCTGTTCTTTGTTCCCCCTTTTTTATCCTCATTTTCTCATTTTTTTTATAGTTTCCCTCCTCTTTTCCAACCTCTCATTTCTCTCACACTTCCATTTATTCCCTCTTTTTTCAGCCACAACTTTCCCCTTTTGTCTCTCTTCAACCCTTTCTCCCTTTCCTCCACTTTCCCCTCTTTTACACTTTGGTCAATTTTTTTTTCTTTGTGATATATCTCTCTTTTTTCCCCCTCTTATCGCGCTCTCTCTTCCCCTCAAACATTGGTTTTATTTTCTCCTTCATTTGGTTTCTTCCATATATTTTCATTCCCCTCTTTCTCCCTTTTTCCCCTTTTCATTGTAAGCTCCACTTCGTTGTCTCTCAAATCCAATTCTTGGAATGTTGTTTGGTTAAGTTTAAAGTTAAGCTACATTAGGTTAGGTTAAGTGTACGGTTGAAAGAGAAAAACTACTGAGGAAATAAAACTATGAAAAGCTGATTCTTAAAAATTCTTGGTTGTATTCCTGGTAACAAGACGCATGGTTTTTGGATGACCATGATTGGAGTATCCACTTGGATTACTTTGGTAATTGTAAGAAAATATTTGTCTTTGTATGGTTAGACTTTCATGGTTCGTTATTGGCTACTGGTTTCAAATTTCTGGTTAATACCACAGGTCCCTATATCATCCCATATACTGAACGTGATTAAAGTGTTTTGACTACAGCATAGAGACCATTTTCATAACTCAAATTGCAATTTCTTTTTTTTTTACTTTTCTTTTTAGAGAAAATAAGTGGCACAACATGGTTAGGTTTGTTCAGACCTCGTTCGCAGGCAAAGTTCAAGTGGTCAACGAACGCCCCCTTCACCTTCAGCATGTGGTCATTATTTCCCTCAACCTCAGCCCCAGCGTTCACAGAATGCGTTAAGGTAAGTTTCTCCCACGGTAGGGAGTAGTATTTGTACAGACTTCTTTTACCATGACTTTACGCGGGGTATGAGGCACGCGCGAAAAATGGTTAGAAGCAGTTAAAATTAGTTAATTATTATATGTAAATACGTGAGAAAGGTCTATATATCTTCGAGGTTCAGAAGTTTTCCAGTATGAATGATATTGTTTTAACTCGAAAAAATACCCGGGCTCAAGTGTCGTTATAGGGCCCTCTATTTTTTTGTCGAATAATATAGGGTGGTCCAAAAGTTCCTATATATTTTGCTGAAATAATGATATTTCTATTTTACTTTCTACAGGCTATAGATGATGGATGTACAAGAACGTGTGATGGTAGTAACACTACGTATCTAAGGGAAGAAGTGCAAAGAAATTCGAGAAAAATTCGAAAGAAGATTTTACAAAGTCTTACCTACAGACAAAGCAATTCGCGAGCTGGTCAATAAATTTAAAAGAACAGGATCTATTTATGATGAGGCAAGATCTGGACGTCCAGGTACCTCTCGAGAAAATGTCGAATTGGTAAGAGAGGCCTTTGAAACAAATACTAAAATGTGAACTCGCACAGCATCACGTAGACTGAACATACCAAAAACGACTGTTAAGGATTTTAAAACCAACATTAAAAAAGAAAAGTTACCCTATTCAAGTGCTACTTGAGTTACACGAAGAGAATTAGCCAAGACGAGCCACCATGTGCACAGAATTCATTGAAAAAATTCATACTGAAAACTTATTAAACCACATTTTCTTCAGCGATGAAGCGACATAATTGCCGTATCTGAGAGTGAAGAACCAACCGAGTTCTACGAATAGAAGAGAGATTCTCCTAACATTAATGTCTGGTTGGGTATGACAAGATCGAAGATTTATGAACCCTTTTTCTTTGCAGAAGCTACGATAACAGGACCAATTTATCTTGACATGTTTCAGCAGTTTCTTGAATCCCAGCATCGTTCAGATGGCATTCTCGACACTGTTGTCTTCCAACAAGATGGAGCTCCATGTCACTATGCAAACATCGTTCGGACGTACCTCGATGAGCTCTTACCAAATTGCTGGATTGGACGTGGTGGAAACGGGCCGTGGGCAGCACGATCTCCGGATTTAACACTATTAGACTACTTTGCGTGGGGCTTTATAAAGTCTGAGATGGTTGAGAATGTGTTCCACAATACAGTGACCAGATTTGAGATTTGCAGAGACACTGATGGTGCTCACGTCGAATCTTAGACCTAAGCTTGATGAATAAATATACACCTAATTATGTTACTACATTTTTATCCTGAAAGATTCTTATTTCAGCAAAATAAATAGGGACTTTTGGACCACCCTGTCTGTATATATATAATAATAATAATAAAGTATTTACCTTAAAAATGTGTAGGAACAAATGTACATAGACAGACACACGAACGCATCTGCACATCTACACACACACACGCATGTAAATGTACAATACAGAGAAAACCTACTCTACATATGTACAATTGTACATGAAACGCTTCGAGATAATGTTCGTTCTCAAAAGTTTTATGAAAATCACATACACAAAAGAATTGTATATTGAGGGTTCCCGAGTCTTAAGGTACCTAGGCGCCAAAATTAAAATTCGCGAGAAATCGCCTCCAAAGTTCAGCAATATTCTCGCAATAAAATATTAATTGAGCTAGAACGTTCATTTTTGGCTAAATTAGAGTTCTAAGTATGCTAACGAAAATGTTGATGATTTTTTGGAATAGATTTTCATATTTTATATTTTATATATATATTTTTTAAATTTTTTTATTTTCTTATGCCGAACTTCGGGTGAACTTTTGGCTGGCGATAGAGGTGAAAAAAGTAGTTCGCTTCATAAGGTTTTCAACCATACTTCTAATGTCGTAAGGTCATTATAACCCAAACCACGCGATAGAGGAAGGGTGAAAATAGTGATATCCATCAAAAACACGTTTTCGCCTGTGGTGGTGCTTAGGTATCTTAAGACGCGCGACACACACACACACACAATTCTTTTTGTGCATGTGATTTTCATAAAACTTTTGAGAACGAACATTATCTCGAAGGGTTTCCTGAAACGACACTTGTTTAACGACTCCAGTCTCCACGAATATTGTATGAGATTGGATAAAATTGTCTGGCATTAACAAGAACAAAATCATTAAAGTGCCGCTTGGAACAAAAGGGGTTAAATGAAGCCAATTAACAATGTGTGTTGTGTGTATATATATATATATATATATATATATATATATATATATATATATATATATATATACTCGTGTGTGTGTATATATACTACTATATATATATATATATATATATATATATATATATATATATATATACTCGTGTCTGTGTATACACACACGCGCGCGCGCACACACACACACACACACACACACACACACAGACACAGACACAGACACACACACAGACAGACTTTGCCAAAGCGTTCGACAAGTGCGACCATGGAATCATAATACATAAACTGAAATATATGGGAATAACAAGAAAAGTAGGGAAATGGATATATAATTTCGTTAATGAGCGGCGGCATGTCGTTACAGTACAAGGAATATCTTCATCAGAATCAGAGGTCCTCGAATGATCAGAACCACAAGGAACAGTATTAGCTCCATTACTCTTCATAATCATGCTAACTGACATAGATGAGGACGTTACCAGAGAGAGCACAGTAACATCCTTTGCGGATGACACAAAGATCAGTAGAAAAATAAGAAACCCAGAAGACATAGGATCTCTACAAACCGACATAAACAAAATCTGCAAGTGGACGGAAGACAACAATATGAAGTTTAACACTGAAAAATTTCAATTGTTATGGTACGGAAAAAGGGAGGACCTAAAATCCATGGAATATTATACCCCAAATGGACAGAAAATTCATAGAAATTCTAAAGCAAAAGATTTAGGGGTTGTAATGACAGATGATGCGAAATTTGAAACACAAAATAAGATAGCAGTAAACAGAGTAAAGTGAATAACTGGGCAGATACTGAGAACCTTTAAACGAAGGGATAGGAATATAATGATTCCTCTACTGAAAACACTGATCATACCCAAATTGGAATACTGCTCGGTCCTAACATCCCCATATAAAAAAGAAAACATTAGACAGCTAGAAGGGATTCAGGGAAGCTGCACAGCCAAGATCAATGGGTGCAAAGAACTAAATTACTGGGAAAGGTTACGCAAACTAAACCTATATTCACTGGAAAGGAGAAGAGAGAGAGAGAGAGACTATTATTTACACTTGGAAAATAATGGAGAAACTAGTCCCTGATCTTACTCTGAACCCTGTAACTCCCCAAACAACAGTGGAAAGTAGGAAAAGAAGATTGTGTCGTGTTCCCAAATTAAACGTGAGACAGGGAACATCCTTAACCCTGAAAGAAAATAGTTTTGTTGCGAGATGACCAAGACTGGTTTAATCACCTACCCAAAGACATAAGGAACACGAGTAATGTTGCGGTGGACATCTTCAAAAGAAGATTAGACGCCTGGCTCAGAACAATCCCCGATGAGCCGGGCGTACCTGGCTGTGTGAGGTGGAGAGTACAAGAAACCAACTCACTACTTCACCAGGCCAACTCGAGAGGAGGGGGCGACAAGCTTGACCTTCGTGAAATGAGAAATCATCGCACGGAACCTTTGAAAGATATGATGCGTGACTTTATGGACGCCCTGTAGATTACACACGAGAAATTACCAAACAATAGTAATGTACATTAATCCTATATTTTTATTAGTATGCCATTATTAATCGGGATTTCAACTTGGTTTTAAACGAATTTATGTTCAATATTTTTTATATCAGCATTTAAATCATTCCACAGTTTCAATCCAATGAAAATGGGTAATTTTTGAGATAAAGACGATCTAAATTGAGGTAAAACGAGCTTTGATCTATTTCTGGTCTGATACGGGTGGATTTCTTGATGAGTTACAAAATATCTATTTACCCATTGCAAATTAATGATTTTGTTCTTACACTCGTAAATAAAAATAAAATGTGCCAATTTGGTTATATCGTTGAGCTTTAGTAGGTTTAGCTCTTTAAATAATGCACTAGAGTGATCAAACAAATCAGCATCAGATAAGAACCTTATTGCTCTTTTTCGGATGACAAAGATGCCGTTTAATGCGTTGGTGGCGAAGTTTCCCAAAAAGAGGGTGCAGTACGTTATATGAGGAAAAACGAGAGTATGATAGAGTCGCCCAACACTACACAAACTTTTCAAAATTTATATATATAAAAAAAATGGTATTATGAGCCTCGGAGACATTGATTTTGGCTCTCTCCTTCATACATAAAGGGGTAGGGGCATATTTGGGGGCGTTTGCCCTTGGCCCCTCCTTTCTGCCTAAAAAAAAATTATATTTAACATTAATCAAAATGGATAAAAAATATAATTTCTTTTTGTCAAAAAAGTTAATAAATTATCTAATTAATATTTTACCTTTTTAAATTTTAATTAATTAATTAATTAATATAAAAAAGGAAATTAGTTTTTCGATTATTAATTAAAAATAAAATATATATATACTCCAATTAATTAACTTTAATATATATATACATATACAGTGTGTTTCAGGAGGAAAGGTCAATACTTCGGGAGGTGATAGTATCGATCATTGTGAGAAAAAAAGTTCATATGAACAGGTCTAATTCTGAATGGTTACGGAGATAAAGCTGTTTGAATCTGATGCCCGCGCAGCTCTTCCTCCTCCTCCCCTCCCCTCCCCTCCCCTCCCTCCCCTCCCCTATAACCTTGAACCATGTAAGCTGTAATGTAAGCATGTAACATAAGCCAATCGACAACTGACTGTTGTGAGTGACATTGTTTGGTGTTTGAAGCAGTGTTAAGAATGCCACACACCTTCACACATGCCGAATATGCAGATATGGTGTATGTCTACGGTTTTTGCGATGGAAGTGCAACAGCTGCTGTTGCAGAATACCGTCGACGGTTTCCGAACCGCAGAATTCCGGATCGAAGTGTGTTTACCAGGGTTTTCAACACATTGTGTGAGATTGGTACACTTCCCAGCGCTCATGTTTCATCTGAACGTGAAGGTCAACAAGATGTGGATGAAGTGAAAACATTCTTCAGTTGGTAGAGCGACAGCGTAGTCCTACTATTAGCTCACGAAGAATTTCTACACGTCTCGGTGTACCACACACAAGAGTATGGCGAACATACGTGAGGAAGGCTTGCATCCATATCATGTATAGCGTGTACAACACCTTCAACCAGGAGACGCTGCCATGCGACTGGAATTTTGTCATTGGGTAAATGCTAATCGCCGATTGCTTCGATTAATACTGTTCACCGATGAAGCTACTTTCACCCGTGACGGTATCAACAACACTCGTAACTCTCATCGGTGGTCAGACGAAAATCCAAATGCCACTGTGGAAAAAAAATTTCAACATCGCTTCTCTGCCAATGTGTAGTACGGTATCATCGATGATCAGCTGATTGGCCCTGTTACTTTAGAGAATCGTCTTAAAGGACAAAGTTACCTAGAATTTCTGCAAAATGAATTGCCAGGACTATTGGAGGATGTTCCTTTAACTACACGCGCTGGTATGTACTTTCAGCATGACGGAGCTCCTCCACATTCTACCCGTCTGGTGATGCAATACCTAAATCAAACTTTCCCTAGTCGATGGATCGGCCGCGGTGGTCCCATTCAATGGTCACCAAGGTCTCCAGACCTCTCTCCGTTAGATTATTGTTTGTGAGGGTGGATGAAAAGTCAAGTTTACAAAAGAAAGGTGGATACACGAGACGAATTGCTCGCGCGCATTTTGGATGCTGCTGCCCGCATAAAGGAACGTCAAGATCAACTCAGACGAACAACACACGATCTTCGCACAAGAGTTGCAAAGTGCATTGAGGTTGACGGTGGGATTTTCGAAAATGTATTGTAAACTGTAACAAATTCGTCATTTCTGTATCTGATGCTATTCAAAATGCCAATGTTTAATAAACATTAAATGTTAAAAACAGTAATTGGTTTCTCTTTCTTGATTACCATTAACAATGCTTTTGTATTTGTAGATTCAAACGGCTCTATCTCCGTAACCATTCAGAATTAGATATGTTCATATGAACTTTTTTTCTCACAATAACCGATACTATCACCTCCCGAAGTATTGACCTTTCCTCCTGAAACACCCTGTGTTTATATATATATATTTATATATATATATATATATATATATATATATATATATGCACTAAAATCACAAAATAACACGTGACCTTATTAATAAGCAAACAACCACAAGGAAAAGGAAACACAAAGTCCGAGCGCTTTCGTGATATATTCACATTATCAAGGAGGAACAGAAAATATTTTCTGTTCCTCCTTGATAATGTGAATATATCACGAAAGCGCTCGGACTTTGTGTTTCCTTTCCCTTGTGGTTGTTTGCTTATTATATATATATATATATATATATATATATATATATATATATATATATATATATATATATAGCTTTCAACCTTTCAAATGTTCCGTGCGATGATTCCTCCTTTCACGAAGGTCAAGCTTGTCGCCCCTCCTCTCGAGTTGGCCTGGTGAAGTAGTGAGTTGGTTTCTTGTAGTTTTCACCTCACATAGCCAGGTACGCCCGGCTCATCGGGGATTGTTCTGAGCCAGGCGTCTAATCTTCTTTTGAAGATGTCCACTGCAACACCATTCGTGTTTCTTAGGTCTTTGGGCAGGTGATTAAACAGTCTTGGTCCTCTCGTAACAAAACTATTTTCTTTCAGGGTTAAGGATGTTCCCTGTCTCACCTTTAATTTGGGAACACGACACAATCTTCTTTTTCTACTTTCCACTGTTGTTTGGGGAGTTACGGGGTTCAGAGTAAGATTAGGGACTAGTTTCTCCATTATTTTCTAAGGGTAAATAATGGTGTATCTCTCTCCTCCTCCTTTCCAGTGAATACAGGTTTAGTTTGCGTAACCTTTCCCAGTAATTTAGTTCTTTGCACCCCTTGATCTTGGCTGTAAAGCTTCCCTGAATCCTTTCTAGCTCTCTTATGTCTTCTTTTTTATATGGGGATGTTAGGACCGAGCAATATTCCAATTTGGGTATGATCAGTGTTTTCAGTAGAGGAATCATTATATTCCTATCCCTTCGTTTAAAAGTTCTCAGTATCTGCCCAGTTATTCTCTTCGCTCTGTTTACTGCTATCTTATTTTGTGTTTCAAATTTCGCATCATCAGTCATTACAACCCTTAAATCTTTTTCTCTAGAATTTCTCTGAATTTCCTGTCCATTTGGGGTATAATATTCCATGGATTTTAGGTCTTCTCTTTTTCCGTACCTTAACAGCTGAAATTTTTCAGTGTTAAACTTCATATTGTTGTCTTCCGTCCACTCGTAGATTCTGTTCATGTCGGTTTGTAGGGATCCTATAACTTCTGGGTTTCTTATTTTTCTACTGATCTTTGTGTCATCGGCAAGGGAAGTTACTGTGCTGTCTCTGGTAACGTCCTCATCTATGTCAGTTAGCATGATTATGAAGAGTTGTGGAGCTAATACTGTTCCTTATGGTACTGAGCATTCGAGGACCTCTGATTCTGATGAAGATATTCCTCGTACTGTAACGACTTGCCGCCGCTCATTAAGGAAATTATATATCCATTTCCCTACTTTTCCCGTTATTCCCATATATTTCAGTTTATGTATAATGAATCCATGGTCACACTTGTCGAACACCTTGGCAAAGTCTGTGTATATTATATCATAGTTTTCATTACTTTCAAGTGCATCAATAATGTTGTTGTAGTGTTCCATTAGTTGTGATAGGCATGATCTGCCTGACCGAAAGCCATGTATGGAAAAGGAAAATACATTTATTTGGTTTATTTATTTGTAGTATTAAGGACTCATTTCTTGCGATTATTCAGTTCTTATCTCTCGCATATAATATTGGTTTCTTTGTATGGTATTGGTATAATACCTTCGATGGTGACCTTGCATTTGTCATATCGATAATGATAATTTAAGATTAATACATACTTTAACTGTTAATAATACTTATTTACTTATTTATTATTAATTAATAATAATTAACTTTATTTTTAACAAGAGCCCAGTAAAGCCTAAAGCTAAGGGCCAAATTAAATTAAATAAATAGTCCAGCTTCACAATTATTTGTCATTGTAAAGCCAATGCCATCGGCCCCGGGTTCGAGACCCGACGGCAGCCGGCGCGCAGCAAAACCCAGCTGTTCATCTTTCCATACAATAAAGAAAGTAGTTGGTAGATAAATGGGTACCCTAGGTGGCCTAGTGGTTAAGACGCTGAGCTGCTGATGGGGAGTGGTTCGGATTCCACGTTAAACTGTAGGTCTAAGGTGGAGTGAAAAGCTTGACCTTCGTCAGAATGAGCAATTCGGGCGGAAGCTAATCAAAGGTTATATATTTTAGTATTAATAAAGGTTATTCTATATTTTTGGGACCTCTCTGCGAGTGACCCATTGCCCACGTCGGGCTAGCATCATGAAAAAGAAAAAACTATAGTATTTGTCATTTACCATTACTTATTTGGACTATAGTGAATTTAATTATCCCAGAAGAGTTCCTTGTTCCATGCACGGTCTGTGTGTGTGTATATATATATATATATATGCTGCAAACCCACAAGGAAAAAGAAAAACGATTCCAAGGCCTTTCGTGTATTCAAAGCTACACCTCGTCAGGGAATGAAGATAAAAGGCGAGATGCCCATAAATATATACAACGTACAGGAAAACCAAAACAATTAGCACATACTTAACAAGGGTTAATGAGAGGCAAAAGAAATTTTAACATGATGTCGTCAATGTTATACGTCCCTGCACTGTTATTGAACCTCTAAATAGAGACCCATTGGAGGTTGTTAATAAAATGTTTAACAGAAAATTAAGAGAAATATTAAAAAATAACTATAATGGGCTTTCACAGCAGTTTCTTAGTATCAATCCGTCACTACCATATCTGTACGGCTTAGTAAAAACACACAAAGTTAATAATCCCATGAGGCCTATTGTTAGCTCAGTGGGCTCCGTAACCTATAAGCTATCAAAATGGTTGGTTAGTTTATTAACGCCGTTAGTTGGCTCTATTTCTGAGTCACATATTGTAAATAGCATGGATCTTATTGACAAACTGAAATTCCCTAATGACCCTAATTTCAAATTGGTAAGCTTCGATGTATGCTCGCTATTCACAAAAGTCCCTGTTGATGACCTACTTGATTTTTTAAAAGATAAGATCTCTGAATATTCTTTCCCTGTTCAACACAACACTCTTATTGAGTGAATTAAGCTTTGTGTCAAAGATTGTAAATTTCAGTTTGAAAATAAGTTTTATGCTATGTCGTTTGGATTGGCTATGGGAAATCCCCTTTCACCTGTACTAGCTAATTTATATATGGAATTTTTTGAAAGTAGAATTTTGCCTACGATTGTTAATTTTAACCTGGTTTGGTACAGGTATATAGATGATATTTTATGCCTTTGGCCTAATAATTTGGATGTGGACTTATTTCTTGGTAGGCTCAACAATTTAGTCCCATCTATTAAGTTTACAGTTGAAAAAGAAAATGATGGAAGCCTATCTTTTCTTGATCTAAAAATTTGGAGATGCTCTAATCAGTTCAAATATGAAGTCTACCGTAAGCCTACTAATAATAACTCTTATGTGCATTTTTATTCTGACCATCATCCTTCGATTAAATCCTCTATTTTCTCTGCTATGTTTCTTCGAGCATTGAGAGTTGTCAGTCCTGAATTTTTAGATTCCGAGTTATGCAATATCATGAATATTGGTACTAAATTATGTTATCCTATTTCATTTTTAGATAACTGTCTTAAGAAAGCCAAGAATAGGTATTTAATAATGTAATTGTAAAGGAATTTCAGCGTAAAAATATCCTTAGCCTACCTACCATGTTAATTTTCAATACCTTCCAACTGTACTTAAAGCAATTGGCATTAATGTAATCTTTAAGTATAATAATACTGTTAATTACGCCTAATAAAGAATAGCCCTGATAATGTTGTTGGTTGTGTGTATTCGATCGGATGTACACAATGTAACTCAGTGTATATAGGCCAAACCGGTAAAACGTTAGATATTAGGGTAAAACAGCATAAATATGCGTGTAGAAAGCTAATACTTCCAATGCTTTATTTAACCATATGTATAGATGTAACCATAGCATCAAGTGGGATAGTTCTAAAGCGCTGTTAAAAACAGAGATATAATAGAAAGAAATATTCTAGAATGTGCATTTATTCATTTTAAAAACACTTTCAATAACAGTGCGGGGACGTATAACATTGACGACATCATGTTAAAATTTCTTTTGCCTCTCATAAACCTTGTTAAGTATGTGCTAATTGTTTTGGTTTTCCTGTACGTTGTATATATTTATGGGCATCTCGCCTTTTATCTTCATTCCCTGACGAGGTGTAGCTTTGAATACACGAAAGACCTTGGAATCGTTTTTCTTTTTCCTTGTGGGTTTGCAGCATTTATTCATTTCACGTGTTTTATTGTGAAATTCATCCCATATATATATATATATATAGTCTTATGTATGTATATACGGTGGCCGGTATATTCCCCCACGGTATATTCCCCCACGGTAAATTCCACCATGTATATTGCACCGAGGGTAAATTCCTCCACGATAAATTCCACCGCGGAAAATTCCCCCTATGGAAAATTCCACCGCGGAAAATTCCCCCTGATTTCTTTTATTATTTAGCTTCAACTTTGAATATATCTATAAAATATATCTATAAAAAAAAATCTATAAAATATAACTATAAAAAATAATTGATGGTGCTCTTCCAATATGTGCTCTACCGCGAAATTTACATTCCAATACGTGATCTACCTTAGATTATTCGGATTAGCACTAACGAAAATATCATGACTTAACCTAACCAATCGTTAGGTCAACTATACGCCCTTGACGATTGGTTAGGTTAAGTCGTGATATTTTCGTTAGTTAGCCTTATAAGGCTAACTAACGTACCTGCTGCTAATCCGAATAATCTAAGGTAGATCACGTATTGGAATGTAAATTTCGCGGTAGAGCACATATTGGAAGAGCACCATAAATTATTGTAATATTCGTTGTATTCTTCTATATGAATAAAATATTTACATTTTACTTATTTAAATCATATTTTATTTTAAATAATTTGGGGTGGAATTTACCATTGGTGGAATTTACCATTGGTGGAATTTACCATTGGTGGAATTTACCGTGGTGGAATTTACCTAGAACCGTATATACACCCATGATCCATCTTTTCTCTACAGTGAATACTAAATCTCTTCTCTGTCTATTGCCAGATGGATCCAGGTGGTTTTTGGACAGCTGAAAGTAACTGCAACCAACATTTCGCCGCTGCATGCGAGTACCTCAAGTGTAAGTTAAACTTTTTAGACCGTTGACGACGACGTTATTGCTATCTCTCATACCGTTAACAATTGTTAATAAGTATTATCGCTGTATCATATATAAAATTTTTATTCTTATTTTTTCCTTCACTGTCCTCTACCGATCTTCGTCTATTTTTACTGTTCTCTTCACTACCTTTCACCGTCTTTTATCGTCCTTAACGTTCTTTAACTGCATTTGTCATCTTTTGCTCTTCTTCATCGTCCTTTACTGCCCTTTTTACCGTCCTTTACCGTCCCCTTGAATGTCCTTTCCCTCCTTCATCATTCTTCATCGCCCTCTTGAACGTCCTTTACTGTTCTTTACCGTCCTCAGCGTACTATCCATTTGTGCTGATTGGGCCTGTGCTGATCGTGTGTGGTGTCGTGGTGCTTCTGTTGAGCATCGAAGTGTGTCACCGACATCGACGGACATTGATGAAAGCCAAAGGACTTATCGAACAAGAGGAACTTCCCGAAGATGATGATCGAGATCTGAAGAAGGAGGTTAGCATTGCTGGTTAAGGTTTTTACTGCTTTATTCTGGTTTTAGGATGAGGTTTTCATTCATTCATTAGGGTTTGGTTTTACTTCTGGTTAGAATTTTTTTTTCTTGTTTTATAACTTTCACATTTTGATATTTTTATTAAATTTTGTTTTACGAGAGAGAGAGAGAGAGACCCCCCCCTTGTCTCTCTTTACTTGAGAGTGTATTAATGATTTTACAAGATGATGGGTTGTTTTCGAAAAGTGCCTCTATAATTAAATGAAAGTGAAACAGCAACTAGGAGCTCCAGACCTGCGCACAGTCGACTTTGAAGTTTAAAATTAGATTTGCCTTTGAGGATATTCTCCTACATTTCCCATTTTCCTCTGTTTACACAATACTGTACACAGTTAGATTATGAGTGCCAGATGTACGAGATTCCATCATTAAATTTGTAATGCTCTTTGTGTGTTCGTGTTCGTTCCACTATTTTTTATTTGAGTATGGTATAATGATAATACTGTCCAGATGAATATATGATATGTTTATCAAACAAAGAACTCGCATTGTGAGACGTTTTTGTTTTAGATTCATTGTTAGCTTTACTTTTTTCATTTTACTTTTTGCAGATAATTGTTTTGTTTTACTTTTTATTTTATATTTTAGGAATATTATGTAAATGCTTTGCTAGAAATGTGATTAAAAACAGGGAAGAAAGTACGAAGATTTAAACCTTATGTCGTGATAAACTATGAATTCATTAAACTAAAACTGACTTCGATTAGGATAGGTCAGGTCAGGATATTTCTAATTGTTAGGTTAAGTTAGGTTAGAGTGGACTTTATTCAAATCTATTTAAGTAAGTCCTGTCGTTAAGTGACCAAGGCGAAAGTATTTACTTTAATTAAAAGTAGGGAAACTCTTACGAAGAATTGCAGTTTGGCTAATTTTGAAATTTCTTCAGTGATTCGCTAATTCATTTCAATCAGCCCATCATTTAGGAGTCACTCATTGGTTTTCCATCAGTTGATTTGAATATGTTTAGGTTTTACAAAATAAAGTGACAAAGTTTTTGTAATTTTTACCAGACAACTTCTAAATTTTTTTTGCTAACCAACAACATATTAAAGAAATATAATTAGTGACTCACTACAGCCATTATAAGGTGTATCAATATTACTGTGGAATAATGGCTTCCAATTTTAACTAGTTATCGGTTATGAACTTGTATCCAGATCCCTTACCAGGGAAAAATAACATTAATTTAGCTCGTGTGAATGTAGCTTTGCGGACAAATTAGAATAGTCGTGCAAATATCCTCTATAGTATTGCATAGCATGACGTATGAAACTCGAAGCTTTTTGTCATATTATTTTTCTTTTGTATTTAATTTTAGTTTTATATTAATTTTTATAAGCATGTTGCACCCGTCAGTAATGTTTAATGATTATTTGTACCTGTTTGTACCCGTTGCTTAGTTTGCAGAACTTCTCTAATTAGTATATTTTATCATATGTAAATTAAATTTTAATGTATTGGCTAAGATCTTGAGTTATTTGCAAACTGTAAAATACGGCGTGAAGCCAAGTAGAATATATTTTTCAAACCATTGTTAACTACAGTTTGCAACAGCTTTAAACTTTACCTATCAAAACTGCTTCTGAAACTCAAACTAAAGTATTTATTATAAAAAAACAAAACAACATATTTTGCAAAAACACAAGCTGAAATTTGGTGAAATTTAGTCTTTGAAAACATCACTCATTCCAAATTGTTTGGTTTTATTAAAACCATTTCTTATTTTTAGCATAATTTACTAAATTATTTTTTAAATATTATTAAAAATATTTAATTAATGTAATTAATATTTTAATTAAGAATATTTGAACAATCTGAATATATATTATTATTTATTATTATATTGATGATTGTAGATAGATTGTAGACACCCTAAATCAATGTTTTTTTAAAATAGGCTCAAACTTTTTACAACTTACGTTGTATAAGAGAATCAGTGGCGGATTCAGAATTTCCCCATGTGGGTAAGGGGGGCAGCAGTTTTACCAATGAAATTATAACTTGGTAGATTTGAAGCTTAAAAGAATTTAGAGGAAGACTTTACTTGTCAAAATGAAATAACTCATACCAATGATGGTTGATGTGCCATTTTTATTGTTTAATAATAATAATACAAAATATGTTTTTATTATATATCTTTTATATTTTCTTTCTATGCAGTGGGGGCCTAGAACCCCCTGGCCCCCCTCCCTTGAATTCGCCACTGACGAGTACATATTTTAATGTATAAGTTTAGTTTTACCAAACTTTTTATATCTATTTTTAAGTAGGCGCGAAAGCTTTGTATGCCGATTGTATATATATTTTATATATATATATATATATATATATTATATATTATATATATTATATATATATTTATATTATATATATTTTATATATACTACCAGTCAAAAGTTTAAGTACACCTACTAATTTCCAATGTTTTGCTGCTTAGCTCATGACAAACTTCAAATGTAAACTTAACAGGTACTAGAGATGAATTTGCTTACCTGGCTTTCATATTGTATGCTTCAGTGCATCTGCCCTATGCAGTGTGTTATAACACAGAAGCTTCTTCAAAACAGCCTTCAAAATGTGTTAATTTACGTCTAGCATGCAATCTAAAATTAATACCATTAGCTCTGCACAAAGGTCCAAAAATAGTTTAAAAGTCTTTACTGGGGTAGTGTGTTTCTTCAGGAGTATGTTAATACATGTGTTCATTTATTAACATGCGCTGCAGGTCTTTACATATAAAATCCTTGCAGAGGAGCTAACTCTGTAGTTTAAGGTATACTTCTGTGTTTCAAAAAGCAAAAATGGGTGCCACAGCTCAGTTAACAACAGAAAAAAGACAGTCGATTGTAACTTTGAGAAATGAGGGCCAATCACTGAGGCATGCAAAAAAAATTAAAAGTTTCTGTGAATGCGGTTGCTTGTGCCATTAAACGGTACGAAGAAACTGGTCAAAATATGGATAGAAAAAGGTCAGGGCGACCAAGAACCACAACAGACTCAGAGGACAAGTATATCTGAGTCACCAGTCTGCGCAACAGACGCCTCACAGCACCTGAAATCAAAGCCCAGCTGAACAACTCCGGAATTACAACAGTTTCAACATCAACTGTTCAGAGAAGACTAAGAGAGGCAGGATTGAAAGGACGAACTGCAGCAAAGAAACCAATGCTGAGACTCCAGAACAAAAAGAAAAGGCTAGCTTGGGCTAAAAAACACCAAAAATGGACTGTTGAGCGGTAGAAATTTATCCTTTGGACTGACGAATCAAAGTTCGAAGTTTTTGGATCCAAACGCAGAGTATTTGTGCGGCGCAGAGCGGGTGAAAGAATGACACAGTAGTGTGTTGTGCCAAGAGTGAAGCACGGTGGAGAAAGTATGATGGTCTGGGGATGTTTTGCAGGGGAGCAAGTTGGAGATCTCCACAAAGTCACTGGAATACTGAACCAACGTGGCTATCACAGCATTCTACAACGCCATGCCATCCCATCTGGACTGCGATTACTTGGCCAACAGTTCATAATGCAGCAAGACAACGATCCTAAACACACTTCCAAGCTGTGTCAAAATTACCTGAAGCAGAAATAAATAAATAAATAAATAAATAAATAAATTTATGAATATTTCAGGGTGTACTTAAACTTTTGACTGGTAGTGTAGCTGCACAAATCTATCATTTTATTTACCTTATTAACCCTTTAAGGACTGAAGGTACAAATTGCTAACGTTTCAAATACAAGCATTCGTAACTTAACCCTACAAAAAATTCAGGGCTTAAAGGGTTAACTTACCTTTTGTGAGAAGATAAATTTTGAATTAACGTTTTTACTGAAAATTTGGCCATAATGTCTTAAATACTAAATAAAATATACAAAACAAGTATTAAATTATGATAATGAAACCTTACAGAAGTATTAAGACAAATTTTACTATTTACAACCAACTAACTGATATTGTATTTATTGTTCTCATATATAACATCTACAGGGTGGGCCGTAAGTTTCCATACATAGGAAAATTTAAACGTTTGTTTTTATGTTTCAGATACCCTAAGAATATGCGTTTGACGAAAGAGCAACGAATTGAAATCATACTGATGGCTGGGTCGGGAAGCAGTCGCATGGTTGCAATGAACTTTAACAGACAACATGGAACGAACATCACACACGACTGTGGCAAAACTTATTAACAAGTTTCAGAAAACTGGAAATGTTGCAGATCAACCGCGAAGTGGTTCAAGACGTACAGCCACCGATGAAGACACAACAGCTACGATACTTACAGCGCTTACACGGAGTCCCAGAAAAAGTACACGACGGTTGTCTGCAGAAAGTGGTGTCAGCAGATCGAGTATCAGGCGCATTTTGAAAGCAAACAAATGGCATCCATACAAATTGCATATGGCACAGCATTTGAGTGAAGACGACCCGGATAGACGGATGGAATTCGTGAATGGGCATTAACCAAAGTGAACGAGGATGCAAACTTTTCAACTAAGATCTTGTTTACTGATGAAGCAAATTTTTACGTCAATGGAGAGGTTAATCGGCAAAACATACGTTATTGGAGTAATGCTAACCCTAACTGGCTGAGTCCGACGAAGATGCAAGGTGCCGGTAAAGTGATGGTGTGGGCCGGGATATGGGGTGACAGAATTATTGGACCAATTTTTGTCAGTGGAAATCTTAATGCCGAAAGGTATCTTAACATGTTGCAAGAAGAGATTTTCCCATCCCTGCTAAACGAGGAAGGTAACTTCCCAGTTTACTTCCAGCAAGATGGAGCTCCACCTCATTATGGTCTTCACGTGCGTCGGTATTTGGATCAGCAGTTTCCGGATGCTTGGATTGGTCGGCGTGGTCCTGTGGAGTGGCCTCCCAGATCCCCAGATCTCACCCCCCTTGATTTCTATCTTTGGGGGCACTTGAAGGCCATGGTGTATCAGGAAAAGATACGAGACATAAATCATCTAAAGGAACGTATCACCAACGCCATTACAAGCATAACGTCAACTGTGCTAATGCGTGTTCATCAACAGTGGGGAACACGTATTGAAATGTGTTTTCAAAACAATGGCAACCATGTAGAGCATATTATATAAATAAAAATGGTTGTCCATAAAAAAATGTTTATTTTTCCTATGTATGGAAACTTACGGCCCACCCTGTATAATAATTGTTAGTTATAACATTCGTTCATCAATGAAGCCTTAATTCAAAATTTCTCCGAGTCCAGAAAATAGTTAGTGTTAAAAAATCTTAGTTTTTGCTACTTCCCACCGCAGGATGGCGCTGTTGCTTCGGTTAGTTCACGCGTCAGTGCGTCACGATCTGCTCGCATCATGCCTGTGACGCCACTGTCTCCCTAACCTTCCTCCTTCAAACTTGATGACTATTCCGATACGAAGAGAAACTTCAAACTTTTTAGCTGACATACGTAGAAACAGTTTCTCCTTTCATTCATATTTTTGTTTTTTTTGTTTCAGTTTAAACAATCTTCGGCTTTTGTTTATTCTTTATAATTATATTTGATGTTATCAATGAAATACCTTCTTACAATATTACTGTAAACAGCATGAAATAATTATATTTTAGGGTGGAATGAAATTCTGTAAAAAAAAAAAAATTAAATACCAATATCTAATAGTGCGGAAAACTTGCCTCTTTATACCGCTAACAGTAAGTGAAAGTTTCACTTCTCTGGTGTTTCATTTTGGGGCTCACCACTGGCCTTGAAGTTTTCACAAAATTTATATAATTTCCATTATAAATGTGTATATATTGCGCAGCTCTTCGCTAATTCGAGTTTTGACTTAGTCAAATTACCCAGAAATCGCGTGGCTGCACGTCGAGTTCCATCCGTGCCTAACCCAACCACCCTCCATTTGGACACTTGCACTAGTTTGACTTGTACTGAGACTTCGTGTTAAATTGGGGTATCATTTCTCAAGATTCCAGTCTTGCCCTAATAAATCAGTCTCTTCGGACAAATCCAGAGACAGAAGCACTGGATTCTGTGACAAACTTCACACATCGTTTAGTTGATTGTGTGAGAGAAGAAAACTGAGAATTCTACACTTTGTACTTTTTCTTAAATTAGTGAGTTTGTCATCATCCGATAAGTGCCGAATGACAGAAGGCGCAAATCTTCCGCATGTTTGCTAGTTAATGAGTTCTGCGTAATCTCTTGCTTTATAATTGAAAAGGAAATAGTAAATTTTCGTATTTCTGGGCCACCAGCAATTGCTCTTTCCATTTTAACTCGTCGTAATCTAAGTTCTCTGATGAACTTGCGAGTATCAGTAATCATCCCTATCTGAATAATTTCTGAATGGCCGAAATAGCCATTTCTCTGCAGAACAAGTTCGATGACTTCTTTTAGTTCCCTGGGAAGATAGCACGATTTGTTGATCGTGTTCTTATAAATGTCTAGCACATGAAGAACTGCTCTTAACTTCAAACTACATTGGTGCATAAGATTTCATTACAAAATTGGCAAGATTTGTAAGTTGGGCGATGGCGTGTCACTGCCAACACATAATCTCAGCGGACTGTTGTTAACCATCTTGAATGAACCAGTTTTCTGGTTGTCGGTTTGCTGAACTGATTGATTTCCTTCTCTGACTCTCTCTGTTTTGCTTCTGTCAATAACGTTTGATGTGTCTTCTTTAGGGATTATTCAAAAATCTTCTAAGGCAGCTGAGACGTTGCAGCTGCTGATCTATCTGAAACATCATGCCGATCACATGCTCTTGCTACTGTTGGAAGTTTTCATTAAGAATCTTTCAAATGTACTCCAGAAGCAGCTGGCATATAAATGCCGCAAAATTACCAGCAAGTTATTTTCTTCCTATAATTCAGCTGTGCTTTGTGGCTGTAAAGAGTTCGTATTACGTGGACCTGACTCGGTAATGTCAACATTTGAGGCGTAATCATTGCTCTCGTAAGAAATTTCTGAAGCAGGGAATGAAGATTCAACTTTAGATATCATCTTAGCTTTGTCAAGACGTGGTTCTCTTTCTTTTCAGTTTTCTCTCGCTCGAATTTTCTTAGTCATGGCAATGTTGACGCTGCCCATTGTTATGGTTCTTGTAGTTCGTCGGTCCTGTAGCAGTGTTCTTTCGTGAGCTGGAACTTCCCGACATTTTTTATAGGCACAAGATGAGAATTCGCACTTGGAAGCTGCAACATCGAATAATTGTTTGCCTTCATCTCGAAACTTTAAAATCCTTACGTTGTATTTCTGATTTCCTTGCCTTTTTTTAAAGGGGGTTTTAAAAGCTTCATATGCGTGACATGGTAGGCGCGAATCAGTTGCAGAACACGAATATGGGAAACGGGAACTGAGACATTTTCTCAAAGTTCTTCCACTTTCTTTCGGAAGCTTTCCAGAAATTTTCGCAACTGTTCGTTCTCTCTAAGTTTTATACGGATTCATTTCATGCTTCAACCAAAGCATGATGTCGCCATAAGCTGGAAGCACTACACCCGAGCTCTTCCGGCTGACCAAACACCGTACATCTGAATTGTTCCCTCGTATTTGCACTATTAAATTTTAATATCTAAAATAGAAAAGAGTTTAGTACATCATTCATTGTTTCAAAATGATAAGCTTTTCATTGCTTATCATTTTGAAACAATGAATGATGTACTAAACTCTTTTCTATTTTAGATATTAAAATTTAATAGTGCAAATACGAGGGAACAATTCAGATGTCGGTGTTTGGTCCAGCCGGAAGAGCTCGGGTGTAGTGCTTCCAGCTTATGGCGACATCATGCTTTGGTTGAAGCATGAATGATGAATCCGTATAAAACTTAGAGAGAACGAACAGTTGCGAAA
Source organism: Bathynomus jamesi (assembly GCA_023014485.1). Taxonomy (NCBI): domain Eukaryota; kingdom Metazoa; phylum Arthropoda; class Malacostraca; order Isopoda; family Cirolanidae; genus Bathynomus; species Bathynomus jamesi. Next base: position 253,187 of record JAJOZX010005048.1, on the reverse strand, counting down.
ATTTCTGGAAAGCTTCCGAAAGAAAGTGGAAGAACTTTGAGAAAATGTCTCAGTTCCCGTTTCCCATATAGGGAAGAAAATAACTTGCTGGTAATTTTGCGGCATTTATATGCCAGCTGCTTCTGGAGTACATTTGAAAGATTCTTAATGAAAACTTCCAACAGTAGCAAGAGCATGTGATCGGCATGATGTTTCAGATAGATCAGCAGCTGCAACGTCTCAGCTGCCTTAGAAGATTTTTGAATAATCCCTAAAGAAGACACATCAAACGTTATTGACAGAAGCAAAACAGAGAGAGTCAGAGAAGGAAATCAATCAGTTCAGCAAACCGACAACCAGAAAACTGGTTCATTCAAGATGGTTAACAACAGTCCGCTGAGATTATGTGTTGGCAGTGACACGCCATCGCCCAACTTACAAATCTTGCAATTTTGTAATGAAATCTTATGCACCAATGTAGTTTGAAGTTAAGAGCAGTTCTTCATGTGCTAGACATTTATAAGAACACGATCAACAAATCGTGCTATCTTCCCAGGGAACTAAAAGAAGTCATCGAACTTGTTCTGCAGAGAAATGGCTATTTCGGCCATTCAGAAATTATTCAGATAGGGATGATTACTGATACTCGCAAGTTCATCAGAGAACTTAGAATTACACGCGGAAGATTTGCGCCTTCTGTCATTCGGCACTTATCGGATGATGACAAACTCACTAATTTAAGAAAAAGTACAAAGTGTAGAATTCTCAGTTTTCTTCTCTCACACAATCAACTAAACTGATAAACGGGAAATGGCCAAAACTTGAAAGCGATTGAGGAGCCTCAAGATTTTTTCAGTTTAAAAAAATTTCGGTGACAATATTTAGTTAACAGTGAAAATTTTCGGCACTATTAGAAAACTGCCCTCCATATTTCAATTTTTCAATTTTTCAATTTTTCAATTTTTCAATTTTTCAATTTTTCACTCCACCTTTTTTTATATACAGTATATTATGCGATATTTAATTATTATTTGATACAACTGCATGGATATTATTATCATTGTTGTTATTTAAAATCACGATGCGATATTATGAATGTACGATATTGCCGAACATGGTTTTTTTTTTTTTTAATTTTAGTGGAATGATGAGTATATATTTGCTAGAATGTTTGAGAGGAATGATTATAGCGGAAATATTCATCATGAAATGATTCATTAACTAGTTTCTTCAAACCCTAGAAATCGAATCTTGTTTGGCCCTCGCCTTGCTGTATATACTACTGTCCATTTCCTCAGGCCACTTCCGGAGTGCCCAACCCCTCTTTTGCCGATACTCCAACACCCTCCTGGAGGCGTATGAGTAACAAGACTGCCCCTGAGAGTCCCCTACTTGAAGGGGTACTAAACCAGAGGCAGACTACTACTACTGGGTCCGCGAAAGTGTCTCGACTAGTTCTCGATGACAGCAACGATGGAGATAGTCTCAAGTCGAATGTAAGGTTGCTCTCTCCTCAAGGAACCTCATCATCAGACTCAAAGTCTCATGAACAATTAGAATTGCTACTTTCCCCCAAGAATCTTAGATGAAACTCTTTAAACTCTTGGGATTTACTTCTTTCCTGAAGTTTGAAGAAGAGAAAGGTTCTTAAAAGTAAACCTTTTCATGGATTAGTACAGTGAGTTGAACCAAAAACTACCAATATATATCATGGAGGTTGCATTAAAAAAAAAAAAAAAAATTACATATTTTCTTAAACTCGAGCCTTTTCTCGTAATATATAAGGACACGAACATATGAATTGCCTTCATACGTATATATATATACTCATTGAAACGCATCCTAAAGAAACGTATTATTATTAATGTGACTATAATTATAATGTGTTAAAACAGAAAGTGCCTTCACGTACACCCTCCGGTACGTCTTTGCAAAACTATGAGTCGAAGATAAATATATTTAACTATATTATTTCTAAATTTATGGCGACACCATATGCAGCAGTTAATTATATACACATATATCAAAATAATTCGGAATATTTAATAACAGATTAAAAGGTGTTCGAAAAGTCACTGCAAGTGTACCGCGGCCATACATAAGTGTACTTAGCGAAGCGCAGTGACTTTTTTAATAACCTGTATATCTGGTTTCTTATTTTTTATTAATGTAATTGTATAATGTGATCTGTAGCAGCACAATTATATATATATATATGATGCAAATCCACAAGAAAAGAAAAATGATTCCAAGGCCTTTCGTGTATTCAGAAGTACACCTCGTCCCTGACGAAGTGTACTTCTGAATACACGAAAGGCCTTGGAATCATTTTTCTTTTTCCTTGTGGGTTTGCATCATTCATTAATTTCACGTGTTTAATTGTGAAATTCATCCCATATATATTTTCTCTAATAAGTTTGGTGCATCAAGCAAAATATACTGTAGCCTATATATATATATATATATATATATATATATATATATATATATATATATATATATATATATATCCTCTACTTTCTTAAAGCACAGTTATATGGAATCTCTTATTTATTGACAAGTTCGTTCAATAGGCAAATATAATATCTAGGCCTTTTTATCAAAATCTAACATATATATATATATATATATATATATATATATATATATAGTATTAGTATTATAAACCCAGATGATGTAAATATAGGCAAAGATCATATAAACATTTAACAGTATATAATATTAAGAACCGTGCATAGCCTAAATATTAACAAATGTTATAATGTACTTTACCAAATATAAATGAAATTAGATTATTGAATCAAGATTACAGTGATAAAGTTGAGTTTTTGCCAATTGCAAAATGAATCTTTTAAAATTTATTCGTAAAGATTCGAATTACTTTTTTAGTTATAGAAAAAGCATTAAATTTTAAGTAAAATTTACCTCGTTCATATACTAACGTTTTTGTTGTTCATAATTAAATACAGGTGAACCCTGGCGCTCGAAAAAGTCAACATTATTTATAAGGGCAACATTTTGTTGTTCATAACTGAACACAGTTGAGCATTAATGTTCGAAACTTTAGCCTTGTTCATAATGGCAACACATTTTGGATTTTGTTTATAAATAAACAGAATTCAAAACACGAACATTTTCATAAGGACATTTTGTTGTTCACAACCCAACTGAACATCATTGTTTAACGAGTTTACTTTATTCATAAAGACGACAAATATGTTTTGTTGAACGAAAGCATTTAAAAAGTCGATGTTATTCGTAAGAACAACAAACAGTGTCTCGTTCAGAACTGAAAATGATTCAACATTATTATTGATAAATCTCATTTTATTTATAAAGGAGGAAAATACTTTGTTTTCATAACGAAACGTAGTTGAACATCATATACAAAATGTGTACGTTCTTCAAAACATTATTATTTCGTTCTTAAAAACTGAACGCGACTGAATATCAATGTCTACAATTCTCCTTTCTTCATAAGGACAACATTTTTCTGGTGTTTGTTCTTAAATGAAAACGCAATTAAACATCAGTATTCATAAAGTCAACTTCATTCATAAATACATCGTTTTGGGGTTCACAAATGTACACGATATTCATAAAATACTTGAAAAATATAAAACCCAACTATAAAATCCAAGTTGTATATAGCTAGGTCTTCAAAAAGAGCACCTTATTCATAAGGAGAGCACTTTGTTGTTCATAATGAAATGCAGCTGAACATCAGTGTTCAAGAAATGAACCTCATTCATAAAGTGAACATTTTTTTGTTTATAACTGAAAACAATTGAACATAAATGCTCAGTTTAGTTGAAAGGAGTGGTTCCTCTTACATAACTATTCTTTATTTCGTAAGTGAACACTATATATTATATTGAACAATGTTCATTATTATTTCCTCAAACGTGTTCATTATTTAGGCCTATTATCTACTCATGAACTGGTTTGAAAGCACATACATACATTGTTTGAAAGTAACCTTTTTATCTCAAAAAGAAATAGATATATATATATATGTGTGTGTGTGTGGTTTTTTATGCAAATTAATGGCACTATTAATTGAGAATATTGCCATAAATTTGGTATTCTTTTTAAAAAGATTACAAGTGAAAACATGTTGAAAAGGGTTTAAATTTTGAAGCTGTCATCTCCATATGCAAATAGTATTACATTTTTATCTTGATTTTTAAAAAAGATATTTCCACTTATTATTATATAACATCTTTTCGTACGTTTCAAGAAATATTGGAACTTGACTTTAATATTGTAAACTTTTTGGTAATAGTGTTTTTTTCACTTAATTTCTTTCGATGTTTCCTAAAACCTTTTTTGGGAGTGTTTCGAAACTTTTAAATGTTTGGCTTATTAATAACATTGGTTTGCGAAATCTTTGGTAAGTCTTCAAAAAAACACAATTGCATTCCAATATCATATTTGAAAGTACCACAGTATATACGCAAGATAAGTATTCATTTATATAATACTGTAGTTTCGGCATATCTTATACCATCTTCAAGCTGCAGGTTAGAATGAGTGAGTTCCATTTTTTGCTTGAAGAGGGTATAATGGTCCGAGTCGAGAAGTGTTACTTTAATTCTGTTGTTCGATAATGGGGTGTTTTTAGCTTTTAGAGTTTAGGGTTATCATCATAATATTGTGTGTTCAAATTATTTTCCATTTTAACTTGAACTGTTTATTAAAAGTATTAAAAAAGATAGTTTTATATCCAATTTTTGTACAATGGTAGACGAAGTAGGCCGATGTAGTCTCTAAATATATTAAGTGTTGTTTCAATGTAGCCTGTTTGATGATCAATTAATTAATTAAAAGTAGTAATGCTCAATACTTTAATCAGGTAAACATTATATATAAACGCAGAAATTAAAATAGATCAGAAAAAATGAGTTACCTGACTTATTCTTAAAATTACAAGTTAAAATTGGTAAATCTTATAATTGTGTTTAAATATTAATTGTAAAGTTGTTGAGAAAATTTAATAGTTTTTAACCTTAAACCATGTTTAAGTACTCTCCCTTTAACTTAATATATATATTAGGATGTTTAAGTTTTATTTATTTTTTGTTCACGTGTGTATTGTTTTTATATTAGTTGCCCTTCAGTATTTCGGTTTTCTTTGATCTCGTCGCGTTTTCTTTCAATTTGATCTCATCATGAGCGGTAACTGTGATATTTGTGTGTTTTCGGTTGTAGCACTTTTAATATTATTTTTCACTTATATATATATAATATATGTATATGTATATATATATGTGTGTGTATATATATATATTATATATATATATATATATATATATATAATATATACTGTGTTACAGACATTGCTCTTGCATATTATTCCACCACTTTACTCTAAACTTTTGTGGAATTTAAGTCAGGTCATACTAAGTACAGTATTAGGCTAGTACGGCTAGCTAGGTGAATAATTATATATATATATATATATATATATAATGGTTATTTGTTTTTGCTTTTTACAATAAAATAAACTATACAGCCTAAATCCATCAGTATATACCTAATAAATAGACATTCTTAATTAATTTAAGCTCTTATAATAATTATTAGTTATTATAAAGCTTGTAATATTGTTTCATAATTATAATGTAATTTAATATTCATATCATTGTAATTAACATATCTTAATTAAATGAATGCTCAATAGTAAAAATACATTTAATAACAGTATAGCTCAATAATGATAATAGATTGTGTTTATAGACTCCAAGTATTGAATTATAGCGAGAAAGTATTAACTAATAGTACACGCATGAAATGTTAAACTGTATACAGTAGGTAAATTTGTCCAGTTAAAACTGAAAACTCGCCATGGTAGCCTGGTGATAGCTTCGCTGAACTGGTAAACTGAAAATACTGAGTTCGAGCTTCAGGCTTCAAATTTCAGCGATTAAAATTGTTGTTTTTGTTTGATGGGGTTGTAAAAACCCACTCTAATAGACAGAGTTTCGTTATGGTTCGGTCTCTCGATTGTTTCCTCCTCGCCCTTCTTTCATTCGTTTTTCAGTTTATAATTTTTGTATAATAAACAACAATGTAATAATAAATTTATAATTTCTGTAATAAATAATAATACAATATTAAATGTAACAAATTTAATAATAAATGTAATAATTATGTAAAATAATAGAATCTCTCTGAATAGAACAAGAAGATAGTTTTAAATTTATGCGAATGTACTTATAAGCGGGTCCCTTTAATAAAAATGCCCTTCCAGTGTTTGGGATAACGGGATCTAATCTAGGTGCGAATTTCTTAAAGGTTCCTGGACTGTTTTCCCTCTTGTTTTTGGTTCATTCGTTTTTCTGTATCCACCCGAAGAGGATGCCAGTGGGCATCGAAGCTGTTGTGGAAATAAACTCTGTCCATTAGAGTGGGTTTTTATTATCATATTTTGACCTTCACGTAGAAAAAAAAAAAGAAGTTTTTTGCATTTTTGATGGGGTTTAACTTTTCCTAACATCTAAGGCGACTCCACATAAAACAATAGGTCCCGTCGTCATAAGACTTGAGATGTTTACGAAGGTGTAACAACTCAAAATATTATTATTATTATTATTATTATTATTATTATTAAAACTGAAGTATAGAACTTTACTCAAGGACCATAAAGTTGGTTGGTTGGTATTCCGTTTTACAACCTTCGTCTACCAGAGGGCGCTGAAACAGACGGTAACGCCGCCAACCGAGAAAATACGTCTCTTGAAAAGGGAAATACAGTCGAGCCAGCGGGCTCGTCACTGCATCCCTTCAGACTGGCTTGGTCCGTGGCTGGATTGCCATAAAGTTCAGATTACAGTCACATTTAAATATTATATAACTAAATAAGAAGTTGCAACATTCTATTAAAGTTGTCATTCGTTTACTGCAATCTCCTTCCCATTTTTTTTTATTTACTTAGTGTACTTGCGTTTTCCATGTTAATACAAAGGGAAATTCTAATTATTTATTATATAAGTCTATATTATCATAAAAATTAAAATAAATTTGAATATTAGATTATTAATTCAATAGCTGTTTGCCGGGCCTCACGTATATACAGTACATTATTAACATCAAAACAATGTGTTATAAACCCCAAACATCTTGCCAAAGATTATTTATAATAAGATCCGCGACTCCGCTCACGAAAAATTAAAATCTGCAAACGAATAATTTTTAATTCTATTTCTTCTTCATTTGATTTAATATTTATTCAAGTATAAGTTATCATTTATTAATTTAGGCCTACCTACCTTTTCAAGATGAATATGTTACCTTCAAATTTTACTTATAAAACTTTTTAAATTACGCGAATACGTCCTTATACAATATATTTATAGTTCTCACTTAAGCCACTCGGGTACGAGCACTAGTCTTCACTTGGCGGAATGCGAGTTTCATATCTTGGTAAAAATAGTCTTTGACCCGCCTTTCATTTCAGAAATAAAATAGAATAATTTTTAACTATTGACCTTCACGCAATTTACCAATGACTCCAAGGTGATTCCAAATAGTATTAAGTCATTAAACTCGACTAACCATTCCATAATAACAGTATTATTGCCTACTATTTCGTTAGTAATAATGAAACCCCATAAAAGTACAGAAGTAACGAATCCATACATTTTGAAATTTATCATCTAAACATTTTTTTTTTTTAAGTAACTCACAAGCAATAAATTCAGATTGCTCGAGACCCGGTCAGATCCAACGAAATCAAGTCCTATATTAAGATTATCTTTCCCCCTCAGTATTGTTTGAGTTCTTTATCATAATTTATTTTAAGAGAGGAAAATATTTACTTTTATTACAACACTTCATTATATTATGCATTTTTTAACAAAACCATCGTGTGTGTATATATATTCTAACAAAATAGTATTGAATTTTAGGTATAAAAATGTTTTATTTCATCTGATTGTTCAGCCTGTGAAAGAAATGAAACCTCGCCCCTGATTGGGTAATATTCAGATCATACTGGGTTAAATATATTATAAGTGTTAAGGAGAGTTGTACAGCCCCCTTCCCCATGTCTAGGGAGGCGAAGACTTCTGTAAAAGTGATAAACATTTCCAGACGTCATTCCGTAACTATTCCGAAAGGATATATATACAATGACAAGATGCTGTACTTCGTGTGTGTTATTGATATATAGATCAGTTACATACTAAAAGATGTTTACTTTAAGTGTGCATTATTTATTCACATATAATTGTTTTAAAATAATAATAATAATATATAATTTAGTATACTAATGTCTGGCATGCCTGTTTGTGCGTTTGTTCGTTTCCTATGTGCATTCGTACGTTCGTTAGAAGCGATATTTTTCCTTCTTACAATCTGAATTTTTGCGGTTTTAATTGTTTGCAATATGGAAGGATAGGACTTCATTATAGACATTGCAATATAGAAGTTTAAAAGAAATTTTAGGCAATTATTCCTTTATGTGAAGTGGATTGTGTATATATACCATTAAAACTTTTAATATTTCATTTAGTTTTCCTCTCCTTTCATGAAACTGCTTTTCTATTTCTTATGTTACGTGGGATAACCCACAGTATAAATTGTTAAACTATCTTTCGATGAATAAATATTGCTCTCTACAGCTAGTTTGATATTTCGGTAGATGGCGCTCCAGCCAGAAACACAATTTTTAACTCTATCATTATTTTTATAATTCTTTTTATTACAGAAAACAAAAGAGATAAAAAGAGCATTCTCCTTAATTCCAGAAACGTGAGAGAATTAGAGAAATAAAAAATGTCGAAAATAATTAGACTCTGGATAAAAAATTGTGAAAATAAGAAATTTAAGGTGGTGTGAGTGATAAAGGATTAATGCAACAAGGTGTGCATGATCTTCCCCATTCCAAAAGATATGAATCATAATCGTGCTTTTAGATGAATTTTGAAAATACTTTCCCCAGATGAATGAGCGCTACAGAAAGGGTGTTACAAGCTATATTACTTCGGAGGACTTTTTCTTACCTATAAACTAGGCTAGCGTAGCTTAGGGAGCCATTTCGTCGACAAGACCAAAACATTGACACTCTAAAAAACTAACTCAACCTGAGAATAAAAACCCACTCTGTCTATTAGAGTGGGTTTTTATTCTCATATTTTGACCTTCACGTAAAAAAGTGAAGTTTTTTGCATTAACTCAACCTGGCCTAACCTAGCGTGACCTAATTTAATCTAACCTAGTTTTACTTAATGTAACTTAATAATAACTTTTCGATAGAATGTCAAGTGGATCAGATATCATAAGGACGATTCATATTATTGTTCACATTTGTTTTACATTCGACCTCATCCAACCTTTTAACTTACACACACACACACACACATTATATTAGACAATTTTACGTGTAGAATTCAATTTTGGTCTTGCGAAAATTAACCCAAACTAATATATATGAATCGTAGCCTAACTAAACTAGAAAGTAAACTACAAGTAAAAACAAGGAGTAAGTAATTTTGTTACTTTAGATATTTATACGTATCCGGTTAGTCTAGCATTTAAAGAAAAGTTTGAAATGTCGTTTAACATTATTTTAAACAAATTATGTTTATATCTTTTTCTCGTCAGAAATTCACGCAAGTATGATTCTATCGTTTGTCGATGAGTGTCACAATGGCGTTTGTTTGTGTTTTACCAAACGCCATGTGCTTTCAATTTTGTGTGCGCGCGCGCCATTTCCCGATTCGACAAAATTTTTTTGAATGATTAATTGTTAAATGTTTATATTCATATGCTTTCCAATTATCGCTTATTACACTAGGCAACAAATTTCAACTTTTTTTTTGTTACAGACACGTGAACTACTGATTCCTACTAAAGCGGTGATGCTGATTTCAGATCTGATATCAAAATTTCTCTATCACGTCCAGATTTTGTGTAACCGAAAACCCCTATTTTTCATTTTTTTTTCTCACCCGCTTCTATTACGAAAGCCGTCTAAGCTACTTTTCCGTGCCACGTTTTATGTTAAGCATACTTAAATAATTAGTGAACAGGGATGTCTTTCCTCCTTTATTCTGGCTTAAGACAGACAGCGGAATTCCGCTGGCGGAGTTACCACCCCTGCGCCCAACCATCCACCCAAAGCGCGTTAGTATTTTGTTGTTACTACTGAAAGGCAAATTCCTGTTCTTAAGTGAAACTTTGGTGTGTCCTCTTCCTTTGTCGCTTGTAGGATGACGAGCTCTCCTTCTGCAGGAACCAACAATAATCTCCCATCGTATTTGGGTTGAAATTACCTTGGTATCTGTTTTCCATAACTGAGATCTGTTGGTGGAAGCGCTCACCATGCTCGTCACTTACAGCCCCAAGGTTGGCCGGGAAGAAGTCAAGATGAGAATGTAAAAAATGAATTTTCAAAGACATTCTGCATCCCATTATTTCATAAGATTTAAGCATGTTTTCTACGAGTTTACGGTGGTTTTCAGCTTTGTGGTTTCCAAGAAAATTTTTGACAACTTCAACGAAAGATGTCCATGCTCCTAGTTCATTCTCATTTAGGTTAGATGGAAACGATGAGTCGTGGATGACACTGCGGATCTGTGGTCCAGTGAAAACTCCAGCTTCTAGCTTAGCATCTGTCAATATTCCTTTGAATTTATCCTTTAAATATTGGAAACCACTACCTTGATGATCCATACCCTTCACGAAATTTTTCATAAGGCCAAGTTTAATGTGAAGTGGTGGAAGATGTACTTTCTGAGGGTCAATAAGTGCTGGGTGTTTCACATTGTATTTACCAACATGTTCAGTTCTAGATGGCCAATCATGTTTTTTGTAGTGGTTCTTGTCATCTCTGCTGTTCCATAGACACAAAAAGCACATATGCTTTGTGTAGCCCAACTGTAACCCAAGAAGTAATGATACAACTTTAAGGTCGCCACAAATATTCCATGTGTGGTCCTTATATTTGATGAGTCTTAGCAGCAGTTTCATCGATTCATAAGTCTCATTAAGGCCAGTGGCATGTGCTACAGGTATTGAAGGTTTTTCATTGCCGTTGTGCAGTAATACAGCTTTAAGGCTAGCTTTACTAGAGTCAATGAACAGTCTCCATTCTTTTGGATCATAGCGACAGCCAATCCCTTGCATCAGACCACTGATATCGTGGCAGAAACAAACGTTTTCTTCCTGTAAGTAAAATGATGAAAACTGCAAATGGCGATGGCGGAAATGGGAAACTTTGGTGTTTGGTTGGAGAAGATTAAATTCTTGAAGTCTTGAACCAAGCAACTCTGCCTTTTCTTTTGGTAATTCCAAATCGTGCACTAAGTCATTTAACTCCGCTTGACTTAACAAATGTGGGGAAATATTTGCATCTGGAACATATATGCCATCTTTCCCTGTTTCTATATCACTAGCAGAATCTTCAGATGAACTGCTGTCTGTTATCGTTGCTGGTGGAACTGGTGGTGGATTTGTTTCATCATGTGGTACTGGTTTCATTGCTGATTCGCAGTTTGGGTACGTGATCTTTGATTTGTTTTTCTTTGTGAAACCAGCAATCTTTGTCAAACAAAAATAACAATCATTGAAGTGATTTTTCGGCTCACGCCAAACCATGGGGACTGAGAACGGCATAGCTTTTCTTTTACCATTCATCCAAGCTATTAACATTGCATTGCACTGTGCACAGCAAATATGTGGTGCCCAGTCCCTCTGTTGGTCTCCTAACTTACAGTCAAAATAACACTTGTAGGCAAGTTTAATCTTTGTTGTTATGTTTCTACGTTGTGGCTTAGGTGTATATTGTCCACAGACAAAGCAGAAGTTGTCTGGGTGATTTACACAAGCACGTCTATTTGATGCCATTTTGAATTACCATACAATATCTGAAAAAACGTAGAAAGTAATTATTACGATGTGCAAAATAAAAAGAAATACACACCATAGTACAAAACAAATGCTATAAAAACACACAAGTCACCACAACCTGTCACTTGCTCATCAGCAGAGAGCTTCAACAACCGTTCTGCTTGACTGACCGTTGGGCCGTTGCCCGTTACTATGCTCTTGACTCAGTGTTGCCAACTCGGGATAAATTTTATTTATCAAAATTGTTCGAATTTGTATATAGTTGGCAAAAAAAATTGCTTTAACCTTGAAAAGCAAGTTTCATATTACTGGCATTAAGCCGATTAAAACCAAAATCTGGACGTGGTAGAAAATTTTACTAAAAGTGATTTGCATTTTACACAAAATCTAGACGTGATAGAAAAAATCTAATTATAGATTTGAAATCAGCATACCGAAATTAGCTAGGAGCACCTATTTGGTCTTCTGTAACAAAATCTTTGTTGCCTAGTGTTAGTGTAGTACCTCTCTCTACGTTTTCCTTTATGATGGTAACGTCTCCCGGTCACGACGAGGAACGGTATTACAGGAAATATTCTCCTGTTTCTCTATAATGTATATATATCCCCGAAGACCCACTGCTCAGGAAGAAGTCGCCCACACTGATACTTTCTGCTAGGAAACATTGTTTCATCAATTTCGACCTGGTCCTCCTACTTTCACGGGTTTTTTTAATAATGTATTGGCACAAACCTGAAAGGGTGCATATTATAAGTTCGGTTTGTTAGGTTTAGATTAATTTAGGTTAGGTTTAGGTTAATTTAGGTTAGGTTAGGATAGTGCAAGCGCAACTCGCCTCTCTCAAATAGTTGTTTAGTCTATTACTACGTCGGTTTTAATTCAGAGATCCTGATCACAAAATTTCATGTTTGTGTATTCTTTTGCCCAGCAATAAATAAACATAGTCTTAAATAATGATATATGGTTGTCTTCGAATCATGTTCCATTGCGCCGAAACTGTTTTATTACATCCACTTTTTTGGCACCTCCATTTACGCAATTATTATGTACGATTTTGAGCACCATTTTGTTTTGTACATTATTTTTCTTTTGGTTTTATGTTCCACTCCTGTGAAAAATGTACTGCATCTTTTTCTGTCTATGACCTATTATGAAACTTTATTAAATCAAATTCTTCATTCATCTTTACTGTAAGTCAACCGATATCTTATTTGCTTAACGTAAGTGAGCCCTAGTCTTGCAGCTTATGAAAAGGGTATTGTATACTTTCGAAACAAGATATCGTATGACTTTGTGGAAGATATTGCGTTCATTTAGGCCAGGGTTTCTTAACTTTTTCATGCACATTAGTGCTCGCGAGCAAAGTTTTAGGTGGTGGAGAGCACTGTACACAACTTAAAGAGCACTTTGGTGCTTGCGAGTACCAGGTTAAGAATCCCTTATTTAGGCTCCAGGTAGATATAATTTGCTTTCTATTTTTGTTAGGTTATGGTTTATATATCTTATGCGAAAAATGCTCTGTATGAATTGGTCCACAATTAACCCACCCCTTATATCTCCAGTCTATACTATAGAGTAGATCAAGTCTAGCCTAGAGGGGTCAGCCTAGAGATTCCGGAAATGGTCCAGAGCGGGCAGATAAATTGAGGTCCACAGTAGGATTCCTCACAAGAATTAGGTTAGGGCAATCTACCTTCACCTTTGTTAAGCTATGAGTTGATGCTGGGTCTTAGGCCACAATGTAGGCCTAACTTGTCTGACCCAGCTTAATTTAATGATTAACTTTGGTGTAAAAACTCAATTAGTCACTTACTTTTTGTTATCGGAGTGTCTCCCTTCTCCGGTTATGTTTTCGAGAGCGCACTTTGCTGGTACGTCCTCTCGCCCCGTTCTTCGTTTTCGTCCTCCCTTTGTTCCCCTCTTCGCGGGGCTTCTCGTACCAGCGTTGTCTTGGTTTATTCCTCGGTTGGTTGAGCGGTAATGTATCTCCACTACCGAGCACGCTCCTCCCACACAGTATATAAATACTAGTGTGGAGAATAACTCTGGTGAGCAACCAATTGGTTTCATCCACCCAGTTATTGACATAAAAGGAATTTAATGATTGTTAGATTAACTACCTACCTACTCAGTGAACCATTTTCGTTACCTCCCAACTACCCACTCATCAGTTTTCCATATACTGGGGGCCCCGGGAGATAAAAATTTTGGTGTCATTGTCACCAATTTTTGTCTGAGTGTAGACTAGCTAACTATTTAACTGTAAATGCCTGTTAATCTGATTAACAGTGCCTATCCTCACCTTCTCATGGAGAAGGTGTAGCATTTAATTAGAAGATAAAATATACATCCATAGGATGAAACTGTCTATGGTCTTTACCATAAGAAAAGAAAAATGAAAGTTAGAAGATAAAATTACAATTCCCCAGCATCTATTTTTGTTGTAAAAAATAGTCGCGCCTTTAATGCTGTTTGTCGCTGAGGTCTTGTGTCTGTCAATGTTGTAGTAGGATGCGTCACCACTCCTACTGTCAAAGAATAGTTACTGGAAGTTCAGTGTCTCCAGTTGTTAATGTCAGTGGAGAAGGTTCTCCAAAGTCCATTGTTTTGGGTCCAGACTCTAAAGGGTACAAAAGAGAAATGTCTCTTGTTGTGTCACCCGTTGAAGTCCTTAATTTGACCACTCTTGTTACCCCGTCTGCCCTGGTCTGAGTTCTGAAACTCTAGCCAGAGGCCAGTATTGTCTTGGAGTACTGTCATGTATGAGAACAAGGTCCCCTACCTTAATTGTGTCAGACCAATCCTTCTTAGTCATTTGTTTATGTCTCTCCCTTAGACCCATCAAGTACTCAGTTTTCCACTGTTTTATGAAATGAGCTTTAACTCTAGTTAAATGTTGTAACTTAGTCTGGAGCTCATCATGTCGTTGAGTCCAGTTTGGGTCTTCTGAAGAGTCTATATTGTAGTCCGGCAGGAGACTAACTTGTTCTCCCCGAATCAAATGATTTGGAGTTAATGGTTCTGGGTCATTAATGTTGTCACTCACATAAGTGAGTGGTCTATTGTTAATGATGTTCTCAATCTCAGCCAGGAGAGTGAGTAACCCAAATAAGTGTATCTGTTTTTTGCCAATTGCTTTCTTCAAGCAATTCTTTACTGTCTGTATATTCCTCTCCCAGATAGAACCATACCAAGGAGAGGCAACCGGAATATACTTCCACTTTATGTTTGTATTTTGATATATAATTGTGTGATTTCATTGCTTAACAAGTCGTGGATGACTTGTTCACCAGCTTTGAAATATGTAGCATTGTCAGTCCAAACTGTCTTGGGTACTGAATGTCGTGCACAGAATCTCTTAAAGACAGCAACAAAAGATTCTGCTGTTAGGTCCTCCACAACATCCAAATAAACAGCTCGTGAGGCTGCACATGTAAACAGTACAATGTACATTTTTTGTTCAGTGTCACCCACCCCTACAGTCAATGCTCCTGTATAGTCAATGCCTACAGTCTCAAAGGGTCTGTTGAGAGTAACTCTCTCCTCTGGCAAAGCAGGAGGATTTGGTTTCCTATAGGGCCTAGCATGAATACGCCTACATGTAACACACTCACTCAGGACTGTTTTAACAGTGATCCTTCCTTGGGTATCCAATAAGTTTTTCTTAATGTAGTTAGTGTCTGTGGTACCCCCATATGATATACATCATTGTGTATTTTTCTGATGATTAATGTTGTCAAATAGCTAAATCTAGGTAAAAGGATTGGATTTTTGCTTTTGTATGACAGTTTGATTTGTCTAATCTCCCTTTACACCTTAGAAGGCCTTCCTCATCTCTGAACAAGTTTAGATCCACAACTACTGATGGTACAGGTTCTTTTGTTTGTTTCCCATTTGTTAAGAATTCTAACTCTTTATTGTACTCTTTTTGTTGGGCTTGGCCTATCCAGTATTGGGTTGCAACCTCTGTATAATTATGATTATTTTTATTTAGCTGTTTGTTAATTGTAGCTAAACAGTTGTGAGCAAACCTCAAACAGTAGGCTGTCACCCTAACAAGTTTGTTGAAATCAGAATACTTTTCATAATTAGTGATTGGTTCAACCTTTTCATTTGAAAAGATTAAATTTAATGTCAAGTTAACTTGTTCCACAGGCCATTGGTCTGTATTACAGAGCCACTTAGGTCCCATAAACCAAGCTTTGTTTGACTTCAACAACTTGTAGGATAAACCTCTGGTCAGAAAGTCTGCTGGATTCTGTTTAGTTGGAACATAGTGAAAGTTTACTTGTAGGCTTTCATTAGCGTCAGCTATTTCTTTTAGCCTATTTCTTACAAAGATATTCTTACTATTAATGCTATCATTCCGTATCCATGCAAGACAAATCTGACTGTCAAGCCAGACGTGGATATTAGTTATGACACATCATAGTAAGCATCCTTAAGCAATGAAATGGTTTTAATGGCTAATGTAGCAGCCAATAGTTCCAATTGAGGTATGGTTCGGGTAGGTTTGAGAGGTGCAACTTTCCCTTTTGCATAAATTAGATGACTTTCTGTAGGGCTTACAAGATACGCACAGCACCCATAAGCTTGTGTGCTTGCATCAGCAAACACATGAAGCCTCTGGGGCTTATCCCTAAACCCACAGCACCTTTGAATTTTAATGTTCTGCACTTTTGTTAAATCAGTAGCTAACTTCTTCCAAGATTTTTGATTTTCATTTGTTATTGGATCATCCCACCCAACATTTGTCCTCCAAATTTCTTGGAGGAGAATCTTTGATTTTATTGTTGAAGGCAGGAATAGACCCATAGGATCAAAAATTTTGGAAGCCTCTGATAATATTTGTCTTTTAGTATTTGCTTCCTCATCAAGTTTAAAACCTTTAGTACAGATTGAATCATGACTGTTAGAAGTTGCATCCAAATACCAGTTCATACCTAAAGTTTTAACTCTGTCTGATGGCTCAGTAAGACCATTATTATCTTTTAAAATCTTTTTGTTTAAATCCTCATTATTTGAAATCCACTCTCTAAGTTCAAAGTTACCTTGTTGCATAATGTTTTGAGAGTGTTCATAGACTTCAGATAATTCAGATTTTGTTGTCGTTGAGCCTATTAGATTGTCTACGTAAAAATGTTCCTTAAGGAAGTTCAATGTTAGAGAGTTATTAAACTGGTTTAAATGATGTTTAATTGTCAATGCTAATAGGCTAGGTGAGCAATTGGCTCCAAACAACACAACATTAAATCTATAAGTTATGAACCCTTTATTCAAATCAAATGGATCCTTGAACCATAAGAACCTAAGTTGGTTCTTATCATATTCATTTTTAAGATTTATTCTCAAAATGCCTTCGAAATGTCACTTTGTACAGCATATTTGTCTAACCTGAACCTCAGTAAGATCTTCACAAGGTCAGAAATGAGATTAGGACCCTCAATCAAGCAATCATTCAAACTGTGTTTATCACTGTCTTTGAGGCTACAATTATATACTACTCTGAGTTTTGTTGTTGGGGCATCTTGTCGATAAACCCCCCTGTGGGTTAAATAATGACAACCATCTTTTTTAAAAGGGTTATCTGTTACTTCTTCGATGAAGCCTTTCTGTAGCTGTTCTTTGAAGACATCATTATATATTTTTACATTATTTTCTTGTTTGAGTTTTTTCATTACTTTATATAAATGTCCTTTAGCTACTTTGAGATTATCTCTTAAAGTTGGACAATTTATTTTCCAAGGTAACTCAATAAAATAACTATTGTCTTTACACTGAATGGTGTCTTCAATCTTTCTACCATTAACTGATCTTCTGAAGTTTGATGTGTGTCATGTATACCCACAGATTCTAGCAACCATAAAGTTTGAATTGCCTCATCCAAAGTTTTATTTGATAATGATGAATTAATGTTCTCAGTTGAGATAATATTATTCAAAGTGTTGCTATTCTTACAGGTGTTAGTAGGACTGAGTTGAGGCACATAGTATTTGTTGGTCATGCACTGTTTTGGTTTAGGTCTAGGTTTTTAGTCTGATAGGTCACCCAAAGGGGCTATCCCTGATGGAGTCTGAATAGCTATACCATTACCTATCTCTACTATGCCCTTATGAATAAGATTAATATAATCTGCCCCTATTAGCATTTCAATGTTAGCTACTGTGTTGTTAGTGATATGTCTATCAGCTATTTTGTAGTGTTTTTTCAAATGATTTATGGTTTGTTCTAGTTTGGGTATAACCAGTTTGTTTTGGTCCTACTTTAGAAATAATAACTGCTTCAATTTTCTTGAATTTACTTTCTAAATGTAGTTCCAGGTCAATTGTCTTATAGCTATTTTTGTCCGAGTTATCCTTAACAAAGGACGCAATATTGAGGTTTGTTCATCGGGTTTGGTGTCAAACCCAATTATTAACTACATTTTTTGAAACAATGTTTGTTGAGAACAACAGTCTATAAGACATCTCACTGGAGTGGTACTACCCTCACTATTCACTAAGTCCAAAGTAATAGTTGGTAAAAGAATCTCAGTGTTTCTTGTTACATTGTTTGAACAAGCAGAATGTCCCATGAAAGTGGCATTTTCTTGATTACCTTTGTTTGGGGGAGGTATCTTTTGAGTTTAAGTACTATTATTTGGACACTTTGGTGACACACATTGATGAGACATGTCGTAAACTTTTACAAAACTTACACTTGAATCTTAACCTAGATTTACAGTCTTTCTTATAATGTCCCTGGCCAGTACACTTTTTACACAGGTTCAACTGTTCACATCTTTTAGCCCTTTGGTTAAAATCTGAATATTGTCACACCCAGTACTACTGTGTTCATTACTTGCACAAAATTTGCAATATGGTGTGTAAGTTGAGGCAGCAGTTACATAAAGTTCTGTAATGTAGGTGTTCGTGTTTTGTAGTTGGTCACATTTGATTCTACAGTATCAAGTTTTGTCTGTTTGGCTGTAGCTAGTTGGTCTCTGGGAACAGTCTTTGGTTTATCCATAGTCTGGGTCTTATGTGTTGGAAAATCTCCAAGTTGTAATTAGTTAGGTATTGGGGAAGTGTTGTCTTATTTGTGTTAAATTAGGATAATTTTCTCCCGTCTTTAGAATTAAATTATCTTTAACCCTCGAAGGAAGGCACCTAAGTACTATGCTTTGTATAAGCCAAGATGAAGTTTTAATATCTATCTCATTGCTAACCAGTTGTCCTATAATAGCTTCTAATTTTGTATAAAAATTTTCCATATCACTATGGTTATCTTTTATGGGTGCAAATTCAAAAATTTGTTGAGATAATTCATATATAATCACATCTTTATTAACGTAATTACGTTTTAAAGATCAATAGCTACTTCATATGAATCCCCTACGGCTGGTAAATAGGCTATCAGGTTATAGGCTGGGCCTTTAAGGGAACTAGTTAAGTAACTAAACTTTTCAACAGTTGAAATATAAGGTTTATTACCTATTAAATTCTCAAATTTGTCAATGAAAGATGGGAATTGTACCGTGTCCCCTTCAAATGTTGGTATTTGCAAAATGGTAACTGAGCCCTCAATTCTTGTGACTTAGGATTTTGCATGCCACTTAAATTTTGTTGAAGGTTAGCCCTACTTGATTAAAATCAGAATTAGGTTTTTTTGGTGTTAAGTCAGTCAACCGAGACCGTAGTTCCCTTATTTGCTGTTCAATTGAGCTTACCTGATCATCATCATCAGCGTAAAGGTCTATCAATTGTTCTTCAGCCATTTCGGATTCAACTAACTCTGAAATACTCTCATTAATGGCTATTATTTCCTCCTTTTTAATTTCTAATTTAATAATTACACACTCTATATTTTTCTTACCTGGTTGTGTAATATTGTTAAAAGTGTTCACAGCCTTTGTAACAGCTCCCAACTTTGCCCCCTTTTCTTTTTTAACTTTTTCAATTCTGCACTGTCCATGTCTAAGTCAAAATTGTTTAACTGGGGATCGTAATGAAATAGAGGACAAGAAGAAATTACCAGAGAAGAGAGAGCACAGACAAAACAGTCAAGTTCAAATTTGGTTTAATCCCCCCCAAGTACTTGTGTGTCACTCAGGTCTAAGCTTATAAGAGAATGAGCCTCCTTTAATGTAAATGTTTCCTAGTTAGGCCCTAGGTTGTAGACCTAATTAGGCTTGCTCAGGTTAGGCTTAGGCTAGACCATTTAGCCTAATTCTGCAATTTTGTTAAGTAAGGTTAAGGTTTGTAAATTCCCCACACACGGACCACCAATGCGAAAAATGCTCTGTATGAATTGGTCCACAATTAACCTACCCTTATATCTCCAGTCTATACTATAGAGTAGATCAAGTCTAGCCTAGAGGGGTCAGCCTAGAGATTCCGGAAATGGTCCAGAGCGGGCAGATAAATTGAGGTCCACAGTAGGATTCCTCACAAGAATTAGGTTAGGGCAATCTACCTTCACCTTTGTTAAGCTATGAGTTGATGCTGGTCTTAGGCCACAATGTAGGCCTAACTTGTCTGACCCAGCTTAATTTAATGATTAACTTTGGTGTAAAAACTCAATTAGTCACTTACTTTTTGTTATCGGAGTGTCTCCCTTCTCCGGTTATGTTTTCGAGAGCGCACTTTGCTGGTACGTCCTCTCGCCCCGTTCTTCGTTTTCGTCTCCCTTTGTTCCCCTCTTCGCGGGGCTTCTCGTACCAGCGTTGTCTTGGTTTATTCCTCGTTGGTTGAGCGGTAATGTATCTCCACTACCGAGCACGCTCCTCCCACACAGTATATAAATACTAGTGTGGAAATAACTCTGGTGAGCAACCAATTGGTTTCATCCACCCAGTTATTGACATAAAAGGAATTTAATGATTGTTAGATTAACTACCTACCTACTCAGTGAACCATTTTCGTTACCTCCCAACTACCCACTCATCAGTTTTCCATATCTTAGTTTTGGTCAATTTCCTCATTTAAGAAATGCCAAAGTTGAATTCTGTGCATAAAATTACCTAAAAATGTTTGTTTTTTAAGTCAGCAGTGAATGAAACCAAGGAGGTGTGTGTGTGTGTGTATATATATATATATGTGTGTGTGTGTGTACACACGCTTTATTCCTCACCAGGATTCGAATCCGGGCCTTTGAAAGCCCACATCATACGGTCGTTCGTTTGTTGCCTGAATTGTTTCCATTTATACATACATGTAAATCGACAACAATTTGGGTTTGAGAAGACACTGATAAAAAGATAAATAAAAAGAAAAGCGTAAACTTTAACCGTTGGACTTTCAATCCGTCACGTTCTAACTTCTTGCTGCTAATTTTTTGTAATGTATAACATTTCCATCTCAAACACGACTGGCTGGCGTACGATATAACTAAAATTAAAACATTCTGTTCGCAGAATTTATAGAATGAAAGATGCTGGTTTAAGTAGTCTGAAAAAAAGGAATCGGGTATCGTCTAGCAAGTGCCAATGTCCCAGAAGGTGATCACTGATCAGCACCTAAAACAGAACAATCACTCAATCGTCTCGGCGGATTTGGGACGATGACGTCATAAGTTTAGTATGTAAATTAACATTCTGTTTCTTAATTAAACTATATAAACTAGCTAAACAGCGCCCTACGGGTCCATTTACCTAGACCTGCGATGCTGGGGCCTTCGGGCCAGTAATTTAGAGGCTGGAGGCGGAGCACAGATATGATAACAATTGCTGACCTTTTTCCGTTCTATGAGCACCATTGAAATGAGAAATTAATATTTTTTAAACTTATTTTAACTTTTTATTAATAATCAGTACATTTTGAATAGAAGAAATTTAATCTATTTAATTTAACAGCTATGCACATAAATAAAAACCAAAAGTATTTGTCTGTTCTTCAAAATTTGACGATAATTTGAAGTTAAAAATTGGACGTAGGCTATAGGCCATCTTATTCTTAGTTCGCGCAAAGACCTAGGCTATATGCATTCGTGACACTTTTAAAGCATAAAAGGAACAAAATGGAAGACTGGAATATTACAAAAATAATTACACAGATAACAAGTGAAGAAAAGGCAGTTAGATTTTTTCAAGAGTATGGCTATGGAAAACTGATGAGTGGGTAGTTGGGAGGTAACGAAAATGGTTCACTGAGTAGGTAGGTAGTTAATCTAACAATTATTAAATTCCTTTTATGTCAATAACTGGGTGGATGAAACCAATTGGTTGCTCACCAGAGTTATTCTCCACACTAGTATTTATATACTGTGTGGGAGGAGCGTGCTCGGTAATGGAGATACATTACCGCTAAACCAACTGAGGAATAAACCAGAACAACGCTGGTACAAGAAGCCCCGCGAAGAGAAGAACAAAGGGAGAACGAAAACGAAGAACGGGGCGAGAGGACGTACCAGCAGCAAAGTACGCTCTCGAATGAGACAACCGGAGAAGGGAGAGACTGCAATAACTAAAAGTAAGTGACTAATTGAGTTTTTACACCAAACAGTTAATAACATTAAATTAAGCTGGGTCAGACAAGTTAGGCCTACATTGTGGCCTAAGACCCAGCATCAACTCATAGCTTAACAAAGGTGAAGGTAGATTGCCCTAACCTAATCTTGTGAGGAATCCTACTGTGGACCTCAATTTATCTGCCCGCTCTGGACCATTTCCGGAATCTCTAGGCTGACCCCTCTAGGCTAGACTTGATCTACTCTATAGTTAGACTGGAGATATAAGGGGTGGGTTAATTGTGGACCAATTCATACAGAGCATTTTTCGCAATGGCATTATGTCAATATTCGGGAGATGCATGGCCTCCGAATTCAGATTTTTTATTCATACTAGTCGTTAGTACATATGATTTGATTAATTTAAAAAAAAATTACAGTAGACCTTGTGCTTTTAAAAAATAAGGGAGATATCGATTTTTTTCACTTTAACGATTTTTTGACATTTTCCGAGTTGCGAAATTTTATCCACCGCAAAGGTTAGTTATTTTTCCGTCGATTTAGTGAAGGTTAGGTTAAGTTCGTTTTAGTTAAGGTTAGGTTAACCTAACCTAACCTTACCTAACCTTCACTAAAACTAACCTAACCTAACCTTCACTAAATCAACGGAAAAATAACTAACCTTTTATTGTGGCGGTGGATAAAGTTTTGCGATTTCTCGCAAAAAATAATCCAGGATAGTCTTGTGGTCTTTGTTTTTTTTTTTTTTTTTACCAGTTCTCAAAACCAGAGTTTCTCAAAAAATATTTAAAAAATCGATATATCCCTTATTTTTTAAAAGCACAAGGTCTATTTTTTTTTCAAAAATTCATCACATCATATGTACTAACGACTGGTATGAATAAAAAATCTGAATTTGAAGGCCGTGCAACTCCCGAATATTGACCTGGCCTTATTCCGGTTGATAAACGATGTCACGAGAAACGCCTGATGTCTTTATATTTCAATGAAGAAAGAATTATGTGGCAGTGTTCAAAACGTGAACGTTAAACGCGCGTGTCTGTCCGAAAGCATACATGGTTACAAGGATCTCGTATCCCTCTACGAAAAGATAATCTTGTTTATTTATTCTTCATGGGTTAATGAATATACTTCAATTAAGTTTTGTGAGAAAGAACTTCAAATGAATCATAATACAATAATAGATTAATTATAATAGTTACTTGAGAGAGGTGAGTGGCCATTACATTACAGTACCATTGGTCATACCTAACCTAACCTAATTCGTGAATAAAAATAATTTTCTTCACCTTAAAACATAATGAAATTTACTGAAATATACTTCGTTAATCATAATGCGAACGCAAATTTAGTTTGGTTGGTGCCCATAGAACGGAAAAGCTCCCAGTTGCTTAATAGTATTACTGGCGGCAATGTGAAGCGCAAGATTTTCATGGCTGTATTCTTTTACATAGTTTTATTGGGGTGATGGTGCCTTCAAGCCCAGTAATTGGCGGGGGTGGGGGGATGGTCACACACATATTTCCGTTCATTACTCATCACCCCCCCATCCACCAATACGAAGTTTGGTCGAAATCGATTCAGAAACGTAAAGGTTTTTTCTGCGTACAGACGGACAGACAAACAAACAAACAGACAGACAAACAAACAAACAGACAGACAGACACATTTTCGGTGAATTATAGTTGTAATTATTACACATTCTTGGGAGCTATTGAAGAATAGGGACCCCAGCCTTCTTTAGTTAGCTTTATAAGGCTAACTAACGAAAATATCATGACCTAACCTAACCAATCGTCAAGGGCATACAGTTAACCTAACGATTGGTTAGGTTAGGTCGTGATATTTTCGTTAGTTAGCCTTATAAGCCTAACTAAAGAAGGCTGGGGTCCCTATTCTTCAATAGCTCCCATTCTTGTGTAATTTAATTTTTTTGTTGTTTTCAACACCCTAAACATATTTTTGGGTTAATATTCGTTTTAATGCTTTGTTCGTTTTCGATAGAAGGAGACATTCTATGACAATTTAACATATAAATTCATATTCAGGACACCTTGAAACCTCAGGGAAACTGATAAAAATCAAGGAAATGTAATAATTATTTTTTATGGAAAAAAAAAAAATTTAGATGTAAAAAGCAGCCATTATAGGCCATTGACCGAGTATTTAGCTCTTAACGCTGTTAAAATTTTAACGAACGTCGCCCTCTCCAGTTTTATGGGGAGACATCTCGTGGCAAAATTAGGAAACATAGGTCAAAACAACCAATTAAAACTGGTTTTTGTTTCACGTGACCTTATCCGACCAATCAGAGACGTACATTTTGAATCTCTGATAATGCATACTCATTTTTTCAGTCTCGTTTTCATTATGATTTGCGAAGGTTGTGATTTGGATTACTATCAATTAATACAAGATATTTATAAGAAAGAAGCCGGTTTTTGGTTCCTTGGAACGCAGTTCCAAAAAACTACTGTTGTTTGCGGTTCCTCAGAGAGACGCAACAACTCTTGTTCGCCTGATCCAGCAACATATTATGCCTGGGACTACAATCTATTCCGACGAGTGGCGTGCGTATTCTCAACTTGGAAATCTAGGCTACATTCACCGGACAGTCAACCATTCACAGCGGTTCGTGGAAGACACCGTTCACATTCAAAATATTGAGCGTTGTTGGAAAGACGTGAAGAGCTGGATATTACGGTCTGGCAACAAAACCCAATCCTATTCAAAGTATCTTGCATGGTACTTGTTTAACCGTGAATATCCCTCTCAACAACGTCTCCACAAATTCATGTTGGTCGCCGCGGATTTGTACAGGCACCCTAACGGTGCTATTTAAGGTAAGAAATTGCGAAAAAACGCGGGTTAGGTTGGGTTAGGTCAGTTTAGGTTAGGTTAGGTCAGTTTAGGTTAGGTCAGGTCAGTTTAGGTTAGGTCAGTTTAGGTTAGGTTAGGTCTGAACCAAAACACATTTTTCTGGTGTTTTTTGGTGTGATTTGCTCAAATCTGAACTTCGTTTCTTTGGGAAATGAGCCGTTTTTGAGAAATTTTCAATTTTAAAATTTCTCAAAAACGGCTCATTTCCCAAAGAAACGAAGTTCAGATTTGAACAAATCACACCACAAAACGCCAGAAAAATGTGTTTTGGTTCAGAAAGGAGGAAAAGCACTAAAACGAATAATTACCTATTTTTGTAAATATAATTCATAAATAATAAATATAAGTAAATTAAATAATTTTCTTGTTGGGGAATAGGTCTAAATATTAATAAGTATTTACTTTTTATTTTAATTTTATATATATTTTCTGTCCTTATATAAAATCTAGTTTTGGTTATGTAAGGTCAGGTCAGGTGCTCAGGGGTAATATTACTGACATTAAATACTGGTATAGTTTACTTAATTGATTTTTCCATCATAAATTCAATGGCGTTATGAGGATAAAATGTAAAAGTGCTTGTGATTATACTAATCTTATTTCAACGGCTTTAATCGGCTCTATTACAACACAAATTGAATGGCAACAAACGGTCGTCTGATATGAGCTTAACTCGGGGTCGCGGACACTGACCATTAGGTTACGACAGGATAATAAAATTAACAACATGACCACATTTCATCATCCGAGGAAACGCATAACATTTTCGCGTTCAGAGGTGTTTTACTTGTTAACCCCCTACCCTCGAGCTAATGAACGACATTCAATTCAAATCTACCTGGCAAGCATGAGGGTACCATTAAATTCAGCGGGGATGTGTTGAGAATGAAACTGTACTTAAAATATACGATATATATATATATATATATATATATATATATAATATATATATATATATATATAATATATATATATATAAGTTTTATTGGTAATTATGCAGCTAATGGGCGTCGCCGAGTTCGGTGATAATTTTTGTTTTTTCTGCATGTTTTTTTTATGCTTTGTGTAGTAAATATTTTCAATAGTTGTGAAATTATGAAAAAACACCAGTTTTAAGGTGTTTTGGATAGACAAATACCATTACACAAAGCAAGAAAAAGTAGTAAAAAAAGAATTATCAACAAATAATGCAGAAAAAAACAATAATTATCGCCAATTAAACCAACCTAACCTAACCTAACTTAGTTTCGCACACCATGTTGGAATCTAGACTGAGAAATGGCGCGATTTTAAACCTGGGATTGAGCCAGGTTTAAATTTGATTGGATGGATGACGTCACGAGAGCAGCGCTTGTCGATTGGTGATTGGTTGACGTCCGCCATGTTGATCATGGCGGCGATAGCGACAAATTCGAATTTTTTCTAACATAATTTCCTTAAACTTCACCATAAAATTATATTTTCCCAGTATATAATTAATTGTAGTGTGATGTCGAAAACGGTAGAAGTCCGGTAGCACAGACCCTGATTTTACTGGAACCCTGCATTGTTTGTTATAAAGCAAATTTTTACATATTTTGAAAGCTTATACCACCCCATTTAAGAATGCATCGGGTGTACACCTGACCCCCGCGTGGCTTTTTCAATATGGCCTCCATTTTCCAAGATGGCCGGCGAAACTGAAAAATTCCACATCCTGGTCAATACTTGATGGATTTTGATGATCTTAGTGTCATTTCTAGGGTTTTTAGGATGAGGAGTCGATCTGGAGGGGTTGCAGATACTTTGGGAGTCGTTTTGACCCACATTCGTCAATACTCAAGGTCATTGGAGGTCAAACGCCCACCGAAATAAGGAATATCCCATATCCCGAGCAGTCGTGGAGATATTTTGGTGATCTTACTGTCGTTTTTATGGTTTTGGGCGAGACTGAGTAGTTCTATAGGGTTTAAAATGAAATCATGGATTATTTTCCCCATGGTAAGGTGAATTTCAATATGTCTAATTATTCCTCTTATTTTTTTCAGGTTGTTGAGATTATTGCTGATGGTGCTGCCCACCTGGTGGTCTGATGACGTGTTGTGCTGATTTGTGGACAGTCGACTGGCCTGCTAGTGACACAGTTGCTACATTTATTCAAACCTTCAAAGTATGGCTACCGAAACATCTTTCTCATGCATCTGTAGTATTAGCTTTTGATCGCTACTATGATTTCTCTCCGAAATCAAGCACTCGGGCAATGAGAAGCAAAAGCAGCAGAGTTCACAAGCAGTGGTGTAGTCCTGGGATAACGCAAGGTAACGGCGATACCCCACTGGTTTTATTTTACTTTTAGCGTTACCCTACTGGTTTTATTTTACTTTTAGCGTATCAGGATGTTTTATATTTTTTGCTGTTTCTACTGAACATTTTTGTAATACATACTCTTTCTAACTATATTTATTTCCTAACCCCTTCAATTTCAACGTGTTTTTGGGAATGTACATAAAATGTAAAAACGCTGTAGAATTTTATAGAAACGCTATATAAGAAAAATTGTTGTTGCGTTACCCCACTGAAGAAATTACGACTACACCACTGTTCACAAGCTGGACCACAACACCCCATTGCCTACAAGAGACGCTGTTCTCACGTGCACCGCGAACAAGGAGCAACTAAACAGGCTGCTCTGTGAGCAAATCCTTGCTGACAGTGAGTATCTCGCAACTGTAACCCCAAACCATGAGCTAGTACTTGCAGGATGGCAGACCATACCGACTTCCATTGTGCGAGGCAGGAGTCGAGCAGCATTGAAGCTCTCATCATCTCATGAAGAGGCTAACGTGATAATAACACAACACACTATCGCACAAGCTGAGAAAGATTCTGATGCCCGCATCTCCATCATTTGTGATGACACAGACGTGTTTGCCATGCTGACTCACTTCTATGAATTTAAGAAACTAGGCTGTCCCATGATTATGGAGTCTCCAGTGCGTGGCAGAAAATCAGTGGACATCCGAGCAACTGCAACCCAGCACAAAGACATCATCCCACAAATCCTCAAACTACACGCTTTGAGTGGTTGTGACACAGTTGCAGCAATACATGACATCGGAAAAGCCATTGCCACAGCCAAGAAGGGTCGGAAGCTAGACAAGCTGGGGTCCCTTGATGCATGCTTTGACCATATCGAGAAAGAGGCAACAGCGTTCATTGTTGCATGCTATGGAGATAAGAAATCCTCATCTCTTACTGAGTGTCGTCAGCGAGTATGGGCTCAGAAGACAGGGAAGTCGGGAACTGCTGCACCCAAACTATGTTCTCTACCACCAACAACTGAAGCTTTCCATCAAAATGTGCTCAGAGCCCACTACACTGTGGCGAACTGGCTCGATGCACTAAAGTGTGACCCACCACCACTTGATCCTGTGCATTATGGGTGGGAGAGACGAAACAAACAGAGTTCTCATCCCAAAAGCAGTTGGTGAAGGAGTGTGCTTAGCACCAGATGAAGTTCTGAAGCTAATCAGATGTGGGTGTGAATCGCAATCAGCATGCAGGAGAAGTCGCTGCGGCTGCATGGGACGCGGAATCCCTTGCACAATGTTCTGTGCATGTGGCAGCGGCTTGGATTGCAACAATCCATTGACCCAAAACGTAAACGAAGAGCAGACTGATGATCCTGACGATCCTGACACAACCATGTCTTTTGATATTTCCCTCTAATAAATGGTTACCTAATGTGAATAACTCCATCAAAGTTGTCAATGCCAATCCCCCAGCTAAGTGTGAGCTTTGTTTTGCTTACGAGGTCATATCTTGTAGCTTTGCAACCTCCCATAGAATGCATGTGCCCTGCACTTCAGCATAAATTGTGGTTTATATCCGAATATCCATATCCATATAATGTTGGTTATGTCATTTAGGCATTATGATTTGGTTTTATCTGCAGAAAAGATGTTAAGTGCTCAGCAGTTAGTTAAATTGGAGAAATTGTCACTGAAATAAAGCAAATACAGTGATGTCAACTGTGGCATTATATTTCAAGGCCAAACTTTAACCTCAAATGACCTTGACTTGACCCATGGAGTTGCAAAATGATATCCTACTGTTATCATGTGCCTATAGAACTACTCACTCTCGCCCCAAACCATAAAAACGACAGTAAGATCATCAAAATATCTCCACGACTGCCCGGAATATGAGATATTCCTTATTTCGGGGCTTTTGACCTCCAATGACCTTGAGCATTGACGAATGTGGGTCAAAATGACTCCCAAAGTATCTACAACCCCTCCAGATCGACTCCTCATCCTAAAAGCCCCTAGAAATGACACCAAGATCATCAAAATCCATCAAGTATTGACCAGGATATGGGATTTTTCAGTTTCGCCGGTCATTTTGGAAAATGGCGGCCATATTGAAAAAGCCACGCGGGGGTCAGGTGTACACCCGATGGATTTTTGAATGGGGTGGTATAAGCTTTCAAAATATGTCAAGATTTGCTTTATAACAAACAATGAAGGGTTCCCACCTCGTGCAACCGGACTATAGTGTATGTTTATGAAGCCGCGACGCCCCTTAGTTACATAATAGTCGTTTGGTATATTTTTATAAGGACATATAATTTATACAGTATGTATACAGACGTATGTAAAAACAGTTGGTGATTATGATGTAAAAATAATATAGGGTGACGATAAAACTAGGAATCAGTGGGGAATACAGACAGCTTTAAAACTATTTCTTATCAATTTCATACCAAAAAGCAACCCTCTCCGTAAAAGTGCACGGGGCGAATTTTTCTTCTGTTCTTCTCTACCCTCTTTCCTGTCCATCGGATGTTCGAAGATTAAATCTTGATTCATCCGTGAACAATACTCGTCCCCAGTGAACCATAGTCCAATTGACATGCTCACGAGCGAAAGCAAGACGAGCATTGCGGTGATGTGGGAGCAATTCCGGGCCCAGGGCCCATTGCTGGATGTCTAGCACGTAAACCACTTTCTATAAGTCTCCTTCTAACGGTTCGCTCCGATACACTGACGTCTCGAGACCTTCCCAGCTCATTGCGGACGTTTGTGGCAATCAAGCGACGATCTCGCAAAACACACAAAACGATGAAACGATCGTCACGGGCAGATGTGCGGCGCGATCTTCCAGATTCTGGTCTTCTGGTGTACTCTCCCGTCTCCACATAACGTTGGTAGACACGTCGAACCGTTGTTCTTGGAATTCTTATCGCATCGGCAACGTAACGCTGGCTCCGACCATATTCAATTAGGGCGACGACTCTCGCAACGTTCACGGCACTCAAATCCATTGTAAATGTCCAATTCTGAAACCCAAAAGAATTAGAAGTCTAACTGTTACTAAACGCAAATGCCTACTCCCACTAGTGGAAGAAAAAAGTGGCACTAGCAGTCTAAGAGCAACTGAATGTCAGACTGTCGGATTCTTTAAAGTCGAAAATTCATTACAGCTAGTGTGTTCGCAGCTGACATTGTTTTGTCTCGTTATTTGGTTGCCTCATAGACTATATTTTCGAATTTTAAAAGTTTTATAAACAGAAGCTTGCCCGCTTTTTGGCTTTTCGCGATATTCTAAGTGGGCCGATTTTTCTGCCGCTCAGTGTATAATATAGATACTGTGTGTGTATATATAGAGGAGGGGCGACAAGCTTGACCTTCGTGAAATGAGGAATCATCGCACGGAACATTTGAAAGGTTATTATATATATATATATATATATGTTAAAATCATTTCACGAAAATAACACGTAAATAATATTTATGATGAAGATAACCACAAAGGAAATTAAAACACGAAATAGTGCTCAAACGATTTCGTCTAATGACATCCTCAGGAACTGAGGATGTCATTAGACGAAAGCGCTTGAGCACTGTTTTGTGTTTTAATTTCGTATTTCCTACGTGGTTATCTTTATTATTATTATTATTATGATGATGTGTATAATATATACTACACTAACTATGAAAGGCAAGTGCCGGATATAACTCAAATGCATTTCTATAATCACTGACGACGAGATGACGAGTACAGTATAAATGTCAGTCTTTTATCATGATCAAAATCGTCTACATTATTTAACTTACAAGTCGCATTATTGAACTACATAAAGGCGCAAGAACTCTGATAACTAGGCAACAAAGATTTGTTACAGAAGACCAAATAGGTGCTCCTAGCTAATTTCGGTATGCTGATTTCAAATCTAAAATTAGATTTTTTCTATCACGTCTATTTTGTGTAAAATGCAAATCACTTTTAGTAAAATTTTCTACCACGTCCAGATTTTGGTTTAATCGGCTTAATGCCAGTAATATGAAACTTGCTTTTCAGGTTAAAGCAATTTTTTTTGCCAACTATATACAAATTCGAACAATTTTGATAAATAAAATTATCCCGAGTTGGCACAACTGAGTCAAGAGCATAGTAACGGCAACGGCCCAACGGTCAGTCAAGCAGAACGGTTGTTGAAGCTCTCTGCTGATGAGCAAGTGACAGGTGGTGACTTGTGTGTTTTTATAGCATTTGTTTGTACTATGGTGTGTATTTCTTTTATTTTGCACATCGTAATAATTACTTTCTACGTTTTTTCAGATATTGTATGGTAATTCAAAATGGCATCAAATAGACGTGCTTGTGTAAATCACCCAGACAACTTCTGCTTTGTCTGTGGACAATATACACCTAAGCCACAACGTAGAAACATAACAACAAAGATTAAACTTGCCTACAAGTGTTTTTTTTGACTGTAAGTTAGGAGACCAACAGAGGGACTGGGCACCACATATTTGCTGTGCACAGTGCAATGCAATGTTAATAGCTTGGATGAATGGTAAAAGAAAAGCTATGCCGTTCTCAGTCCCCATGGTTTGGCGTGAGCCGAAAAATCACTTCAATGATTGTTATTTTTGAGAATAAAAACCCACTCTAATAGACAGAGTTTATTTCCACGACAGTTTCGACGCCCACTGGCATCCTCCTCGGGTGGATACAGAAACACAAATGAAACAAAACAAGAGGGAAAAACAGTTCAGGGATCGACCGTTAAGAAATTCGCACCTAGGTTGGATTCCATTCTCTCGAGACAGGAGGGGCATTTTCATTAAGTACATTCGCAAATTTTAAAACTATCTTCCTGTTCTAAACATACAGATTCTATTATTTTTACATAATTATTACATTTATAATTAAATTTATTACATTTAATATTGCATAATTATTAATTACAGAAATTATAAATTATTATTACATTGGTTATTACATTGTTGTTTATTATACAGAAATTATAAACCGAAAAACGAATGAAAAAAGGCGATTAGGAAATAATCCAGAGACCATTGAGAAATTCGCACCTAGGTTAGATATCGTTCTCCTGAAACCAGAAGGGCATTTATTACAGGGTCAGCTTATAACTACATTTCCACAAATTAAAAATTAAAAATATCTTCTTGTTCTATACATACAGATCCTAATGTTTTGACATAATTACTGCATATATTTATTTCCACATTAATTACTTCCATTATTACATTTACTAAAAGCGAGTAAGGAAACATTCCAATCCAGAGACATTTAAGAAATTCACACTTAGGTTCGAACACGTTCCCACGACTCCGTAAGGGATTTATTGACCAAGAATCTCATTAAAGGGTCTAACTTATAAGTACCTTCGCACAAATTAAAATTATCTACTTTTTCTATACACACAGATTCTATTATTTTTCTTTTGACATAATTATTACATTTATAAAGTACCTTACTTGATTCCCAATCTATAGCATGATTATTTTGGCTAGCGTGATAAAAAATGGCATTATTAGTATTACAACTTCTGAAGGCATATTTGTGTTCTTTGATACGGGTTTCAATATTTCTTCCAGTTTCACCCACGTATACTAAATCACAACTTTTACAGGGAATGCTGTAGACACAGGCTTGTTCCTCTTTTGCAACGTTATTCCTAACCAATTTACTTTTCACGGTAGACGAATATTTGAACGCCAAAGCAAACTTAAATTCTTTCGTCAACGGTTTTACTCTTTCTAAGCCGGCAATGTAAGGCAAACTCACATATTGTTTTTGGTTAACTGAAGGTTCCCGAGGGGCATAAAAAGATTTTCTGGCTTTAAAATACGCCTTTCCGATAAACCACTCAGGATATTTTAAATCCTTAAAAATGTTCCAAATCTTTGAATTTTCCGGATCCAGCAAATGTGGGCTACAAATCCTGAGTGCTCTTAGAAACATGGAAGAAATAATTGAGCTTTTAACCCCTTCATCATGATATGAAAAATAATGAATGTACGAATTACAATGAGTAGGTTTTCTATAGACCGTGAAATTGGGCTTTCCGCTTTCGTTAATGACCAAAACATCTAGAAAAGGTAATTGTTTGTCGTTCTCCCATTCATATTTAAATTTAATAGAGGGAACAAGATTATTTAATGACTGAAAGAAAGTGTCAAAGTTGTTCCAGTGGTCAGGCCAAAATGAGAAAATATCATCTACATAACGAAACCAAATTAGATTCCTGGGACATATTGTTTGCAACAATTCCGACTCATAATACTCCATATATAATGTACTCAGTATGGGATAAAGGGGACCCCATTCCCATACCAAAACGTTGCAAATAAAATTCTTCACCGAAGGAGAAGGCATTATTGGTGACACAGAGTTTTATCAGTTCTAAAAATACAGATGTGGGCATGCCTAGTTCTACGTTACATGTTGGCAATTTTCTATCTAAAAAACTAAGTACATCATCAATGGGAACTTTCGTAAACAAGGACTCAACATCAAAACTTATCATTCTTCCCCGTTTTAAATCTAAGGACATAACTTTGTTAATAAAGTCACAGGAATTAGTGATGTGCGAGCCTGGAAATAAATATATGCAGTAATTATGTCAAAACATTAGGATCTGTATGTATAGAACAAGAAGATATTTTTAATTTTTAATTTGTGGAAATGTAGTTATAAGCTGACCCTGTAATAAAATGCCCTTCTGGTTTCAGGAGAACGATATCTAACCTAGGTGCGAATTTCTCAATGGTCTCTGGATTATTTCCTAATCGCCTTTTTTCATTCGTTTTTCGGTTTATAATTTCTGTATAATAAACAACAATGTAATAACCAATGTAATAATAAATTTATAATTTCTGTAATTAATAATTATGCAATATTAAATGTAATAAATTTAATTATAAATGTAATAATTATGTAAAAATAATAGAATCTGTATGTTTAGAACAGGAAGATAGTTTTAAAATTTGTGCGAATGTACTTAATGAAAATGCCCCTCCTGTCTCGAGAGAATGGAATCCAACCTAGGTGCGAATTTCTTAACGGTCGATCCCTGAACTGTTTTTCCCTCTTGTTTTGTTTCATTTGTGTTCTGTATCCACCCGAGGAGGATGCCAGTGGGCGTCGAAACTGTCGTGGAAATAAACTCTGTCTATTAGAGTGGGTTTTTATTCTCATATTTTGACCTTCACGTAAAAAGTGAAGTTTTTTGCATTTATTATGGATCCCACGATCAGACGCCATCTATTCGCCTTCTTCTTAGTCACCTTTCCCCAACTTATATTCCTATCGTCTATATGAAAAAACACTAGTGGCTGTGAAGACCAAGAAGCTGCAACTCAAGTTCCTGCAAGAGTGTTTAGTAGAGCAAGTGTGCCCGAAGTCCTTGATACCGTTTACCTTCAGGAAGGACCATACACCGTTTCCGAATTTTGCCAGGGAAATTTTGAAGGAACGTATTCCATGTGTTAAAAGAGAAATTGACCATACGTATTTCAAACTAAGAAATTGTCTACGCGTCCTTAAATCGCATGTGTCGTGTGAACTACTTGTGGCGCTGTTTGAAACTGCAGATTATAAATGCGACGTGGAGACTAGACGCACTGAACAACGACTTAACAGAAAGCTATCCTATTTATGTGATGAAAGTGCTTGGTCAAAGTGTGCGGTGGAAGGTTCCGTTTTAAATTTATCGACATATGTCTTGTCCAAATCCGAAAAGGAAGTTCTTAATTTAGGGCTGTCGTTTGCGCTTAAACCCGATAAAAACATTGTTTTAGATTTTGTGTCTTCCGTAGTTAATTCCAGGGTGGATATTCCGTGTTTAAATGGTTTGATTCTGAGCAAGTTTCTGGAACATTTCAACTCATTGGACTCTATTCCCAAAAGATTCCGGTTAGCTTTAGACAAGCTCAGGAAGAATGAAGCAATATTTGTCACTAAAGCGGACAAAAGTAACACTGTGGTTATTTTGGACAAGTGTGATTATAAACAAAAAATGGAAGCGTTACTTAGTGATGAATTCACCTACACCAAAGTGAGATCGTCCCCCTAAAGCGTCTTTCTGCCGAATTCAACAAAACCATCAGGAACTTATTAAAAGATGTCCCGGCGATTGATCCTAAAAGATTTCTACAGATTAACCCCAAACTCCCCACATTTACGGCCTACCCAAAACCCATAAGATTAATATACCACTCCGTCCCATTATTTCACACAGGGTTCCTTTAGTTACAGGTTATCTAAATTTCTTGCAGATAAATTATCCCCATTAGTTGGTAAATTTTCAGGCTCGCACATCACTAATTCCTGTGACTTTATTAACAAAGTTATGTCCTTAGATTTAAAACGGGGAAGAATGATAAGTTTTGATGTTGAGTCCTTGTTTACGAAAGTTCCCATTGATGATGTACTTAGTTTTTTAGATAGAAAATTGCCAACATGTAACGTAGAACTAGGCATGCCCACATCTGTATTTTTAGAACTGATAAAACTCTGTGTCACCAATAATGCCTTCTCCTTCGGTGAAGAATTTATTTGCAACGTTTTGGTATGGGAATGGGGTCCCCTTTATCCCCAATACTGAGTACATTATATATGGAGTATTATGAGTCGGAATTGTTGCAAACAATATGTCCCAGGAATCTAATTTGGTTTCGTTATGTAGATGATATTTTCTCATTTTGGCCTGACCACTGGAACAACTTTGACACTTTCTTTCAGTCATTAAATAATCTTGTTCCCTCTATTAAATTTAAATATGAATGGGAGAACGACAAACAATTACCTTTTCTAGATGTTTTGGTCATTAACGAAAGCGGAAAGCCCAATTTCACGGTCTATAGAAAACCTACTCATTGTAATTCGTACATTCATTATTTTCATATCATGATGAAGGGGTTAAAAGCTCAATTATTTCTTCCATGTTTCTAAGAGCACTCAGGATTTGTAGCCCACATTTGCTGGATCCGGAAAATTCAAAGATTTGGAACATTTTTAAGGATTTAAAATATCCTGAGTGGTTTATCGGAAAGGCGTATTTTAAAGCCAGAAAATCTTTTTATGCCCCTCGGGAACCTTCAGTTAACCAAAAACAATATGTGAGTTTGCCTTACATTGCCGGCTTAGAAAGAGTAAAACCGTTGACGAAAGAATTTAAGTTTGCTTTGGCGTTCAAATATTCGTCTACCGTGAAAAGTAAATTGGTTAGGAATAACGTTGCAAAAGAGGAACAAGCCTGTGTCTACAGCATTCCCTGTAAAAGTTGTGATTTAGTATACGTGGGTGAAACTGGAAGAAATATTGAAACCCGTATCAAAGAACACAAATATGCCTTCAGAAGTTGTAATACTAATAATGCCATTTTTTATCACGCTAGCCAAAATAATCATGCTATAGATTGGGAATCAAGTAAGGTACTTTATAAATGTAATAATTATGTCAAAAGAAAAATAATAGAATCTGTGTGTATAGAAAAAGTAGATAATTTTAATTTGTGCGAAGGTACTTATAAGTTAGACCCTTTAATGAGATTCTTGGTCAATAAATCCCTTACGGAGTCGTGGGAACGTGTTCGAACCTAAGTGTGAATTTCTTAAATGTCTCTGGATTGGAATGTTTCCTTACTCGCTTTTAGTAAATGTAATAATGGAAGTAATTAATGTGGAAATAAATATATGCAGTAATTATGTCAAAACATTAGGATCTGTATGTATAGAACAAGAAGATATTTTTAATTTTTAATTTGTGGAAATGTAGTTATAAGCTGACCCTGTAATAAAATGCCCTTCTGGTTTCAGGAGAACGATATCTAACCTAGGTGCGAATTTCTCAATGGTCTCTGGATTATTTCCTAATCGCCTTTTTTCATTCGTTTTTCGGTTTATAATTTCTGTATAATAAACAACAATGTAATAACCAATGTAATAATAAATTTATAATTTCTGTAATTAATAATTATGCAATATTAAATGTAATAAATTTAATTATAAATGTAATAATTATGTAAAAATAATAGAATCTGTATGTTTAGAACAGGAAGATAGTTTTAAAATTTGTGCGAATGTACTTAATGAAAATGCCCCTCCTGTCTCGAGAGAATGGAATCCAACCTAGGTGCGAATTTCTTAACGGTCGATCCCTGAACTGTTTTTCCCTCTTGTTTTGTTTCATTTGTGTTTCTGTATCCACCCGAGGAGGATGCCAGTGGGCGTCGAAACTGTCGTGGAAATAAACTCTGTCTATTAGAGTGGGTTTTTATTCTCATATTTTGACCTTCACGTAAAAAGTGAAGTTTTTTGCATTTATTGTTATTTTTGTTTGACAAAGATTGCTGGTTTCACAAAGAAAAACAAATCAAAGATCACGTACCCAAACTGCGAATCAGCAATGAAACCAGTACCACATGATGAAACAAATCCACCACCAGTTCCACCAGCAACGATAACAGACAGCAGTTCATCTGAAGATTCTGCTAGTGATATAGAAACAGGGAAAGATGGCATATATGTTCCAGATGCAAATATTTCCCCACATTTGTTAAGTCAAGCGGAGTTAAATGACTTAGTGCGCGATTTGGAATTACCAAAAGAAAAGGCAGAGTTGCTTGGTTCAAGACTTCAAGAATTTAATCTTCTCCAACCAAACACCAAAGTTTCCCATTTCCGCCATCGCCATTTGCAGTTTTCATCATTTTACTTACAGGAAGAAAACGTTTGTTTCTGCCACGATATCAGTGGTCTGATGCAAGGGATTGGCTGTCGCTATGATCCAAAAGAATGGAGACTGTTCATTGACTCTAGTAAAGCTAGCCTTAAAGCTGTATTACTGCACAACGGCAATGAAAAACCTTCAATACCTGTAGCACATGCCACTGGCCTTAATGAGACTTATGAATCGATGAAACTGCTGCTAAGACTCATCAAATATAAGGACCACACATGGAATATTTGTGGCGACCTTAAAGTTGTATCATTACTTCTTGGGTTACAGTTGGGCTACACAAAGCATATGTGCTTTTTGTGTCTATGGAACAGCAGAGATGACAAGAACCACTACAAAAAACATGATTGGCCATCTAGAACTGAACATGTTGTTGGTAAATACAATGTGAAACACCCAGCACTTATTGACCCTCAGAAAGTACATCTTCACCACTTCACATTAAACTTGGCCTTATGAAAAATTCGTGAAGGGTATGGATCATCAAGGTAGTGGTTTCCAATATTTAAAGGATAAATTCAAAGGAATATTGACAGATGCTAAGCTAGAAGCTGGAGTTTTCACTGGATCACAGATCCGCAGTGTCATCCACGACTCATCGTTTCCATCTAACCTAAATGAGAATGAACTAGGAGCATGGACATCTTTCGTTGAAGTTGTCAAAAATTTTCTTGGAAACCACAAAGCTGAAAACCACCGTAAACTCGTAGAAAACATGCTTAAATCTTATGAAATAATGGGATGCAGAATGTCTTTGAAAATTCATTTTTTACATTCTCATCTTGACTTCTTCCCGGCCAACCTTGGGGCTGTAAGTGACGAGCATGGTGAGCGCTTCCACCAACAGATCTCAGTTATGGAAAACAGATACCAAGGTAATTTCAACCCAAATATGATGGGAGATTATTGTTGGTTCCTGCAGAAGGAGAGCTCGTCATCCTACAAGCGACAAAGGAAGAGGACACACCAAAGTTTCACTTAAGAACAGGAATTTGCCTTTCAGTAGTAACAACAAAATACTAACGCGCTTTGGGTGGATGGTTGGGCGCAGGGGTGGTAACTCCGCCAGCGGAATTCCGCTCTGTCTTAAGCCAGAATAAAGGAGGAAAGACATCCCTGTTCACTAATTATTTAAGTATGCTTAACATAAAACGTGGCACGGAAAAGTAGCTTAGACGGCTTTCGTAATAGAAGCGGGTGAGAAAAAAAAATGAAAAATAGGGGTTTTCGGTTACACAAAATCTGGACGTGATAGAGAAATTTTGATATCAGATCTGAAATCAGCATCAGCGCTTTAGTAGGAATCAGTAGTTCACGTGTCTGTAACAAAAAAAAAGTTGAAATTTGTTGCCTAGTGTAATGAAGAAACATATTTATTTAACCTAGTCTGATACTTGTAACTCCATTTACAACTGTAATTTGTAATTAACATATATTTGTAATTGTAATTAACATATATTTCAGTCATTACTACTCTACCGACATAATCTTTTTGTTTTGGGAGTACCAATATGGCGGACTCGTGACTTCAACATTTTAAGCTAATGCGGTATCCATTAATTTGTAGAGATCAGTGGACCTAGGTCTAAGGGTTAATTCACTCGGGCATTGAGGGTTACGTCGTGGCCTGTCGTTATACCGCTTCCCGGTAGGTCAGTGAAGTTAACCCATTAGTGCTCAGTGGTAGAATTTCCTACCGACAAAATTGTTTGCAATAATGACAAACAATTTTGTCGGTAGGAGATTCTACCAATGAGTTAAGAGATTTTGTCTGTAGTAGTTGGATGGATGATCTTTCTTTGCCAGCTTATGTTGTCGGGTCATGTAGCGACCCGTGGTTCAGGTTCAACGTTAACCCGTAACTCCCCTTATCATATGACCCTGACTGTTAGTGCGTAGCCCCCCCCCCAAAAAAAAAACCCCTCATGTAATTAACAAAACACGAACATTAATCGAGGTATGACGATCAACGCGAACGACAAATCATCGTAGATCCACGATAAAATCTGAATGCGAAGTATTTCAAACTTTCATTTAAATATATTAAACGATAAATTGACGATGACTGACTCGTGTCATCGATTGCCACGCGATTATCATCCGCATATCGTGGAAACCCGATCCGCATTGATGATGATGATGCTGATGAAAACGGCGTGAATGATCTTAATTTCATATTTCCTCCGAAGTGAAATTGTTTTAAAAGTGGCTTCTGAAACCGTATTTTTCTTCAGTGTTGACGACTTCCTCGGTAGAAATGATGAAGGAAACCATAATTAGTTTACAACTCAGGATCACGATTTCGATTAGTTGAGGACTAGTTTAATGGCGCTTCATTCTCCAAATAGTCCATTATTTCTATTTCCTTTTAGTGAGAATTTTGTTCAGAGTTTATTATAAAATTAATAAGGCTGTGTGTGTATATATAACACACCTTACCTTATGCCTTATGTTGTTTCGTGTGTTGGTCTCTCTTCACACGGAGGTCAAGCTGGTGGCCCCGCCTCTAGGTCTGGCCTAGTGGAGGAGCGAGTTACTTTCTTGCGCTCTCCACCGTACATAGCCAGGCACGCCCGGCTCATCTGGTACTGTCCTGAGCCAGGCATCCAGTCTTTTCTTGAAGACTTCAACTTTGACCCCCGTTACGTTTCTGAGGTCCTTAGGAAGCTGGTTGAAAAGTCTTGGCCCCCTGACAACCAAGCTATTTTCCTTCAGGGTTGAGGAGGTCTCTTGTCGTGCTTTTAATTTGGGAACACTACACATTCTGCCTTTCCTATTTTCCAGTGTTGTTTGAATGGTAATTGGGTTTAGTTTTAGGTTTGGTACCAGTTTTTCGATCATTTTCCATATGTAGATTATGATGTACCTCTCTCTTCTTCTTTCCAGTGAGTACAGATTTAGTTTACGTAGTCTTTCCCAGTAGTTGAGTTCTTTGCAGCCATCAATCTTGGCTGTGAAATGCCTTTGCGTTTCTTCTAGTTTATTAGTTTCTTCCTTTTTATATGGGGACGTCAAAACTGAGCAGTATTCAAGTTTTGGTATAATCAGTGTTTTTAGCAGGGGAATCATTACTGTCCTGTCCCTTCTCTTGAACGTTCTTAGAACCTGTCCGGCGACTCTTTTTGCTTTATTTATCGCTATCTGATTTTGTGTTTCGAATTTCGCATCATCTGTCATTATTATCCCGAGATCAATCGCTTTCATGCTTCTCTGAATTTCCTCTCTATCTGGAGCATAATATGCAGTCTGTTTAAGTTCTTCTTTTCTACCATATCTCAAGAGCTGAAATTTCTCGGCGTTGAATGACATGTTGTTGTCTTCTGACCATTTGTATATTTTGTTCGTGTCCCTCTGCAAGGCCTCCACGTCATGTACATCGCTGATTTTTCTGCTGATCTTTGTATCGTCTGCAAAGGATGTTACTATACTATTGCTGTTTACTCCGCTGTCTATGTCTGTTAGCATGATAATGAACAGGAGTGGGGCCAGTACTGTCCCTTGTGGTACTGACCTGCGTACTTCCGATTCTGATGATGATATACCTTGAATTTTGACGACCTGCAGACGATCACTAAGGAAATTGTAGATCCATTTTCCAACTTTGCCTGTTATTCCCATGTCTTTAATTTTATGTCCTATTATACCATGGTCACATTTATCGAAAGCTTTAGCAAAAT
The DNA here is from genome assembly GCA_023014485.1 of Bathynomus jamesi. Lineage (NCBI taxonomy): Eukaryota > Metazoa > Arthropoda > Malacostraca > Isopoda > Cirolanidae > Bathynomus > Bathynomus jamesi. The sequence continues at coordinate 211,317 of JAJOZX010005048.1, read as the reverse complement.
CTGTGTATATAACATCGTAGTTGTCATTGCCTTCCAATGCATCTAGGATATTGTTGTAGTGCTCTATTAGTTGTGATAGGCATGATCTACCTGATCGGAATCCATGCTGATTTTCGTTGAATCTTTCCCGTGTCTCCAGGAAATCATAAATTTTCTGTCTAACTATTCTTTCAAATACTTTGGTGAGGTGGGACGTCAATGACACTGGTCTATAGTTCTTTGCTTGAGATCTGTCCCCTCCTTTATATATAGGGACAATGTTTGCTCTTTTCAAGATGCTCGGTATTTCCCCAGTGTCTAGGGATCTTCTCCATATCCAGTATAAAGGTGTAGCTATTTCATTTTTACAGTTTTTAATCAATAATGCGTTCCAATTGTCCGGACCTGCAGCTGAATGTAGTTTCATTTGTTCTATAGCTCTCGCTACATCTTCTGGTGTAAACTCAAAGTCTGTTATATACTCTCCTTGCAATTCCTCTTCAAAGAATGCATTTATGTCAGGTATCGCTTTGTCACTTTTTGGGGTACTGAAAACTGATTCATATTGAGCTCTCAATGTATCAGATATTTCTTTTGGATCGTCGGTTAGTTCATTATTTCCCGTCCTTAAGGGCCCAATAGCGGCGCGCGTTTTTGTTTTCCTTTTTGCATAGCTATAGAAGTATTTTGGATTTTCCTTTATTGCTTCTACCGCCTTTTCCTCTTCCCTCTCTGTATGGTCCTTAATCAGGGCTTGTATTTCCCTATCGATACCCTCCAGTTTTTCTTTTATTATTTTCCTGCCATTATCTCCGCAGTTTCCTAACTTCGCCTCCACTCTCTTTCTTTTGCGGAATAGTCTTCTCTTTTGCCTTTCTAGCCAGCTCCTCTTTCCTTTTGGCTGTGATTTCGGAGCATATTTTTCTAAAATTCTCAGCGTTTTTTCCTCCAAAGTTGTTAGCATTTCTTCCGTTGTTTTATTCTCGAAAATTATTCTCCATTCTATTTGGGCCATGTGCGATCTGATTGCTTCCCAATTTATAGTCTTCGAGTTTAAGTTAAAGGCCCCGAATTTACTTCTTTCCACAATATGTGTATTGTCTTCTAATGCTGCCATCATATTTGTTGATATCTCGATTAAGTTGTGGTCTGAGATAATGGTTGGGGTTATTTTTATATCAGCAATCAAGTTCGTGTTATTCGTGAATACCAGATCCAGGCAGTTATTTTTTCTGGTATTTTCTGTTATCTCCTGTGTCAGCATAAACTCGTTTGTGAGAGCCATCAACATTTTTGCTTGTTCCTGATCTTCTCTTGTGCCCCCCTTGTCCTGGTGAATATATATATTCCTATTCACCTTTTTGTATTTTATAAATGGGAAGTTAAAGTCTCCGCAGATCATTATATTGGGGGATGGAGGGTTTATGGCCTTTATTAGCTTTCTAATGTCATCAATGGCCTCCGAGAATTTTTCGGTTGGGGTGCTTGGAGGTCTATAGATGACTATTACTATCAAGTTTAGTTTTTCTATTTTCACTGCTAGGAGTTCCACATAGCTGTTTGATTTACTTATTATCGTCTCTGTCATATGACCTTCCTGTACATATATAGCACAGCCACCTTTCCGTCTCGTCGTTCTATCCGCTCTTAGTAAGTTGAAGCCCTCTATATTTATCTCTTTCTTATCAATACAATGTTCGCAGTTTTCACAATTTCCTTGGCAATCTTTAAGATGAGTTTCTGTGAGGCATGCGATGTCCGCCCTTGTTTCGTCCATAAATCCTTTCAGGTACGAAACCTTATTGAGTGATTGGTTTGGTCTTATTCCTTGAATATTAGCCAGGACAATTTTTATGTTCTCTGTTTTTCGTTGCCCCTTGTGCACTTCAAGTTCGTTTTCCTTCGATATCGCTTGATTCGTTGCTCTATGATCCTCCGAAAGAGATCCGTTTCCTCCTACTTGTATTGGTAGCTTCTTGCCCGGTAGCGATTTGGCTCGGGGGTTTCCAGCTGTGTCAACTCATGTGGATGACATTTAGCATTCGTAAGGTGTCTGAGATGTTGAAAAAATTTTCTTGTTCGCTTATTGTGTTCCGATTGTTGTTCCTATTGTTATTTTTATTCCTATTATATATATGTATGTATGTATATATAATTAATATATATATATATTATATATATTATATATATATATATATATATATATTGTTCAACTGCTGAGATTTAAAATCTTTAATATTAATTTAAATTTAATACAGATTTCAGCACAAAAATAATTCTACAGTAATTTCTTTTAATTGAAAAGTAAAATTAAGCGTAAATATGCTACGGTACATTTTTTTAAATTTAATATTTTAAAAAAGTTTATTTATTCTTGTTGACATTTGAGTCCGTTCCAAAATTAGAATTTCCTGATATATTTCTAGGTATTAAAGTCGTGTAAAACGAAGAAAAAACGATTACTTTATGATATTTTATGAGGGTTTGAAGATGGTTCGGGATCGACTTGCGGATGACCTTTCTGCCGCATCCCGCCCCATTTGCGGGATTTGGCGAAGGAGGTAATTGCTTTCCGATCTCCTCCTGCCCTCGTAGCCACCCACTCATGGCTGGTCAGGGACTTTGCGCAAGAACCCGTCCAGCTGGTTCTTGAAATTATTCAGGTCGGTGCGCTGGAGGTTCCTCACTTCTTTTGGCAGGACATTAAAAAGCTTTGGGCCTCGTATTCTCAGGGTATTTTCCATCCTCGTTTTCATGGCCCCTGTTCACTGTCCACTGGACTGGGACAGTACAAAATCTTCCTCTTCTCTCATTCCAGTTTGTTTCTATTTCATTTCTAATGTTTTGGACAAAACCCTCGAGTATTTTCCACATGTATCATATATTAATGCGTACCGCTCGCGTCTTCTTTGCAGAGAGTAGAGTTTCAGGGACTGTTGTCTCGCCTTTCGTTTCCTCTATCCTCTATCTTAGGCGTAAAAGTCCTTTGTATAGCTTCCATGTTCGCAATGTCTCGTTTTCTGTATGGGCTTGTGAGTACTGAGCAATACTCAGTTATCGTTTCTCAATATTCAATTATAGAGAAATATCGATGAAAATTACTGCAAAAATAAATTCATATTATATTTACTCGTGCATATAGCCCTTTTTTTTTAATACAGGAAGTAGGGGGGCCAAGGTTAGATTATTATTAATAGCCAAGTTTTTTTTGTTTTATATATTCTGTTATCATTAATGATATCAGTAATGGCGTTATATACTTTGCTAAGTTGATATGTGAACGCATATAATATTAAGAACAATATTTTACTAAGTTTATATTGGGATTTCCCGTTCTTGTACACTAAATTTAAAAAAAAATGGCATTTGGAAAAAATGGTGCTGACTGTCAAACGGACATGATAATAGAAGCCCCTTTGTTTAGCATTTCAGTGACAAAAAGTCTCCGATATTGTCCATATCTCTCGAGTAATGATCCTCAAAGTTGTTAAGTGTTACCCAGTGGCGTAGCAATAGGGTGGCGTTGGTGGCAAAATGCCACGGGCCGAAGGGTCTAGTTTATATTCTTCAAAATTTAGAAAAAACAAAAGTAATTTTTTTTTCTATTTCCAACAACTCCACGAAAGAAACTAGATCATTTTGTGGAGGTGGAAGCGAGGAAGAAAGATTTTTAAAGATATTTTTAAAAATATTATACTCATAAATTTCACGTAAACCTGTCTCAAACTCTCTTATGTTTATTTTTGATAATATTGATTTCGTATGTTTTGAAATATATACTCCATCTAGCTGAATTTTTCTCTTCAAATTAATAAATCTGACCCTTCTTGCTCATTCATTATATTTCATTAATTAGACGGAGAAACTTAATAGGATTTGCATATTTTGGTTCCAAATTAACCATAAACGTTGTTGGACGTTAAGTTTCAAATTTCACTAGTGGGCCCCGCTCTGAGAGGTGCCCAGTAGTGAAATTTTGCCACGGACTCTTCCGCTCCTACGTCACTGTGTTACCAAACATTAATTGGCCCCAATATATATATATATACAAAGCTGGGCACAAACCGTTAATCCGTTAATCGTTAATTAACGAAGTTAACTTTTTCGTTAACGATTTAACTTTTAAGTTAACTTTGAAAATCATTATCGGACTAATTAACTTCCGTTACATTTAACTTCCGTTAACTCAAGTCCGTTAACCCAAAAAATTCATAAATAAACGTTTAAAAGTTTTTATTATTTTCAGTGCTGAGCAGGTGCGCAATTAATCCGCCACTGTTAATAGTGATGAACGAATTTCCATTTCCGCAGTGCAAAATCAGGCGATATATTTGTTTCCGTCGCCACAATTTGTGTCTTACCAAATATGGTAGTTATTTATGGCATTGGTTTGAGCAAAACATGGTCGACTGTAAAATCAGGCGGAAAGATTTGCCATTTGAGTTGAATGTTTCAACTTCTTTCAAGAAATATCACGAGCATTTTAAGGCACTTTCAATAATATATATGTAACAATTACAACAAATAACTACATTCGTTTCATTTGCAATCTGTCTCTTGCGCAGCATGTTTGTGCTAGTGAATATTTAAAAATAATCGTTGTCAAGTAAGTCATGTATATTTATAATATGTCTGTGAGTACCTTATTAGTAGTCTCCTTGATACATTTCAAGAACCATAAAACTGATCAGGTAAGATTTCAATTCTCATGTCACTTTGATGACATAAATTAAGTCAATTGATGTCTTACAATGGGAGCGTTTTCACCTTAAAACCCTTTATGTCCTGGCGGTACTTTAGGTACCACATTTAAAATCTCCATAATTATTTTTCTACCCGGTTGATCCTGCCGGTACTTTCAAGTCCCAATGTGAATTAGTTTCTTTATGAGATAATAGATGGCGTTGAGAAGTAAATGTGAGCGTGTGGCGCCAGAGGCTGTTTACTCTTTAGTATCTCTGCTGTGAAGACCGAAGAAATTTCAGTGCAATTACTTCCCGAATATTCTGTGCCATATCTGTTCCAAATAACAAAGGTAAGGGTTATTTTATTTTTTATCTTGTTCTTGAAATGTTCAAGAATGCTTCAAACAATTGTTGTTCTTGTTTATTATTTTTAAGTGTGAAATAATAAAGGATTTATTGAGTCAACTTCTAAGTACCAACAGGACAAAAGGGGCATAAGTCTACATCGTTTCTTTTGGTTTTCTTTCAATTTTATGGATGACTATTTTAATTTATGTGGAAATATTTGAACTTGAACGTTTGTTCTCTATGGGCAAGGACATCCTGAGGGCCAAGAGATCATCCCTGTCTGATGAAAACTTTGATATGCTAATTTTCATGAAGGGCAACATGCATCTCATGGACAAAATGGAGAACGAGAAGAAGAGGGAAAATTAAATTATATATATATATTGTGTTTTTCATTTTTTTATAATAAAAGTTAACGTTAACGGTTTATCGGTAACTTCCGTTACATGTTTAACGAATTAACGGATTAACGGTTAACGAAGTTAACTTTTTGGTTAACGGATTAGCGGTTAACGAAGTTAACTTTTTGGTTAACGGTGCCCACCACTGTATACAGTGGCGGTCCTAGCTTACATGACGCCCTGGGCGAACCTCACCTTCAGCGCCCCCCCCCCCCCCCTGTTCGCCAACACACACACATTCGAATCCCCCCAAAATAAAGGACAGACATAACTCTTTCACAAAATAACTTTTATTGGACTAATTGTTGGAACTTCAGAACCAAAACAAAGACTCAAATTTCTGAATTTTACAAATCCTTCATCACGTAAATAGAATAACTCACTTAAGAGAATGTAATTATGATACTATGAACAGGAAAAATACAAATTAAATTGCACAACTGCCATAAATAAACTAGAGAATCAAATTTCTAAATTGTACAAATGCTCTATCACATAAATAGAATAAGACACTTAAGAGAGGGTAATTATTATGCTACACTTTGAACAAGGAACAAAATAAATTGCACCACAGCACAACTGCCATCTAAAGCCTGACTCTTCTTACCTTCCTTGATGCAAAGTCATTGATCTTTTATTATTTATTTTATTTTATTTTTTATTTTTATTTATTTCTTTATTTATTTATTCTTATTTTTATTTTTATTTTTTTTGCAGGCGCTCATGCCGCCCCTCCACAAATGCCGCCCTGTGCGGCTGCCAATATTGCCCATATGAGGAACCGCCACTGACTGTATATATATATATATATATATCGTAAAGAACGACGCTTGTATAGGAGATATTCCGCGCAAGACGAGAGAGAGAGAACGAAACAAATGAAAAAATGAGGTAACCACCCGGGAATCGAACCCGGGATCTTCCGATTGCCGGTCAGATGCGATACCATTACACCATGGGCCTCACTCTTCCAAATGCCGTAATTCTTCTACATACTCGCAGAAACCAATGCCCCAAGGGGTTTCTGCGAGTATGTAGAAGAATTACGGCATTTGGAAGAGTGAGGCCATGGTGTAATGGTATCGCATCTGACCGGCAATCGGAAGATCCAGGGTTCGATTCCCGGGTGGTTACCTCATTTTTTTATTTGTTTCGTTCTCTCTCTCTCTCGTCTTGCGCGGAATATCTCCTATACAAGCGTCGTTCTTTACGTTATTTATACTGCGTGTTCTTTGCAGTTGAATGTATATAATGTTACGGCATGCGGGAGGTGCCCCCTTGGGGCATTGGTTTCTGCGAGTATGTAGAAGAATTACGGCATTTGGAAGAGTGAGGCCCATGGTGTAATGGTATCGCATCTGACCGGCAATCGGAAGATCCCGGGTTCGATTCCCGGGTGGTTACCTCATTTTTTCATTTGTTTCGTTCTCTCTCTCTCGTCTTGCGCGGAATATCTCCTATACAAGCGTCGTTCTTTACGTTATTTATACTGCGTGTTCTTTGCAGTTGAATGTATATATATATATATATATATATACACACAATTTATTGCTGTTGGTTGTTGGGTTTGTTCAGAATCGACCCATGTTCGATCCCCTAGCAGCATCCCACCTCATTTATCTCTTAGCCAATGGAAGGATGAGCGGCTGGGTGAGCTGCGCGCCGGCTGCCCTTGCCGGGAACTGAACTTGGGCCAATAGATTCGTAGTCAGCGACGTTAACCATTATACTACCGAACCGAGTTATATGTATGTCAGGTTGGTGGCCCACCTCTAGGGGGTCCCATTTTATATTCACTATATACAGTATATACTCACTTTGCTATTTAGGTTTAAAGCTTCACAACAAAGAAGGTTAATTTTAAATTTTAAAATGTATCAATAGATTAATTTTAAATTTGAGGAAAAGGTAAATGTTCATTTTCGGGGCCACCTGTAATTTGGATCCCTGACTGGCCGAAAGTTGTCGTGTAGGAAATAACTAACTAACCTAAAAGACCACCTAACCTAGTGTAATCTAACCCGGAAGTAAGACTCACCATAATTGGCTCGATGGATAAACTAGGCAGATCACCTAAATCTGGTGGCCTCGAAACTGAACATTACCCGATGAAGTTTGTTTTACACAAAGCACCGCTCCGCCCATACACCGATCAGGGTACGCGCAGCTCGCAACATTATTGCCAAATGCATAGAGGGTCGACGTACCACAAGGCGATCCCGTTCGTAGTTCATCACCGTCAGAGCTGGGCAGTATTTAAATACATTTGTATTTAAATACGTATTTAAATACATTTGTGTATTTAGAACTGTATTTATAAATACATTGTTTTTCATGTATTTAAATATAGTATTTAAATACTTTAATGAGTATTTAAATACAATGTATTTAAATACTCAAAATATAAAAATGTAAATACTTTTACTGGTTTAATACACGTTCTGTACTAGCACAGTACGACGCGTTGACAGTGTAGTACAGCATGGTTCATGTTTCAACGTGTCAGTTCAATCAGTTGTGTGCCACTCTTAGTCGAAAGCGGTTGATTTCTTTATCGTGTGCGTGTCATGGCTTCAACAAGCAAATTTGTATGTATTTAAAATGTATCTACAAATGTATTTAAATACAATTGATGTATTTTGTATTTAGTATCTAAATACATTTGTAAAATGTATTTAGTATTTAGTATTTAAATACATTTCTCCCATGTATTTAGTATTTAGTATTTAAATACATTCAATGTATTTATTGCCCAGCTCTGATCACCGTTCATGAAACAATGCTCTTTGTCATCGTAATGAGTGTGTGGTCAAGTTCATGATCACTTACATATTAGTTTGCAGTGCAGACACTCCTGGCTCTGCATCGTGGTGCATAATTTATCAGGAGCAATTACGATGCACCACAAATTTGTGTTTCCTCCCTTAGGCTACGCAAATGCATTTGTTTCAATCACAAGTTCATTCTCTCTCTCTCTCTCTCTCTCTCTCTATATATATATAATATATATATATATATATATATATACCGTGCTTTTTTGTTAAAAAAAAAAAGGTGCCGGTACTCAATGGGATATATATTTATATATCATAACATTAACTTACCGTTTTATAGAAAATTCCAAATTTTCATTAAGTTCTCATCTGCTTCAATATGTCGACTTCGTTCCTTGCTGTTAGTGTCAACTGCTGAGTGGCGCATAATAAATTGTATTGTGTACTAGCTCGTAGTTGTTTATTTTTAGATGCTTTACATTTGTTGTGTACGTAAAGTTTATCTACAATTGATTTCAATGCTTACCATATAACAACTATACTTGCCATGAAATAAAATAGGCATACAGTATAATTTTATACTACAGAATATTGTAATACAATATCGCTTAAGTTTTAGAAAACTTAAAAATTTAATAAGAAAGATTGTAGATAATCTACGAATTAATTATTCAAAAAAGGTGCCGGTACGCCGTACCGGTGCGTACCGTCACAAAAAAAGCCCTGTATAATAATATATATATTAGTAGTCAATGTCGTGACACCGCTTGCTGTTGATCAGCAAAGTTAAGCGACATTGGGTCTGATAGTAGTTGGGTGGGAGACCGTCCTCTGCGTTCGGATTCCATATAAAGCTGTAGGTCCTCTCCATCATATGACTTAGATGTAGGCTGACCATATTTCCTTGAGACAAAAACGGGACATTGGGATGGCAAAAAAGGGACGGGGGTTATGTAATATTCTGTATTCATGAAAAAGTAAGTACATAAACCGGGACAAAATTGACATTTTTATTAAAACGACGGGACGGCCAGGAAATATAAAAAAAACGGTACTGTCCCGTTCAAAACGGTACGTATGGTCACCCTACTTAGATGTTGCGAAGGAGGTTAAATTATCCCATTAACATTTCATATATATATACAGTGGTGGGCACGCGCAACAATTTTTGTAGCGCCGCAACCGCAACCGCAACTCTGCTGAAATAGTTGCGCCGCACGCGCAAGCGCAACCCTTTTCAAAAAGTTGCGCCGCAAGCGCAAGCGCAACCAAAAATGTTGCGCCGCAAGTTGCGCCGCAACTTTTTGCGGCGCAACTGCCCACCTTTGTATATATATATATATATATTATTGAGTATGTACTCTAACTATTTTCTGGAAGAAGAAAGATCTATCAGCTGATTTCTTGAATGTTATTGGCTCTGTTCGCAACTTGCATTTCCATATATTGAACACGCAGACTTGATCATTCGAAACATGTTTTGCCCTTGACTGGACTCGCGCCGAGAAGGAGCTTTTTGTTCAAGTTCGTTGTTGGTTTAATTGTGTTTTCATTGAGTAATTAGCTTATCGTGGAATAAAATTGAAAAAAAAAATAATGAAGTAAATTATCTGATGTGTATGTGGAGCTCTTTATGTTAGTTGATATCTTATATATGTATATAAAATGTAAGTTGGGCTCTTTGTCAATTGCTCTTTTTTTCTATACAGTATACACTATAAAATGACGCCTGACCATCTTCCAAATGAGGTAAGCTGCCTGTTAATTTTAAATTAAATTTTAACCATAGTTACAGGGCTGTCCTCGGTGTTGGACAAAAAGCTACAAAGAAATAGGTTAAATAACCTTATAAAATGCAGTCTGCATTAGTTTTTGTAAAAATTGGTTGTTGCCAATGTACAGGCAGTTTTTACATAGTGGAGCCACCTTGATGGACCGAAGTGGCCCCTAGTGTGCCCACTATAAAAATTTCTTATGTTCTTATGTTAGATTAGGCTAGGCAGGGCTGGTGAGAGCTGCCCCAGGCCCCAGGGAAGGATTGGTATATGGGCTCCCATGTTTACTCTGTATTTTATTATGAATGTTTTTTGTATACATAACAAGCAAACTGATTATATGTCCAAGTCGCTATTCAAAACATATATACAGTATGAATAAATATCTCGGAGGAAAATGACCATTTTATTTTTTGAACCAATTATATTAATTCTATCACCATACAATTTACAAATGTAGTACCAGTCCATGCAGGCAAGACAATTGTTTGTTGCAAGATTTTCATAATTAGAAGTGTACTTTCTTTGCCTTCTCTCTAGCAAAGTTGTAAATGATTCTGATGAAATTTAAAGTACGGGCTAACTGGCTTTCAATTACAATGGTTCCTAGATCTGTCAGTCTGTCTTGGGCATTGGTGGACCACAGATAATATTTTATCTGTTTCAGTTTGACTATGATAGTCTCTCTAAAATGTATGTTTATTAATTATATTTCCTCTGTTATTTAATCAATTGCTTTATTAATATTTTTAGATTTTATCCCCCCCTCTTTCCGGGCCCCTAGAGGACTAGGCCCTGGGGATTTATCCCAGCTTTCCCACCTCCTTGGCAGCCCTGAGGCTAGGTTAACATATTACTAAGCTGGATGGACTCTGTCTCTGAACACTATCTAGATAGTAACGTTTTGTTGCATCTTTACCTTATATAGATTTATGTGAAAATAAGAAAAAATTTGGTATTGTATTCTCCAAATATCCTAACCTTGAAACATCTTGGTGTAAAATTTGAAATTTATCCTAACTTATGTTAAATAGGCTTCTAAAAAAATTAATTATATTTGTAGTGCAGAATTTTAAATTTTGCTGCAAGCTCATCAATATTGAGTATCGGGTAAATCATAGTACAGTCATACCCGCTTTACGTTGGTTCACTTTACGTCGGTTTTCAGGAGCAAGATTTTGTTCATACTACGTCGTTTTACTCGACTTTACGTCGCTTTACGTCATTTTTTGACTTACGTCCTTGGAACCAATTACCGACGTTAGGCGTTTATTTTCATATTTATTATCTATAGTATTGAAAACAACCATAAAGTGTTTATTTATAGTTATATCTAATCGCTACCGTCGTCGGAGTGTTTTACAGTGTTTTACAGTGTTTACAATCAGTTTTTGGTAGACTTAGGCACCTCTGTTCGCTTGACGTCATTTTTTGACTTACGTCGGGTCCTTGGAACCAATTACTGACGTTAGGCGGGTATGACTGTATACCGTAATGATTCACACAATTTTACAAAAGCAATAAGTCAAAATGTATTTGTAGTAAACCTCTTTTACTGAAGACTATTTTTAGAAGTTTCATCAAAATAAGTCTGATAACACTGAAGTAGCTCTTTATCTAAACCTTTATATATCCTTATTTTAATACTTTCAAGGTTATAGATACTGTATACTATGGGTATATTTCAGCTATTACACCTCAGTTGCAGAATTTTATAAATAGCTACTGTACTATATACTATAATATAGAGATTTATCCCATATTGCTAACCCTGTGCCACTAGGGTATATTTTCAAAGTACAGGAATACCTCGAAATTTGTTGTTAATTCATTCTGGAATAACATGATGAAATACAAAATGATGAAATTTGAGGTAGATTATAACATGTTTCAATGAGAAAACATTTTACTGTATTATGTTATTAACAGGGCTGTGGAGTCGGTCAATTTTGAGTGGAGTCGGAGTCGGAAGTGCATAGTTGGATGGAGTCGGAGTCGGTGCAAATCCTTCAATTATAACCATAGCAGCCTAGGCCTAGGCCTAGCTCAATTTTATAAATAAAATAGATTTAACTTAATGTTAATATATAATATAATATATAATATATATAATATATAAATATAATATATAAATATAGTTGCTTATAATTAATAAGGATTATAATTAATTAACATAATTAATAATAAGGAAATTTAAAAATTTTGTACTAGCAACCCTAAATCTTTTTCAGATTTTTAGATTTCAATTTGATAATTTTGATAAGCATCACTGAAAGAAGATTTAATGGAAGCGATCCTTTTTTAAGAACAAATTCAGTTTAGGTTAGTACATTTTGTTACGGATGTTTATAATAATACAAAAACATCTTATTAATTTGCTAAACCAATAATAATCTTATTTTGTTTGTTTCAATCAGTTTGTATTTTGGGATTTATTGTAATTTTTGAATAAAGAGAAAAAAAGCCATTAAGGCATAGTTACAGCCACTAAGTAACCTGATGAGTCGTGTGGTGGTGATGAAATGCCTTGTTTATGAATCTCCATTGGCCTAATAAAGCTAATCGTAATCAATTTGGCCTTAACATTCTATCGGAGTCGGAGTCATACAAGTCAGATTTCTGGAGTCGGAGTCGAAATGTTAAAATTTTTGGAGTTGGAGTTGGCAAATTTTATCACCAACTCCACAGCCCTGGTTATTAACCAGATTAATTAATCAAATTGTACTCACTTTTTCACAACATATAATAATATATTGCATTGGTAAACAGTTGAATTTTGTCAATTTTGATCATTTTTTTTTTTCACATTTTAAAAAAAAAAGCGACGAATCTGCAAATACGGGTGATGGATTGCTAAACTATAGGTAGTAAAAGATTGATGATAAATCTGTGAAACGACGAATTTCGAGGTATTCCTGTACTTAAAATGAGAATAGAAGAGTATATTATATTGGTATGATCATGTAGAGAGAATGGACACTGGCAGAATTGTGAAAAGATGTATAATAGTGAGTATGGAGGTTTGAGAAATAAAGACTATATAAAAGAAAGATGAATGAGTAAATGTGGGTTTCATATAGGCGTAAGTGTGGTACAATTATTAAGACTTAATGAGAAACAGAGAGGGAATGGAAGTGATTTGTGATGGGCATAAATTGGATAGAATTCCAAAATCTAGATGCAGTTCAGAGGCTAGGTTGGATTAGGTTAGGATAGGATAGGTTTAGCTAAGCCAGGTTAGGTTAGTAATTATGGACATCTCCAAACTTTGTCTGGATTCTGGAATTTTACAATAGAGTGGATATGCTGGTCCTATTTGAAAAGTACTCGAGGTAGGCTATACCCTAAACTTTTTGGGAAAGATAAAACTGGATGCCTGAGTTTAGGTCCTGGTGGTTATTCCTGCGTATCCTTATGTGTATAGTAAATGAATTGTCTTTGGTCCTGAGTTCAAAGATTGTGCTTACCCCATTGAAAAAGAAAAATGGGTTGTTGATAGACCTAATGCATAGATTTTATAGACTGTGTATGTAAAAGTTTAAAATTTTGCACTAAGGTTTTTATTTGGGCTATCGATTGGGATGTTGTGAGACTGAGTTCAGGTGAGGACTTCATAATTTAAAATTTCCTTGGTGGTTATGGTTCAGATTCCTCATTCAGTTGTAGGTCTAAGCAATGTTCCCTCTAATTTTTTTTAGTCCGTGTGCGCAAGAAATTTTCATTGTGCATACATTTAGATTCATGGTGAAAAATTGTGCAAACTTTTCTGAGCGCTATTATCTTCAAAATGAAATATATATAAATATTAAATACTTAATAAATACTATTTCCATAAGGTGATAGCTTGATCATTACGGTACTATTAAATGGATATTAAAAAACTGTTTACAATATTATATATTCTTAAAAAGAAAACATTTTATCTATTCTAAAAATATGAATGAAATAAAAAATAGTAAAATAAAATTCAACAAAATAAAGAAATAAAATAAAAATAACATTAATTGAAAATTACTATTTTAGTTATCATTTCTCAAAACAATTTTTAGCATTTAGCAATTTAAAATAGACTATGTTCATGCAAATGGTCAGACCGTGGGTGACAGTATATTTTTGAAATTACTTCATTTACTGTCGTGACTCATGATACGCTTGAGCCTGTGTGCATTTTATTTTGCTGTGTGCGTGGGTTTCACAACGCATGTGCGTGCGCACACGCGCACACCTTAGAGTAGGCTGACCATATTTCCTTGAGACAAAAACGGGACATTGGGATGGCAAAAAAGGGACGGGGTTATGTAATATTCTGTATTCATGAAAAAGTAAGTACATAAACCCGGACAAAATTGACATTTTTATTAAAACGACGGGACGGCCAGGAAATATAAAACAAACGGTACTGTCCCGTTCAAAACGGTACGTATGGTCAGCCTACCTTAGAGGGAACATTGGGTCTAAGGTGGGAGCAAAAAGCTTGACTTTTGTCAGGATGAATAACTTGGTTGGAAGCAAAACTAAGGTTTTTTATATATATCCTTTCAGTATTCTGTAGGTATTTCCAATTTAAAGCGCTTTGTGTTAGTGCATTTTTGTTTTAAAGCATTTTTTATTTCGGGAAATCCCCTCTTATAGAGTGGTACAAGTAAATTTCAATTTAGCGCAGTTTGCCATGGTTTAGAAACAGAAAATGGGAGTTACCCATTGCATCTGCATATGCATGAGATGCATCCAACCACATGCTTGGTCTATTTACCCTGTGGTCCACCTGGTGGAAGCATTATATTTGATTTAAAAATAATTTTTCTAGTATTTTTTCTATCAGCATGCCCTCATTTTTTAGGTTTATTTAATGTTTTATATACTACTATAATGTTTACCATAAGTCTAACTCGTATCATAAGACATAATTGAAAAGTTATGTTCAGAAAATTTATAGTTAGGAATGAATCCCTCACTAATTATATGTACTGTACTGTATTTCTAGATGGGGAAAATGCTTTTTGCTTAGTGTGTTTGGTTTAAGATGCCATTTTTCAGGAACACATTAGGTGCTCTAAATAAAGGGATACCTGTACTTTTAAAGGGCATTATCCCTTTGATGATGTGGACCTGATAAGTTCAGTACCATACCTACTAGCTAATGTCTTTTTGTTTTACAGATTTTAGCTAAAATACTTGAATTCTTGGGAGTAGGTGATCTACTCATTGCGAGTCTTGTTAGCCAGAAATGGAGAGCAGCAGCTGCAATTGTATTGGAAGAAAAAGTTACTATTATGGCTACAGAAGACCTAAATCCTGGAGTTGATACATTTATAAACTCTTTTGTCCACTACAAACATTGGGTCTTTAAGGTTGGTAAATGTTTCCTTTAAGTTATTTATACTGTAAAATAACATTCCCATGCATTATTCCAACACAGGCCTGCATTAAAAAATTGGATACAGTAGACCCTCACCATTTGCGGGTTTTTTGTTTGGGGATTTGCTTATTCACAGTCATTTGGAAGAGCTCAGGCACTTGACTATTTGTGGGTTGCGGCAAACAAATTATGTAGTTCCCGCGGAAGAATACAGGCACCATTTTATCTTTCATGTAGTGTCAGTCTGTGCCTGATCCTCAACCAGGATCAACGTAATAACCCCCTCAAAACCCTCCAACATCATCACCATCAACTCCTCTTTATCATCATGAACATTGCCATCATTGTCATCTTTGCGAGTTTATTATCATTACATACCCGTATGTATAAAGGGTAAAAATTTTTAGATGGAGTACCAAACCCTATTTTCCCCATAAGCCTTTAAGTTTGTGCATTGTGGATTTGCCATTCATGGCAAAATCCAAAAACATAACCCCCGCAAATGGTGAGGGTCTACTGTAATGTCAAATTGACATTAAGCTTACTGTTAACTGTCCTGATGCTCCCTGATTTAGTTCTCTGGCACTGGGAAGCTTGTTGTAAACAGAAGATATTTTGATATTTGGTCAAGAAAATTAGATTAAGTATAGAGAAAAAAAACATGAACCTAGTCTATCATTGACAGAACTTTCATTCAAAACCAACTGTGTTCTCTTTCCAATCAAAGTTCTTTTTGTTCTGGAGAATTCAGTCAGAAAAGTGGACAGTACTAGGTCTACTCTATTGATGTGGTGGTGAGTGAACACCATCATATAATTGCGTATGATTGTTTTGGTTTTGACTGTAACATACATTAACCTCATTAAATGTTCAGCTCAAAGCATAACTACCTCGTACAGGCATGTTTAAATCTTTTAACTTAGAATTTCTTGGGCCTAAATGTTGTTTTAAAATCCTGTTAACAGGAGGTAGATATTGCCTACCATGGAACTTTTCATAAGTTTTGGGATCAAAAAGCTCCTCTTATGAAAAGTTTAGCTCTTCACAGTGTAGAATTGAGCGAAGAAGATTTCATTCACCTATTTGCTAAGTGTGAGGGACTTAAATCACTCAACATGAATGGCTTAGGGTCCCTCTTTATATCTGGTTAGTTCATCAATTTATCAGCTCTTAATAACCTGTTTTATAAGATACAAATTAGTCATAAATTTTATTGGCATATTAAGCCATACAGGTACTATTTGATGAAGTTTTTGCAGTAAGGTCTTTTCTTACTTTAGATCTTAACTAGAGCTGTTTAGTTCCAGCTTTCAGATGTCATAATAAAATTATTGTAAAAAGAATGTATTGCAGATATTAAATGCCTGCAAATTTTGGGCTTTTGTAGAATTTTTCCATTGCAAAAACTTGTAAACCTTTTGCTTTAGTAATTGTGAAAGAGGTCTGTAGACATCATTGAGGATATGAACTAACTATATGTATAGTAACCATAGTATGGGACCTTTTATCTTGTATAGTATCGTAGAACTCTTTCGGGGTTATATTGTTAAGCTGTAATGTATTTTTATCTCCTTAACTTATACTTTACCTTTAGAAGGTTTTGAACAATGGTTCAGGATTGGCTCGAGATTGACTCTTCTCCTTGACATCATTTCAAAATTCCAATCACCTTGTAGACTAAATTGCCTTGCCCATGATGTTAGAACCAGGCATGGGGTAATTGTAATTTATTGCAATTAATTAAATTTTTTCACGTAATTGGCAAGTAATTGTAATTGAGTACTTAAAGTGTAATTGTAATTAATTACATTAGGAAACCAAGGTAAGTGATAAAATTAGGCAAATATTAAAGTTAATGGGGTCATACTTATAGTTTAAACTACTCACTCATCGTGTCTCAGGGAGCTTTCTTTTGAAATGTTGTTCTTTTTATTTGAAATAAAATGTCCCATTTATTTAAAGTGTTCGTAACTAAAGTGCCAGTTTTTTGCCCTAATTATTTTGATAAAATAAATGCCACTTCTTTTGTCTTATATTAGTATTTTTTGAGTGCCTTACCTTTGGTTTCCTTAGACCATATTGCATACATATGTCCAATGTCCATAGCAAGAACTGCTTGATGAAAAATACAGTTCTGTGCAATGTTAAAAAAAAAAAGTACATTTTATTGACCTAATATTATCTAGTTTTTATTGAAGATGATGGCCAAAACTGAAAATGGAATTGAAATACGTAGGTAGAAAACCATGACATAAATCAAATAGTGTGTATTTATGAAAAAAAATGCAATTCTTTGTAATTGTAAATAACTTCACTAAGTAATTTAAGTATTTCACCATCTACAGTAATTGTAATTGAGAATATGTTGGGTAATTGTAATTACATTCACTGAGTAATTGCCCGATGCCTGGTTAGAACATGGTTGCTTTGTGAAAAGGTGTTAAGGTCAAGTTTTTTATTTAGAACACTTTGTAATGAAGCAGTGAAACATAGATTAGTCCTAGATTTCACTCCAATTAGTTTTGAAAACCTCATCTCTAGTTTTTATACCAACAGAGTGTTGATTTGAGTTATAGAGGCCCCTTTGAGACAATGTGGGAACACTATGCAGAATATGTAAAATCACTATTGTTAATAGATATCGAAATAGCTGAGCGAGACTTATTGACATTATTGCAGAGCTGTTATAAGCTTGAGCAGTTATGCTTAGCGGGCTTTTCACATATTTTTATGACTGGTAAGAAGCTTTTGTCTTTGTACTATACTCTGTGGACAATTCAGAGGCTGGCTTTAATCTTGCTCGTGGCTTTGAAGTTGTACTATTCATTATGGCTTTACTGCTAAAGATAGAAAATAAGTAAATGAAAATAATGTTTTTGAAATAATAATAATGTTGACTTTATATTGTGATGATAAACCAATTAATTATTTTAGTTTGGAAAATATGTTCATGGAAGTGTTTTAAATCTTTAATTTCAGGTACATTTTTGGAAAACTCGGATGACTTGAACCTTCTGAAGAAATCCTTGAAAAATGTCAGTAGCCTTAGATTGTCATGTTCCAGATACTTAACAGACTCCATATTTTCTCGTATCTCATCCATAGTGGGTCCTTTGAAGGAGCTCTGCCTCGCAGGATGCCAAATTTCCTATCAGAATTCCATCTGGAAGAGATTCTACCCCAGTGATGGAAGTGTCAAGGCTTCTGAACACGTTTTGACATATAAATATGTTTTAGGATTTATAAGAAAGAATAAAGATACTCTGGTAACTCTGAACTTGGGTAGAACTAGTATTGATAGCGAGAGTTTGGCCAAACTGAGTGAAGTTCCTGGGTTAGCGCTCGAATCATTGCATCTGATGGCATGTGACCAGTTAACCAAAACCGGAATTCAGCTCCTGACGAAGAACCAAAAAAGTTTGACTGATTTGGACATCAGTTTGTGTTCGAGAGTGACTGATTACGCCGTCATAGCTATCGCGGATAACCTTCCTCATTTGAAGAGTTTAAGCATACGGAGATGTCAAAGCGTTACTGAAGTAAGTTCATACTTTCTCGTCCGTCGTTATAATGAGTCACTAAACTTGAAGTCATTGTTTGAATTTATATTTAACACTCGAGATGCGTATAGCTATAAATGAAGAGTTAAATTTTAATGTTTTTCAATAGTGTGCCATTTTTTCTATACATAAACAGATAGGAGTATTGATAACTAGGCTTGAAACCTGCGCAAGGTTGCAAAGTATCATATGTATATTAAAATTGTTATACATGATCTACAGAAGCTAAGGCTAACAAAAACCCTAAGATCCACTCTAAGGTTAGCCCGAGAGAAAGGAAAGAGAAGGGGGTTAAAAGAGGAGAATAAGGGTTTAAGTAAGTAGCAAAACCTATCATTCGTGGGTTAACATTCATTCGGAAAAAGAGAAAGAAAGACTCCCCATCATCATCCGCTGGCCACTGCCGACAAGTCGGAAAAATAGTCGAAGAGAATAGGAGAGTGGTGAAAGATGAAAAGAAGTAAAATAAGAACGCTTACAAACCATGCAAACTACAGACATGCAAGTAAGGAGAGGATTAAAAAAAAAAAAAGAAAGTGGGTTAGTTTACTCTACGAACTACATCTACGTTCGTGTTAATGATAATAATAATATTTATTGGCAGGATATAAATCGCATAACAGTACAATATTCTTGAAGGTAATAAGCGGTAAGATAAATCAAACAATAATACATTTAAAAACAAAAAACCAAAAATTATGACGTGAGAAGAAGTGGAATCGGAACTTAACATCCTCTTGATGAAATGCAAAAACTAGAATATGATCCTTTGGCCCATCGTCGGTATTTGGGCATACCAAATACCAGCGATGGGCCAGTGGATCATCGCTGTCAGTGGGATTAATTGGATAAATGAAAGATATTTTGGGTTGTTCGAAATTCTTCATACCATGAAATGTCGCGTGACCCGTAAAGTTTTACGTGGTATCTGAACCAATCTACGGGTCTCTACATCATCAGAATGAGAGAGTGTTGTTCCCCATCCAACTACTGAACAGATCCATCGTCGTTTAACCCCGCTCATATAACGAGGAACGGTGTTGCTACGTGGCCACGCCTTGTTTAAATAAATGAACCTCTTTTGCTATAGGTGGGTGTGGAGAATCTGAGTCGTCTCAAGTTGCTGGAAAAACTCGACATCTCTCATTTGGACCTGAGGAAGTGGGAGAGCATCCACGAAGCATTGGGCAAACTGCATCGCCCCACCATGAAGTGGCTCAACATTGCATCTCTGCCCGTGCAGTGGGAAACTGTGTCGGCACTAGCTGACACCATGCCCAACTTGAGTCATCTCGATCTCTCAATGTGCATTTTGGGGGTAAATGATAAGAGTATTCAGGTGAGTTGAATATGTTGGGTAATTTAATTTCTCGTCTTCTTTCCCTTACCTTCGAGGTAACTTAAGAAAGAGGTATTGCTACCTACTCAGGTTTACCTCTCGCCATTTTCTTTTAGCTAATAATACGAGGGGTGAGTTTTGGTTACCTGTTGTAGTAAAAGAGTAAAGTTTAAAGACTAAATTAAATAAAAAGTAGTTTTGGTAGTCCATTCAACATTTCTATCTTGTATTCTCCCTTCACATTATTGTAAAAAGTAATATCCAAATCTCCTATATCCTCAGGAAGTGGGATTAAGGGCTCCAGTCAGGGCCACCTTAGCTAGAATCAGTTAAGTGTAGGGGTGGTCGGTCTACCGCGGCCCAGTGTATATTATACATATAATATCTACTCCCCCAGTCTATATTATATGTTTAGTGCGCACTCCCTCTCAATAATATACACTTCCCCAGTGAGTATTATACGTATAATATGCACTTCCATAATTATGTTTATAGAGAGTCTTTGATGCTTGTATGACAAAGAACTTTCTAGAAATTGGTGTGCGTCAAGTAAGCCATATAATGGCGTGCGTATAAGTAATATATTGACCGTAAGAGTAAGCGTGTAAAAAAAGTGTAATTTTAATGCATATACGTTTAAAAATTCGTGGCTAAGTAAACATTTGTTAACCTTTTGGTTTTGCTTTCGCCCAAATTGTTCATTTTGACGAAGGTTAAGCTTGTCACTCCACCTTAGACCTACAGTTTAACGTGGAATCCAAACCAGCAGCAGCAGTCCAGCGTCTTAACCACTAGGCTACCCAAGGTACTCATTTACCAACCAATTTTTTTTTATTGTGTGGGAGGATGAACAGCCGGGTTTTGCTGCGCGCCGCCTGCCGTCACTGGGTTTCGATCCCGGTGCCGATGAATTCATAGTCAGCGATGCTAACCACTACACCACCGAGGTAGCACCTAGGTTAGGTTAGAATAAAGAAACGGGTGTGTTGTTACCATTTCCTAAATCCGTGAAGCGCAGAAAAGGAAAACAACGTGGTACAAAAGAATTGACTCTAATTATGTAAGGACAAACTTTATTGTTAATGGACAAATATGCACACGGATATTAAGATACTCTGTTTTTTTTATGAGATTTTATGTGATTTTGATGAGATTTTTGTAATTTTATGATTGAGAGAACCCCAATGATAGCTTTGGCCAGTTGTACTTTATAAATTAGTTGGCTCATTGTTGTATGTCTCTGGATGTTCTCATATATTCAACAGTAGTCAAACATAGTCAGTAGGGGAGTGCATGTTATATGTATAATAATAACTTCGGGAGTGCATATTATATGTACAGTATAATAATAAATGGGGGAGTGCAATTACATGTATAATAATAACTGGGGGGGTGCGAATAATTCAAGGAGTGTGCAGTGCACCTCCGGCACACGCCTAAAACTGGCCCTGCCGCCCCCCCCACTCGCCGCGACGTAAGATACAAAAGACAACACCCCAGCTCTGGGCAACACCGGGATTTGAACTTATAACTCGGAGGAGTCTCAGCACTGCCGAATGGCGCCCTAACTGATCGAACCACGGGACGCTTTACATTATTGTAATATCTGTAATGTTTATTTTATTTTTATCAGTCTTATCTATCTTGACTTGTTCATCTTCCTTTCAGGATTTCGGTGAAACCTTTGCTATTGCGGTAGACATATCAAAAACTTTTGATAGAGTCTGGCACAAATCTTTAATTTTCAAACTGCCCTCGTTTGTTTTTTATCCTTCTATCTGTGTCTTCATCCGCGATTTCCTTTCTGCCGATCTATATCTGTAGATGGCCACTGCTCTTCTAAAGCTATTAATGGTGTTCCTCGGGGCTCTGTTCTGACACCCACTCTCTTCCTTTTATTTATCAATGATCTGTTATGTCGTATTTCCTGTCCTATCCACTCCTGTGCTGATGATGCCACCCTTCACTTCTCCATCCACTTCACAAAGCGTCCCTCTCAACACTCACTCCATGCTTCGCGTAGGACGGCTATGGCGCACCTGACCTCTGATCTTTCTGCTATCTCTGATTGGGACAGAGAAAACCTCGTGGCTTTCAATGCCTCAAAAACTCGTTTTTTTTTTTTTTTATCTGTCTACTCGTCACAATCTTCCACACTACTATCCCCTTACTTTCAACAATACACACCTTAATCCTTCCTCTTCTCTTAACATTATTGGTGTTTCCTTTTCTCGTAATCTTTCCTGGAAATATCACATACACTCTCTACCCCCTCCCCGCGGGCGGTCTTTCTGGGGTGGATCGCCCGCGGGCTCCTGCCTCCATGTGGCGAGGGGGGTCAGCCGCGGCTGGGGGCCCTGCCGGGTCCCCCGCCCGGTTGCGAAGTGGACTTTTAGCATACCCTGCTATCCTACAGCCCCCTCTTTCATGTCTTCCCCTCTTTCCCCTCTTCCTTGCCCCCTCTGTTTCTTCTGCTTTCTCTGATCACTTCGCGTGGGCTGCCGGGGCTGGTCGCTGGGGGTCTCGCTCCCATGGCCGGGGCCGGACTAAGTTGGCTGGTAGGGTGCCCAGGCCTGGGACCCTGGGAGGCCTTGGTCTTTGCTGCCGGCGGGGGAGAACTTTCGGCGCTGCAAGGGCCCCTTTTGAGACGGGGGTGCCTACATGGGACGAGGCACCCATCCCCCGGCGGCATGCGCTTGGTCCCCTTGGGCCCCGGGTAATCGGTTCCCCGCGGTCCCGGGCGCGAAACAACAATAAAAATTTTCTTTATGGAAACACTTACAAATCTAATGGACCTCGTTGACGACCCGGCTTGTGCATCTGACCTCCCTTTGACTACCTCTTTGGACCTTGGGTCTGGTAAGGGCAGTCGGCAGCCCTCGCCCACCCCGTCTGCTCTTCTTGCCGACACCTCCTCTCCCTCTCTTCCCCAGGCTCGTGGCGCCGCTGCCCGACCCCCGCCAGTGGCGGATGGACCTGCAGTGGACCCCCCGACCCCTGGATCCCCCCATATTCCACGTCCCGATAGGGACCCACCTGCTTTTTCGCCCTCAGGTGGGAAGCCCGCGGCCCCGGTCGGGCCTCATCGCCCCCGGCCCCTGGGGGACGTGGGACCTGACGTCGCCGTCCGCCTTTCTCGTCTCCCCGTCCCCTCGAAGTACCGGTGGTGTTTGGCCCGACGTCTTCGCTCGGACTTAGGACGGTGGACAAGTTCCTCGTCCTCCGCCCCTCCTCCTCTAAGCCCCTCCCCACTAACCATGAACGCCTCTTTCGAGCGATCCATGGGGTGACGGGGACGGCTCGTTTTGACCTTCGGCCTCAGAGGGATGGCTCCATTCTGATAAGGTCGCGTTCCTCTGTCGAAACCACCTCTCTGCTCGCTATCCCCAATGTCCTGGGCTGCGGGATTGCGGTGTCCCCCTACCCCCGCCTCAATCAGTGCCAGGGCACAATATACGCTGCTCGTCTTCTACCCATCCCGGTGGAAGGCCTCCAGATTGACCTCGCCTCCCAGGGTGTTGTGAGGGTGTACCGCTTTCCCGACAGATCGCGATCCCCAACCGCCCCTTCTCCTCGCCTGCTCCTCACTTTCGACTCACTGGTGCCCCCCGTTTCGGTATTCTGGGGCTTTGGTGAGAGACGCGCGTGCGAATTCTCAGTACGACCATACGTGCCAGATCCTACGCGCTGTTTTCAGTGCAATAGGTTTGGCCACGTGAGCAGCTCCTGCCGTCAGCCGGCCCCGTTGTGTGTCCGCTGCGGCGGCCCTCCCCACCCCTTGCCCTGTACTGCTCCGCCTTCCTGCACCAACTGCCATGGACCACACCCTGCTTCATCCCGCTCTTGCCCGTCCTTCCTCTTTGAAAGGGAGGTTCGGGCCCTCTGTTCATCAGAGTTTCTCAGCGCTCGGGAGGCGCGGGACCGGTTGCGTGGCTGCGAGGCCCGGCGTGGTGCCTCGTACGCCGAGGCTCTCCGTTCCCGGACCCCGTCCTCACCGGCGGTTCCCAACGCGCCTCCACCCACCGTGTCCGCTACTCCCAGTCCATCCTCTGCCGCCCAGCGGACTCCTACCGCGGCTCCCCGTACTACCAGCGCGTCCCCACGTGCTCCCTCCGCGAACGCCGATGCTTCGTCGGCAACCCCCCCTGCCCCTTCTACGCCCTCTCCACCGGCGCCTTCGGCCACCCCCATTCCGGATCGTGGCCCGCCGTCACCCATGCGGGCCGCACGACGGAGGGGTAGGGGCCGCAAGCGCCGCGCCGCGCCAGTGGTGATCCCGAAAGGTTCGAAGCCATAAGCCTCGCATCACCTTCCTCTCCCAAACACAAACGCCCCCTTCGCCCTACCGCCCCGGTGTCCTCACCGTCCCCACTGCGCAACCGTTATGCACGCTCCCCCCTGGGGTCCCCGACGGCCCTCGTGGTGGGGGCTGAGATACACCCCTCTCCGGCCCGGTCGATGGACCCACTGGAGGGGGAACTCGCCTGCCTGGGCGGCGTGGGTGGGACGTGCACGCCCCCGCGCTTGACCCGCCCCATCTCTCTCCTCGACCTGCCAATGCCTCTGGGTGAGGTATTATTTTCCACTCCCCCTCGTAGTCCTGCCTCCCCCGCACCTCCGGTGAAGGGAGGGGCATTCTGGATACCTCTCACATCCCCTTCTCTGCATCGCTCCCCCGGACCTCCGGGAGACTTCTTCTGGAGGACTTGCCGGCGTCTGGTTCCACATCGCCCCTCGTCGGGGTGACCCTCGCCTTCGCCCACGTTCGGCGTCCCTCGCTGAACTCCGGGGCTTTCCGATTCCCTCTTTAATCTCGGGCCGCCCGATCGGCCCACCCACCCCATAACCATCCTTTACGCTGACTTTCCTACCCCTCCCTATACCTCGTTCCTGCAGTGGAACATCCGCGGGCTCCTGGTAGGCCTCGAGAGTCTCTCCTCTCTCCTGGCCTCCAGGTGTCCGGCGTGTTTCTGCCTTCAGGAGACGATTCTTGGATCCCGTTCCCTCCCTCGAGTGTCCGGTTACTGCGGGCTCCCTTCCCCGCCTCTCGATGGGGCGGGGAGGGGGGGCTCCGCGGTCTTCGTGCACCGCTCCGTCCCTTTCCGCCCCCTCCCGCTCCGTACAGTCCTGCAAGCTGTGGCTGCGCCTTTCTTTGGGGCGCCAGCTCACGGTCTGCTCTCTTTACCTCTCCCCTAACGTACGCCCTCCACCCAATTCTCTCCGTGACCTAATTCTTCAGCTTCCCCGCCCTTTCCTGATTCTCGGGGACTTCAACAGTCGGGACCCGGCCTGGGGGGACGTTTGCTCCACTTTCTCTCCGGGACCCTTCTCTCCCTTATGGACGAGCTCGAGTTCACCTTTCTGAACGATGGCTCCCCAACCTGCCTTCACTCGGCCCACGACAGTTTCACCTGTATCGACCTTTTCCTGGTTTCCCTCGACATCGTGACGGAGTTCACCTGGGAGGTCCTGCCGGATTCTTCCGGCAGTGACCATTTCCCAGTGTGTCTTACCCCGACCCGTCTCCTCCCCCCCACCTATGTCCGTCCGCGCTGGCTGTTCGCCCGAGCAGACTGGGCCTCATACGCGAGGGGCACGGCGATCTCGCCATCAATTCCTGCCTTTCCCTCCGTCAGTGAGGCCCTCGCCTTCCTCGAGAGTAAGATCCTCTCGGCTGCCGCCAGTTGCATCCCCCGTACCTCTGGCTCCCCCAGGCCGCGAAGCGTCCCATGGTGGACCCCAGAGTGCTCCCATGCCGTTCAGGAGCGGCGCCGTGCCGGCCGCCGCTTCTACCGGACCCGCCAGCTGAAGCACAAGATAGTTTCAGCGCCTGAAGGCAGTGGCCCGTCGGGTCCTGAAACTGGCCCGGCGTACCTCCTGGCGGAGTTACGTGTCCGGGATCTCCTCCTCGACTGCCCCCTCGACTGTTTGGCGCAAAGTGCGTAGCTTTGAGGGGACCCGTGTCCCCCCTCGACCCCCGGTGCTTCGGGTCGGGGACGACGAGTTCGTCTCCGATCCGGAGGCCGTCGCGAACGCACTCGCGGCGCACTTCGCAGCCATCTCCAGTTCCGATTCCCCCCATTCCCGCCGCGACCCACCGGATTTTCCACCTCATAGGGATGACCCCTATAATCACCTCTTCCGCATGACGGAGCTTCGGGAGGCCCTCCGCCCCCGACGCTCCTCCGCACCCGGCCCCGATAATATCCCCTATGACTTGTTACGGCACCTCCACCCCTCTGCTCTCAGCTTTGTACTGGACCTCTATAACCGGATTTGGTTGGAGGGTTCATTCCCGGACCGGTGGCGTGAGTCCATCGTCGTCCCCATCCCGAAGCCCGATAAAGACCCCTCACTCCCGTCGAACTATCGCCCCATTTCCCTGACATGCTGCGCCTGCAAGGTTATGGAGGCGATGGTCGCCTCGCGGCTGGTCTTACTCTGGAGGCGAGTGACCAATACCTTGCTACCCAGGCTGGTTTCCGGCGCTTCCGGTCTACCACCGACCCCCTCCTCCTCCTTAGCCACGACGTGCAGGAGGCTTTCTCCCGGCGTCACTTTGTACTCGCCGTCTTTTTCGACCTCCAGAAGGCCTACGATACTACTCGGCGGAGCGCGGTCTTTGACTGCTTACGCTCCCTGGGTTTCGTAGGCTTTCTCCCCTCCTTTATTTATAACTTCTTGTCCGCCCGTTCTTTCCGCGTCCGCATCGGTTCTACCCTCTCTGATCGCTTTCCGTTGGAGGAGGGTGTCCCTCAGGGTAGTGTCCTTAGCGTCCTGTGTTTCTCACTAGTGATGAACACAGTCGCTACGGTCCTGCCTACTTCCGTTCGTAGCTCCCTCTATGCCGATGACCTGGCTATCTATTGCTCTGGCCGCCTCCCGTCTTTGGCTGAACGTCGACTCCAGCTAGCCATCAACGCGGTGGTTCGCTGGGCGTCCTCGGTTGGCTATGCTTTCTCACCCTCTAAGTCTTCCAGTATGCTTTTCCGTCCTCGGCGCCTCCGTCTGTCGCATACCTTCGCCCTTACCCTTGCCGGCACTCCTCTTCCCCTCGTCCCATCCGTTCGATTCCTGGGTATGACCCTCGACGAATTTTTCGGTTGGGTTCCACACCTTAGGCGGTTGCGGCAATCATCTCGCCGCACCCTCTCCCTTTTGAGTCACCTGTCCCACATGACCTGGGGGGGGGGGCGGACAGGCGTACTCTGCTGCGCCTGTACACCTCCCTGGTGCAATCCCGCATCGACTACGGCTGTGTGGTCTACAGCTCCGCCTCCTCTCCGGCACTCCGTATGCTGGATCCTCTTCTCCACCGTGGCCTTCGCCTGGCGTCGGGTGCCTTCCGCTCGTCCCCTGTCGCTAGTCTTCAGGTGGACTGCGGACACCCCCCCCCCCCTGCCCCTTCGCCGGGGCCTTCTCATGGCGAAGTGTTACCTTCGCATCTGCCGCCTTCCGATGTCCCTACTCTTCTCCGCGATCTCCCAGGCACTACCCCGGCCTGACACGTGGCATTTCGCTGCCCCCTGGCCGACATCTTTCGTCCCTGGGGATCCCCCACCCTCTATTCTGCCGTTCTCCTTCGACCTGTCGCCCCCCTGGCTGACCACCCCTATCTGCCGCTGCCAGCCGCTCCGTGGCCTGCGTAAGGAGTCTCCTCCTACCGTCCTCCGGTCTTCTTTTCTGGCCCATCTTCCCGTACACTCGGACGATGTTCCCGTCTACACCGACGGCTCGCGCTCCCCTGCAGGTGTCGCGGCCGCCGTCTTCTCTCCGTCGCTGTTACCTACCTCCCTGGGTATCCCCCTGCCGGTTCAGGCCTCCATCTTTTCCGCGGAGCTCTTTGCCCTTCTGGAAGCCCTCCGTCTGGTATCGGGTTTTTCGCGGTCTTCCAGTACCATCTTTTCGGACTCGCTTAGCGCCCTTCAAGCGCTCGAGCGCTATGATTCCCCGGACCCCCTCGTACGCCTTATTCAACAGGAGTACCATGTCCTGCACACCGTTCACCGGATCCGGGTCACCTTCTGCTGGGTTCCTGCCCATGTCGGTGTTTCCGGTAATGAGGCGGCTGACCGCACAGCCCGGTCCGCCGCCTCGATGCCTCCCCTCCCCCGCCCGCTCCCCTTCTCTGACTATGTGCAGGTCTTTCGGTCCCTCTACGACCGCATATGGCAGCAGTCCTGGGACGATGCCACCGGAAATAAACTCTGGTCCATCCGCCCCCGCCTGTCATATTGGGCGTCCTCTTTCCACCGCTCCCGACACAAAGAGGTCGTCCTTGCGCGGCTTCGCATCGGCCATACGCCCCTCACGCACGGCTATCTTATGTCCCGGCAGGAGGCTCCTCGTTGCGCCTCCTGCCAGTCGCCCCTCACCGTCTTTCACATCCTTGTGGAATGCCCCACCCTGTCGTCAGTACGTCGTCGCGCCTTCCCGTTCCTCTCTGATTTCCCCCTCCCCGATCGTTTACGTCTTATGCTCGCTGAGAGCCCTCTCTTCTCGCTTGACCGTCTTTTCCTTTTCCTCTCCCAATCTCGCCTCCTCTCTGAGCTTTAGGTGACTTCTCACCCGTCGTCCGCGGTCCTCCCACTTCTAGTGCCTTTCCCCCGTCTCCGTTTCTCTTTCTCATATTCTGCTTCGCCATGATATCCGCTAGCGTATAGCGGGAAATGGCGGTAAACGCCCCAATACAAAAAAAAAAAATACACACTCTAAAACAGCTTCTAAGAGGTTGCGTATGCTGTACCATCTCCGCAGTTTCTTCACCCCAACTCAGTTGTTGTTTCTGTACAAAGGTCTTGTCCATCCCCTGTATGGAGTACGCTCAACCCACACAGCTCTACTTGACTAGTTGAATCAAAGTCGTTTCGTCTCGTCAATTCCCCACCTCTCACTGACTCTTTAATCCCCCTCTCTTCGCCGCAATGTTGCCTCGCACTCTCTTTACTGTCGCTATTGTAACGGACATTGTTCTTCTGAACTATCTAACTGCATGCCTTCGCCTTTAAGGAGAGCACGCACTACCAAACTTTCAACACATTATCATTCCTTTTTTGTCCAACTTTTTAACGCAAAGGTTAATTGGTATTTTCAATCTTTCATCTACTCAACCGGTCAACTCTGGAACAACCTTCCTCAATCCATCTTACTTTCTGTCTCTGACCTCCAATCTTTTAAACATCTCGAAAACTTTGGATCTTGATTTTGGCTTTCATTTTCTTCAGTTAGACGGGGGGGGGGGCGTTTTTGTTGGTATTCGCCCTTGGCCCCTCTTTCCTGCCTAAAAAATTTTTTTTTGGCATAGAATTAATTTGTAGTTAGTAAATTTTGCCCATATTGTTGGGCTTTACTGACACTGTAGACTCGGTAACAAATATTTTCCCGTCAGAGAGGCCTTCTTTCACCCGTACAATCTTTCCCAAACTTGTTCCGCCTTTTTCCAGGCGATTTGGGGTACGTTATTAGGGAAGTTAAGCGACGTTGGATCTGTTTAGTAGGGGGTGGATAACCGTCCCCCACTTTCAGATGTAACGACCCATGGTTGGATCCCACATAAAGTTGTAGGTCCCCTCCCTCGCATGACCTATGGCGTTATGAAGAAGATTAGATGACCCAGAACATTATTATTATTATTATTATTATTATTTCAGGCCATTTGCAAATCATTGGTGAAACTGGAAGTTCTGTTCCTGAATGGGTGTGCAGCGGTTTCTGATATCGGTTTATCGGGTCATTGTCTCGGAAATCGGTCGATATCCATTCCTGAAATAGGTGGGACACAGCTCTCTCTGGAAACTTTGGGAATAAGGGATAGAAGTAAGAATTGGTTTGTAACCATAGGATACTTTATACATAATTAATATACAGGGT
The DNA here is from genome assembly GCA_023014485.1 of Bathynomus jamesi. Lineage (NCBI taxonomy): Eukaryota > Metazoa > Arthropoda > Malacostraca > Isopoda > Cirolanidae > Bathynomus > Bathynomus jamesi. The sequence continues at coordinate 181,227 of JAJOZX010005048.1, read as the reverse complement.
GTCTCAGGAGTCGCGCACCATAGGTTTTATTCAGACTTACGAGGTTTACGAGTCGAAATTGTTTATAAGTAATGTTTAATTATCAGGTCATCCCATAAGTAATGTCGTTTTTTAGATCGGAATTTGAAGGACAAAAAAAAACTACACTGAAACTTTTAATCTAGTATATATTTTCCATCGGAATCAGTGACACTCTGCCAACGTCCTACAAGCTTTTCAATGCCATGTTTATAAAATTCAGGGGGTTTTGAGGCAAAAAACATACAAAGATTGGTGTGCAGGTCATCTAAAGAAGTATACTGTTTCTCGTGAAGATAGTTTTGCAGACTCCTGAAAAGATGATAATCTGAAGGCGCAAGGTCTGGAGGATGAAGTTTTTTCCACCCAAGTTCCTCAATTTTTGCGGAAGTGATCCGAGCGGTATGAGGACGTGCGTTGTCGTGGTGGAACACGATTCCTTTCCGATTAACCAAAGAAGGTCTCTTTTCTTTTAGTGCAGTGTTCAATCGATCCAGCTGTTGACAGTAGACTTGAGGGGTGATTGTTTGGTTGTGTGGTAAGGTTTCAAAGTGTATTACACCACCTTTATCCCACCAAACACTAAGCAACACCTTCCGAGGGTGAAGATTTGGTTTTGGCTGTGGTGTCGCTGGTTCTCCTGCACAAACCCACTGTCGATGGCGCTTAACATTCTGGTACAGTATCCACTTTTCATCACCAGTCACTAAATGGTGCAAAAGCGGATCTTCGAGTTCACGAGAATGAAGAGCTGTGCTGATGTTTACCCGCACCCTCAGAGTGTCGACCGACAATTCATGTGGCACCCATTTTTCTAACTTAGGCACTTTCCCGAGTTGTTGCAAATGTCGATGAATGGTGAACGGGGATGAATTGAGTTTCTGGGCCAATTCTTCGACGGTTGTTGAACAGTCTTCAAGTGCGGCTAACAGCAGGTCATCATCAAACTCAGCAGGGCGTCCAGAGAGTGCTGCATCTGTCAAACAGCAGTCACCATTCCTAAACTTTTGAAACCATCTTTGACATTTCCTCACATGCAGAATATCGTTGCCATAAACGTCCTGAATGTTTCGCGTTGCTTCAGTATCACTATTCCCTTTTTTGAACTCGTAAAGCATTATATGCCTGATATGCTCTTCTGATACCGCCATGTTTATGAGGGGTTCACATAAAGCAAAACACACGTCTTCACTGGTCAAGGTCTGTAAAGTATGTAGCGAAACACGATAGATCTCTTAGATATAACTTTCGGAAAATTTATGCTTAAACCGAGTAGGACTAGTCTAAACTTAATCTATCGTAAAAAACGACATTACTTATGGGATGACCTGATACAATATATGTTCGAATACTAAAATTAATAGCGCGTACGAGGGCCACTCTATTTTGCCCCACGTTTTTTTTTTTCTTTCCAAGTTTCCTTGTAAGTTCCAGAAATTTTGTACACAAGTAGTTACGTACCTTTTTTAAAAGTTTTTATTTTTCCACATAGTCTCCATCCTTTTCTACGGCTTTTTTCCACTTCGAAACAAGGGCCTTTATTCCTTGCTGGTAAGAGTCCGCTGGGTTCCGCTGGAGCTACCCCTTAACCTGCTCAACAACCGCGTTGTCACTCTGAAACTTTCCTCCACGAATAGCGTCCTTCATTGGCCCAAACAAATGGAAGTCTGAAGATGCCACATCCGGGTTGTATGGAGGGTGGGGTAACACAGTCAAGCAAATTTTTGTGATGGCCTCTCTTGTTTGCAAACTGTTGTGTGGTCTTGCGTTATCGTGCAAAAGAAGGACGTCTTCCACTTTTCTCTCCAGTCAAACTCGCTTTATACGTCTCTGGAGTCTCTGTAGGGTGCAATATATGCCTCGGAGTTGGTTGATTGTCCTTTCTTCATAATGTCCACCAGAATCACCCCTTTCATGTCCTAGAAGATGGTGGCCATAACCTTTCCTAGAGAGGGAGCCATTTTGAACTTTCTTGCGTGGGGAGTCTGCGTGATGCCACTCCATGGATTGGCGTTTTTTTCAGGTTCAAAGTGGCGTACCCAAGTCTCATCCCCAATCACAATTCGTGAAAGAAAGTCATCCCCTTGTGTCTCGTATCGAACCAACGACTCGGAAGCAATTTCTTTTCTTTGGGCTTTGTGATTTTCAGTTAGTTCGCGAGGAACAAACCGTGAACACACTTTTGAGTATCCCAGTTGCTGAATTATCGTATTCACACTTCCTTCACTAATTCCTACCTCCAGTGATTAGCTTCTTGTATGTGACGCGCCGATTTGATCGAATGATGCTGTTAACACGTTGCACAGTGTGAGATGTTACAGCCGATGCCGGTTACCGCTGCGTTGCTCATCATCGAGGCTGGTTCTCCCCCTCTCCGATGATCTCGCACGTTTAGACCAGCGTCCAAATGTGCTTCGATCAACAACAGCATCTCCTTAAACGTTTTGTAGACGTTTGTGAATATTTCCAACTGTTTCCTTCTCTGCGGTTAAGAACTCGATAACAGCTCTCTGTTTACGACGCACATCACTGTCAGACGCCATTTTCGAAACTGCGTTAACCATCGGTTTTATACAAGGGCGTTTAAAAGCGGTTTTATACAAGGAGGGGAAGTTCAAACTGGAAAAATCCGGTTATGTGAACGCAGAAAGTTCAAACTTACTACCCAAAAGACATTTCAGCCCCATGGCTTATTATTTAGCTAAGAAAAAAGGGTGGGGCAAAATATATTGAGTGGCCCTAGTACAATTAATCAAAAAGCTATCTTAAAATAATTAAATTGAATAAAGCTCTGTTAGCCATGCATGTCTCGGAAGTCGCACACCATTGGCTAATATAGCTTCATTCAGTTTAATTATTTTAAGATAGCCTTTTGATTAATTGTAATTTTATTATTCGAACATATGACGCGTTCGGTGGAGAAGGGGGCGAACGCCACAAAATTCGAAAAATGAGTTTTTTGTCGTATAATTATCCTTTAAAACCTTTGCTTTACCTATGCAAAAAATTAGATGTTAGTCTGCACTCTTTCACGGTAAAATTTAGGTTTTAATGTATCTCAGAGAAATTCACTCCGCATCATTGCTTCACATTGAACACATCTATCTACTTTCTGGTCACTCGACAATGCCCTGTGATGCTCAATTTGGCCAAATTGAACAAAATATAAAAAATAATTACAGCAATATTATTTACACCAAAAAGATTATGTTACGGCCATAACTACAGCCGTTTCGCAGCGCTTCCTAGTTGTAGAAATGAAACAGGCTGATTTTCTCGATTTTGACGTCCTAAAAACGTGCATTGTCATTAGGAAATCAACAACTACTAAATTTACAGATGCAAGAAAGTTAATATTTGACTTTCAACACAAAGAAGGAAGGCTACGTAATATCTACTGCATACCGCACAACCCCAGATAATAGCCATCCCGTCAGACTGCAGAAAGGGAAAAAATCCTAGAGTGTCAGTTTATTCAATCTAGCCCAGCAGACACTGCAACCAAAGTATTCCCAATTGCTGCCAATAACTAAGGAAAAAATAAAAGATCTCAAAGAATTATCAGACCTAATGCCTGCAACTGCAGTGAACTATTATACAAGATTGTTAAAGGAACTGGAAGAAACCGAAACAGTTGAAGCAGGTAATACAACATTCGACGAAGAGGACCAAATAATGGATTACACCAGTTAACATCAGAAGCTATCAATAAATAATATTGTAAAATTTCTTGGCGTTTTATTATATCGACATATTACACAACAATATTTTACTCAAATGTGTGTTCAAATTCATACAACATTTCAATAAACCGGAAAAATACAAAGGTTTAAAGTTTACAAACTTTAACTGCATTTTGTGGCATAATTCGAAAATGTTGCGTTCGCCCCTTCTCCACCGAACGCGTCATATATTGTAATTAAACATCACTTATAAACCATTTCGACTCGTAAACGTCGCAAGTCTGAATAAAGTCTTCGGTGCGCGACTTCTGAGACACCCTGTATAGGTATATGTATATACAGCGGTCCTATTCAAAGGAGTGACATGACGAAGGAGTGACATGACGAAGGAGTGACATGACGAAGGAGTGACATGACGAAGGAGTGACATGACGAAGGAGTGACATGACGAAGGAGTGACATGACGAAGGAGTGACAAAAACTGTAATAAATAAAAAACAATAAATTTTTTTTTATTTATTTATTTTAGGTTAATTGTACGGCATCGACGATTGGTTAGGTTAAGTCGTGCTATTTTCGTTAAATTTTAAATAAATAAATAAATTTTAAATAAATTTTAAATAAATAAATAAATAAATAGCACCATTAGATTCCTTGTAAAAAACTTGTTATTATCACTTGATCGTTGTTGTCATTTTGTTTGTTTCTAGTTTTTGAAATAAAATCTTAATTTTAACAATTCTAACAAATTTTGTTTTTTTTTAAATAAAATTTTAATAATTATACTCCTTTGAATTTTATCTCCGATTTGTCACTCCTTCGTTACGGTATTTATGTCACTCCTTTGTTATGTCACTCCTTTGAAATGTCACTCCTTCGATACAGACCCATATACAGTTAGGACTTATATTTTAGGCGGTGTTTTTCAACCAGTGGTACTTAAAAGGTTTTTAAATTTCACTTGAAGATGACAATAACAAACAAATGCACAAACCTGGTGTCGCCGAGCCACGAAACCTGAAAGAAATAAAAGGCTACGTCTTTTATCATTTCTTAAGAATGTGTTTTGAAAGGAATTGGACGGGTCGTAATCATAAGCAGTGAGGAAACCCCGGACAGCGCTTTGGCCAGCCAACTGGATGGGTTACGTGCAGTTTTCAGTATCATGAAATTTTGGCAAATGTTATTTCTCAACGTAATAGTTGGTATAAACCAAATGTTGAAAAGCACTGACCTACGGTATAAGGGACCTGTAATGTAATGTAGATTTTTCTCTATTGGGGACACTGTATATAACATTTATTTCTACTTTTTCTCAGCATAGACGTACTGTATATAATAAGTGTAGTATACTTCGTATTCACAAATTGTAGATAGTTTCAATGTACTGTACAGGGTGCCCATAAATTCTTCACAAATTCAATTTGAATTGTGTATATGAAGATAATTTATGGGTACCCTATATTTTACGCGTTAACTAATACTGAGAAATTTGTCGGGCATAAATATTAGCTACATAAGAGTGCTTTTACATCGCAGATTCTCCTGGCTACGTCGTGCCCACGTCGAAACACCGATTCCCGCTAGATCAGCAAAGTTAATCGACGTTGGGTCTGGGCAGTAGTTGGATGGGGGACCTTCCTCCGGGTTCGGTTTGATGTAGCGACTCTCGGATCTCACGTAAAGGTGTAGGTCCCCTCCGTCACATTACCTTTGCTATTACGAAGAAGGTTGAAAAACATCAGCACCACAGATTCTCCAGACGGGTCTTTATTTGACCTCCCTCGACCTTTATTCATTGAGTGAATTTGGTACTCGTTGAATTTGCTAATGTCGGATATTCTTTAGCCTTTTATTTTCTCCTTGGTTACTCGGTTGTCTCATTTTACTTTCTCGAATCACGAAGGGTCATTGAGACGGGCGGTAAAGCTGAGGAAAGAGGAAGATAAACCCACGAACAAAATGCGAGCAGCGGGACTGTCACTGTTTCTCTTTTCTGAGACTCGACTCATTTGTAGCTAATATTTTTGTCGCAACGTCTTTCACTAAATTGGCACACTTTGACACTAGAATTTATAGTTGTTACGAGGTGGTGGAATAGTGCCACATTTATTAATTAGTTCGCTATTTAAATTTTGTCTCTTCACGGAAAAAGATTCTCCGAAAATAATTTACAATTTAAACATTATTCATTTTTGAAGGGGCATCTATTTTTTCTTCTTGCGAATATTTTTCCGCAATTGAATGTAATGATCCGTTTGTTAATCTTTGCACAGATTCTACTGTTTAAATGTCTTTTGGTACTTTCCTCTTATCCCTGAACACCAGACTTTTTACCAGATTCGTACGCCACTTGCCAAATTTCATTGCAAATTTTTTTTTTAAGTGTTAAGTAACTAACCTAACCAGGGGTTAGGTTAGGTTAGGTTAGTTTAGTTTAGTTTAGTTTAGTTACTTAACACTTATTTGACAATCTGGCAAGTGGCGTACGAATCTGGCAAAAAGTCTAGGGTCCGGGATAACGGGAAAGTATTTTTTATTTTTTTAACACTTTTTTTCTTAACGTAAAATCGATTAAGAAAATTCATGGTTCTTCAATAAATATCTATAAGAAACGGTTTCACGACAGTATTTTTTGAATGGACTGTATACAAAGGCGTCCTTAGACGTAATTCACGATAACCCAACTCGGTGCTTAGTTATTAAACCAAATTCTGTTGACGTTTATTGTTGGTATCGAACGAGACAGTTTGATGCAGAGTTAGAGTCGGGGTTACGACTCAAAGGGAAGGCGACTCGCTTCTGTAGATATGGAAAGGTTAAGTGTGTGATAATTTATGGATGTAGTCGGGTAGGCTTTTTGTAAGGTAACACTTTTGGTACCTCGGAAGTTAAAAAATGTATATAAAAAATTTTATTGTTGGAAAAAAGATGTTAGTCGTGATTGGTTTTGCTTTGTTAGGCGAGATTAGTGAGTACTTCCTCGCTATTTGATAACTTAACAAAGCGTCGTTCAAACGCTCAGTTGTGTCCGACACACGCTTATAACACCCTTCTAACTTCGATTAGTTTTTTAGATATATGGATTTAAAAAAAAATTAGGTTTTTAAATCTAGGTTAGGCTTTTATTTTTGAGTCGGAAGTGTGTGTGTGTGTGTGTGTGTATGTGTTTTCTTGACTGACGAAACTGCAACAATTTTTAGGATACACATCGAGCTCATTTCAACACGAACGTGCTTATAGTGACTTTATTAATGTCGCCATAGTTTGATTTTTATTATTGAAAACCATTAAATATGAAAAAAAATAGGTATAATGGAAGTTAAATTAATTAGGCTAGGTCAGATGTCGCCGTCCGCACTTCAAAATATGTAAATGTCGCGATTTTGTAGGGTAGCCAAACGTGTGTAGTATACACAGCATAGCCTTTGGTTAGCTTTCGCCCGAATTGTTCCTTCTGACGAAGGTAAAGCTTTTCACTCCACCTTAGACCTACAGTTTAACGTGGAATCCGAACCACACCCCACCAGCAGCCCAGTGTCTTAACCACTAGGCCACCCAGGGTACCCATTTATCTACCAACCACTTTATTGTGTGGAAAGATGAACAGCTGGGTTTTGCTGCGCGCCGGCTGCCGTCACTGGGTTTCGAATTCGGGGCCGATGGATTCGTAGTCAGCGATGCTAACCACTACACCACCGAGGCGCATTATATATATATATATATATATATATATATATATATATATATATATATATATACAGGGCGTCCCAAAAAAATGTATACACACTTTAACAGCTGATAGCTCAATTGATGTTTCTTTCTTTCCAAGTTAAACCCATTAGAATTAATAATGGCAGTCAGACTAAGCTTTGAACAAAGGAAATTCATTCTAAAATGCTACTGGAAGTGTGAAACGCAGTTGAAGTGCAAAGACAGTTTAGGAGGGAGTTTCAAACAGATCCACCAACGCGACTTACCATCACTCGAATTAGAGATAAGTTTGAAGCCGATGGAACTGTTCAGAATGTCCACAAGAAGCGTTCCGGAAGAGCACGGACATCGACAAGCCCCACAAAGCAAGAAAGAGTACTGGAAACGTATCACCAAAGTCCAAGAAAATCTGTGCGGCAAGCGAGTCGTGAGGTAGGAATTTCAGAATCGTCTGTCCAACGCATTTTGAAGCGCTGTCAATGGAAAAGTTACATTCCAAGATTAGTCCATGCTATTAATGAAGATGATGATCCGGACCGAAGAGTGGAGTATTGCGAGTGGTACTTGGCACGATGTGGATGTGGATTGGACGAAGGGGTTTCGTAGAATACCCTCCGCGTTCACCAGACCTCACACCACTAGACTTTTTTTTATGGGGATACTTAAAAGACAAAGTCTACGCTATAAAACCTGCAACAGTCGCTGAATTGAGAGCAGCCATTGAACGAGAATGCACACAATACCAAACGAAATGTTTCGTGATGTTTGCGATTCCATTGCTTCGCGTTATCAGCAGTGCCTGGACCAGAACGGACGTCAGTTTGAAAACAGGCGTTGACAAAACAATTAAATAATGTCTGTAGATTCTATTACATTTTGAAAATGAAATGTATTTTAATAAACACTGCCTTTATAAGTATTTAAAGTGTGTATACATTTTTTTGGGACGCCCTATATATATATATATATATATATGTTAAACACAGACCGTGCATGGAACAAGGAACTCTTCTGGGAAAATTAAATCCACTATAGTCCGAATAAGTAATGGTAAATGACAAATACCATAGTTTTTTCTTTTTCATGATTTTAGCCCGACGTGGGCAACGGGTCTCTCGCAAAGAGATCCCATAAATATAGCTTCCCTCACCAGCTATCTGCAAAGCAGACAGGATCCAGCTTTGGGACATGGATCTAGGGTTTAAAGCAAGCCTAGATCCCTACATTCAGAACCTCTATATAAGTAAAAGACTCGTTGCATTCACGTCGTGTTGAATAAATCAAAGAAAAAGGGGGTAACTATTGTATTTTTAGCCAAAAAAACCAAAACTTAAACCTCAACCGGGACATTGAGCGTCCACTTTTCAAGGCACGAAGAGTTCCTTGTTCCATGCACGGTCTGGGTTTAACATATAATGTTCTCAGGGAACCATTCTGAGTTTGTGTATACTAAACGGACGTGTTTCGTGCCTTGAAAAGTGGACGCTCATGTCCCGGTTGAGGTTTAAGTTTTGTTTTTTTTGGCTAAAAATACAATAGTTACCCCCTTTTTCTTTGATTTATTCAACACGACGTGAATGCAACGAGTCTTTTACTTATATAGAGGTTCTGAATGTAGGGATCTAGGCTTGCTTTAAACCCTAGATCCATGTCCCAAAGCTGGATCCTGTCTGCTTTGCAGATAGCTGGTGAGGGAAGCTATATTTATGGGATCTCTTTGCGAGAGACCCGTTGCCCACGTCGGGCTAAAATCATGAAAAAGAAAAAACTATGGTATTTGTCATTTACCATTACTTATTCGGACTATAGTGGATTTAATTTTCCCAGAAGAGTTCCTTGTTCCATGCACGGTCTGTGTTTAACATATAATGTTCTCAGGGAACCATTCTGAGTTTGTGTAATATATATATATATATATATATATATCACACGTATGGATGGATGTAGAAGTAGTGGAATAGAAATAGTATTAGTGATTTGTTTGTGTGATCAGACCCTTACAGAATTCCTCTTGGCTCCAAAGCAGAACAGGCAATTAGACAGGAATCCGAAGTGAAGCAGTACCTGAAGCAGAATGTGAATCAGATTGTTTTTTCTTCCGAATACGGTCTTTCACACCTTCCTGGTAAGACTGGGGATACTGGTATCGTACTAAGATAGTGGTGTTGCTCTTAACTTCTCACTTCCGTAAAGAAGTGATTGCGTTATGTTAACTTCTAAGGAAAAGCCCGAGTGTCAAACTCGGGTCTCGCGGGCTTTGCGGGAATTTTAGGTGACCCGCAGATTTCTTACGAATCTTTATTCTTGGTTTGAGGGATCGAGTAATGTTATTATTTTTTAAGAGAATTTAAATATTTGAAAGTAACAGTCGCAGTTAGTAAAGTTTCAGAAATTACTATAATTGCTCAGTGTGTCCCGCACCGCGACTATAACATCATAATAGGCCCGCCATCCGTCACCCGTATTTAACACTCCTGATTGGGTAGATTACCGCTGTAGTAGGTCGAACCTCAACAGTTAAATTTAATATGGTTATTATAATAGAAGATTGGGAAGTCACGGAGGTTCAAGGTTTCCCAGTCTTCGATGATGGGGTTGGAACTATGCTTGAACTCTAAACTAGAGACTTAACAGTCGAAGCACAACCAAAAGCAACACTAATCTTTACAGAGGTTGCAATAAGGTATCATTCCAAATCCAAATTTTTTTTTTCCCCCCATATTGAACATAATTTGTAGTAATTTATTCAGTAGTCTACTTTTGGTGCAAAATATGTTGGAATGTTTATTACACTTCTTTCTTCCCTTCCTCTATGGTAACCATTTTTTTTCTCAAATAGGTTTAAAACAACTGAATTTGTGCGGTTGCCTCAGAATCAGTGATTTTACCTTGTGTTACGCAATTCATTTCACAGAGCTCACCTACCTGAACTTATCTCACTGCCAACAGGTAAAGCGTAAATGGGATCACTGGAAGCATTGTATTTATATTCTGATGAAATAGTATTGGATTTTAGGTGTAAAAATGTTTTCCTTCCTCTGATTAGTCAGCCTTTGGAAGAAATGAAACGTGATTCATGACTGGACAATTCATAATTAGTTGTTGTTGTTTAGTCAATCAGCCCACCCTGATCGAGCAAGCCGGTGGCACGCGGGTAACCGATCGCCCTCTCCGGAGTGGACCAGAGGTTCAGCGTACTAGTGATGTGTGTTCTGTGTTGTGCTAGAGTGGTACAGCTTCATAATGTGTTCAATTGTTTGTGGTGCGTCCTGGCACAGGTGGCAGGTGTCGTCTGTGGAGTTGTCTAGTCTGTGTTTATATGTCTGTAAGTTGGGGTGATGTCCACATCGGAATCGTGCTAAGTTAACTCGATCCGATCTGCTCAGGCTGATCTCTGACCTGTTAATGGGTGGCGGCTTCGCACCTCGGACCGCATTCGGACCGAGTCGTGTCAGTGCTTTGTGGGTTAGGTGTGCGTGTGCATGACTCCAGATTCCTGGGATCTTGGGAGCATTGCTCCAGTAAATTTGACCATGAGAAAAAGTAAATTTGGATTTGGGTTTGGGTTTTGTTCATCCGCTAGACGTTATGCAATTTTTTTGCGTATACGTTCTTGTACAAACCAATTTTTTTAAATTACAAATTTAGTTATTTTAAGTTTAGTTGGTAATTCCATATTTAACAATTATTTTTATTTTTTGTTAAGCTTCAATGTTTTGATAATTAAAATTTTATTAAAACGTATATTTTTTTAATATAAAATTATCAGGATTGGACTATGTTCCATTGATCTCGGCCAGGTTTGATAAATTGGCCAGATAATTACTTGTGCGGTTTTAAGTAATCCACCATGACTAGAATTGAAAAGTTTAGTTAAGTTTAAACTTACTTTTACTAAGTTTAAAACACTTACTTTTACTTACTTTCATTGTACTATATTTACTTACTTTTACTCACTTTTACCCACTTTTACCATACTATATTTACTAACTTTTACTTATTTTGTATTTTTTCAGGTAGTCAATAATCAATAATGGATCCTAATATTGATGAGTTGGAGAGAAAAGTGAGGGTGTTAAAAGGGGTTACTTTTGTGGTCAATGCAAGAACAAATATTCAAAGAAGCAAAACTGGGAGGAACATTTTAATTCCAAAAAAAATATTTGTTACAATACAAGAGGTCCCAGAGTTTGGGCCCACAGCTTAGATATTGCAGTAAAGAAATACCAGGATGAAGTGCAGCAAAGGATACGGCAAAGCAGTCATTTAGTTTGTTCACAAAATGTGCTAGTGCTAGACCTCAGAAAAATGAACCAACTTCATCAACTGCTAATCTAGAAAATGAAACTTTTTCACTAGATGTTTCACAGACTGAAGAAAGTGCTTCTCCTCCACCTAAGAAACAAAAGGTAAGTGAGGAATCTGCGCATCAGACTAACAAAACTGCTTTAGAGGAATTTGAAAATTCCCAAATCCAGAAGACATTGAATGCAATTTTGCGCCTAACAAAAGAAACTCACCAAGCTGTTGTGGTTAATAAAGAGAAGAGTCAAAATATGCCTTCAAGTTCAAGTGTTGCATCCAAATCTAATAAAGCAAAAAGCAACAAATTTGACATTTCCATAGCCCATTTAAGCAAGTGTAAATCAATACAAGAAATCCTGAACAATGATTTGATCAAATCTACATTCAAATTGGTGGAAAAGAAGGATCTAGGGCATGCTGATGATTCATTTTCAGTACCAAGTGATATAATGGAAAACATTGCAAATAGTGACACTAATATGCCTGATGTAGATATAGCTGTTGAGGATGAAGATGATGATAATCAAGAAGATATTGATGATGCTTCTGATGATAAAATGTTTACATTATATTGCATAGCTTGCACAGACCCCAAAGCATGTGCTTCAGACAAACATTCTAACATAAAAGGTTACTTCAATGTTAAAGATTTAACCTATGTATGCAAACAAGAAGAAAATCAAGAGAGATGGTTTAGAAATCTGAAAACCCACCTGAAGAGACATTTAATTAAACTTCAGCATCATCAAAGAGCTGCTGTTTATGAAGTGATGAAAACATCTTCTCGGAACACTACTAAACGCATAGAAGACTTATGTGGCAACATCTTATACTACATAATGAAAACAAACACTGCATGGGCTCTATAGCCAGTACTTCTAGCTGTATTACATAGGTCAGGTTGTGAGGTTGGAAATTTGAATCATAGCACACATGCGTGCGAGACAATTTGTGAGCTATTAGATAATCAACTTAAAGAACAAACTGTAAAGTGGTTCTTAGAACAAACTTCAGTAACAATAACAGCTGACATTGGAACAATTTTGGGATTAAGCATGCTAGTTGTATTAGTTATGAGTGAAGAAGATAAGACTGTAAAACTTGCTGGGATAAATTTAGTACGCAGCAAATCAGGAGTTTATTTGGCCAATGAAATTTTTGATGTGTTGAAGTCTCCTAATCACTTGAAACTATCTGAAGAAGCAATTAAATCCAAGGTATCTGGAATGGTTGGAGATGGGGCTTTTTGTAAGGACAACGAGCCATTTAAAAACGAAATGAAAAGTTGTTTGGAGAAAATTTCAAATTTCGATGGGACTTAATGCATCTTGTGAACAGAGCCCACGTTGATGCATTGAAGAAAATTTGTAAACTAAGTGAGCTTTTAGACTTTATTAATCACACTTCAAATCTGAGATCAGGCCTTGACTATACCAATATGGTTCTTGACAATATCATTGGTTTTAAGAGACCAAACTCAAATCTGATACTCGCATGGTTAATTACGAATTTGATCAATTTGACAGATTTGTGGAAAATTGTGTGTTTTTTGATCATCCACAAGAGAAAGAAATTAGTGCCAAGTTCTATGTATTGATTTCCTATGTAACAAAGATTATGTTGCAAGTAGCTCAAAAAACCACAGTTAGTGCAGAATTTGTAGAAAATATATTTATAAAGAGGAGGGAAAACTGTTATGTTAAGAGTGATGGAAACAATTTCCAAATTAGCTAATGGAGGAAATGCAAATGATGTAGTTTCTGAATTTAAGCACGATACCACAGGGCAGCAAAAGGAACTAACAGCTGAGGATTACATCCTAAATGAAGTTTACAAATACATCAAGAAACGTTCTGATTACTACCAGGTTGCTGAAGTTGCTAGACCATCCAGAACCAGATCTGAAAGTAGTTTTACAAAAGACTCAGTGATAAATTGGCTGACAGAATATAGAACAGCTGTGGAAAGGAATCACAGAGAGATTAAAGCATTTTGATAAAGATGGATCAACTGCCTGGAGTGAAGCACCAGCTGAAGGGACATTCTCCATTCTTGGTTACATTGTTGAACACAAAGGATCCATTAAGCCATCTCATTTGACTAAGCTGTGCAGAATTGTGAAGGAGGGTCCAGCTCCAGGCACTAGATCTGCTGTAATGATCACACAGAAAGCCATTGATCAGTGGCCAAGCATACATGGCGGTAAATTCACAACAAATGCCTACATGCAAGGTCTAACATCGTCCACTGTTGCTGCTGCAATGAATAAATAAACTTAAGGTGAGTTATAAACTGTACATTATTGTATTATTATGTTTAGCTAAAACAATTTGTAATTGGTATGTCGTCAATTCAAGAGTTTACTATCATTAACCTATCTAGTGGTGGAAGGGGAAAAAAAGTAAATTCAGAGCTGTGCTCCAGTAAATTTTTTCAAATCTGGAGTCATGTGCGTGTGTGTGTTTTCTGTACTGTGTGATGTCTGGGTCGTGGTATGGAATGGAGTATTTGGTTATTATGTCTCTCTGGTGTTAGCTTAATGGTGCGAGGTGTCGGTGCATGATTGTACATGCAGTGGCAAGGGTATTGTGGGTTAGTTGTCGCTGTTGCCATGAATTGTTCCCCTCATGTCTAAATGTTCCCCAACTTTCAGTATTTTTGTTTTTGTGTGCAGGTGTTCTATTGGTGTTGTTTGAGTACATCCTGTAATGATCCGAAGTGCGTTGTTTTGTATTATCTGTAAGGTGTTTGTGTGTGTTTGAGATAATGGGTGCCCAGCATGGGCTAGCATAGTCCATAACTGAGCGAATATATTGTTTGTATATGAGTGATGTTGTTTCCTGCTGGTGTCCAAAGTTGTGCCTGTTAGTACCCTAAGCGTGTTAAGTCTTAACGTACATTTGTTTTTAATGTTCTGAATGTGGTTTGCAAAAGATAATGTGTTGTATGTGACCCCAAGTATTTTGGTCCTGTGAGTGTGTGGAATGTTGGTGTTGTTTAGTGTAAGCTGTGGACTCTGTGGAGTTATCTGGTATTCTTTTGTGTTGCTTGTAAACAAGGTGATGGTTGATTTTGTGGGCCACGCTACTTTGAGTCTCGTGTGTGAGCCAGTCTTGTATAATGTTTATGTAGGTTTGTAGGTTATTTGTAGCGGTGTCGATGTTGTGGGTGGATGTTAGTGATGTCATCTGCATATAATGATAAGGTAAGCTTGTTATCTATGGGTGTTGGAATGTCATGCATGTATAACTTGGTGTGTTGGTGAGAGAACAGAGCCTTGAGGGATCCCGTTCGGAAAAAAACTTGTTTTTGGATGACTTGCCATAAATGTGACATGTGAGTATCTTCCTGAAAGATAGTTCCTCAGCCACCTTTGTGCATGTTTGTGTTGAGTATTTTGTTTATGAGAGGGAAGCGTGGGATAGCATCAAATGCTTTACTAATGTCTATTGTTGCTAATAGTGTACGTTCAGCTGGTCGTCTGGAGTTGATGCTATCCATGATGTTCTGCGTGAGGTTAGTGAGTAATGTCGTGGTTGAGTGGTGAGATCTGAATCCATGTTGAGTTGGCGATAGTGGTATGTGTGGGTTGGTGATTTGTAAAATTAGTCTTGTTACTTTGGAAGGTGTGCATAGTAATGGGTCTATAGGAAGCTGGTTCTGTTGGATTTTTGTTTGGTTTGAGTCGTGTAATAATTTTACATTGTTTCCATATGTCAGGAATAATACAGTGTTGGTATGAATATGTGCTGATATTTGTGAGAGCTAGTATTCCTTGTGGGCCCCAAGTGTTTAAGGTATATGTTAGATACGTTGTTTGGTCCAGTAGCCTTCGAATTCTTAATGTTTTTGATGATCTACAGAAGCTAAGGCTAACAAAGACCCTAAGATCCACTCTAAGGTTAGCCCGAGAGAAAGGAAAGAGTAGGGGGTTAACAGAAGAGAAGAGAATAAGGGGTTAAGTAAGGAGCAACACCTATCATTCGTGGGTTAACTTTCATTCAGAAAAAGAGAAAAAAGACTCACCATCATCATCCGCCGGCCACTGCCGACAAGTCAGAAAAATAGTCGGAGAGAATAGGAGAGGGGTGAAAGATGAAAGATGAAAAGAAGTAAAATAAGAACGCTTACAAACCATGCAAACACAGTCTTAACTCAGTCATACCATGCAAACTACAAACATGCAAGAAAAGTGTTACAGACATGCAAAGTAAAAAAAAAAAAAAAAAGTAGGTAAGAGTTAAACAAAAAGTGGGTTAGTTTTACTCTACGAGCTACATCTACGTTCGTGGTAGCTGGCATTCATCGTCAACAGACTCATCCTCGAGCACCACCACCAGAGCTCCTGTTGCTAACTTTGTTTTTTTTATATTAAACAACGTTAATACTTTTAAAATGTCTGTCAAGACGGTTCTTAAACACTAACGCTGGTAGAATGAACGACTGACGCGGGAAGATTAATCCATTTATCAATTACTTTAAACGTAAAGAAGTTTTTAGCGATATTAGTAATGAAACGTCTGCCACGCAACTTAAATCCGTTATTGCGAGTATTACTATTATCGAAAGTGAACACACTGTCAAAATTTACGTCATCGATGTTATTAACGATTTTGAAAACTTCAATAAGCTCCCTCCTTAATCTTCTAGTTTCGAGTGAATACAGGTCTAACTCTTTAATCCTATCTTCATAAGGCTTGTTGCGCAATGACGGAATAAGTTTCGTGGCACGACGCTGAACCCTTTCTAACCTATCAATATCCTCACGCAAGTACAGGCACCAAAACTGAACGGCATATTCTAAATGAGGCCTGACTAGGGACTTGTAAAGGGGCAATATAATATCCCTCGATTTAAATTCGAAATTACGCGCTATGAAGCCTAACATCCTATTAGCTTTTGCGCAAGACTCCAGGCACTGGTTCCTAACCTTTAAATCTTTAGATACGCGTACGCCTAAATCTACTTCCTCGTGAACGCTCGCTAACTCCCTATCATCCATCGTCTACGTGTAATTATTTATTGTTGCGAGAACCTATATGCAAAACTTTACATTTGTCTACGTTAAATTGCATCTGCCACTTATCTGTCCACTCCATAATCCTATTTCTATCGTCCTCGTTAACCACCTTACCGCCTATTTTAGTATCGTCCGCGAATCTTGACACGTTACTAGTCAATCCTACATCTATGTCGTTGATGTAAATTACGAATAGCAATGGGCCTAACACTGAACTCTGTGGGACACCGCTACCTACATCTAACCACCCGGATTCACTACCATTAACTACGACCCTCTGCCTCCTAGCACGAAGCCATTCTTCTAACCAGTTAGCTACCTGACCGCGTATACCGTGCGCTTTAACCTTCGCAATTAGTCTCCTATGCGGAACTGTATCGAACGCCTTTTTAAAATCTAAATAAATAACGTCAGCTGCTCTATGCCTATCGTATTCGCGCACTATTTCGTTATAAAATTCTAACAAATTAGTTAAACAAGACCTATGGCGTCGAAACCCATGCTGACTACTATTAATCAAATCTCTACTTTCTAAGTGATCGATAATACGATCCCTAACTACGGATTCCAAAAGTTTACCGACAATTGACGTTAAGCTAATGGGCCTATAATTGCTAGCTACTGCGCGGTCGCCTTTTTTAAAAATAGGCGTGACGTTAGCTAATTTGAAGTCCAGAATAATCCCCGTTTCGAGTGACTGATTAAAAATCTTCGTTAAGGGGCCTACGATAACTTCTTTCAAATGTCTGGGATAAAAAGCGTCAGGGCCTGGAGCCTTGCTAACTTTTAGCCTATCGATATGATGCGCAATCTCAGCCTCGTAAACAGTTATTTCATCCAAAATAGTCTCGCTACTAAATGGAACGATATCGTCCACGTCGGGGACATTATTTACGTCTTCTACGGTAAAAACTGTCGCAAAAAAGTTATTGAAAATACCCGCCATCGCCTGAGCGTCAGAAGCCAAAGCGCCATTAACATCCACTAGAGGGCCTATGTTATCTTTTACCGGCTTACGATTATTTACGTATTCAAAAAACTTTTTTGGATTATGTTTACTATCCGCAGCTATAAGTATCTCTAAATTACGCTTGGCATTCCTAACTGATCTTTTAACCTGACGTCTAAGCTCGATATATCTATTAAAGTTAGCTGCCGTGCCATTGCGCTTACTAAGTCTATACGCTCTATTACGCTCGTTTATAAACTCCTATTTCCCTAGTCCACCACTTCGGCCTACCACGATTTCTAGCGCGCTTGGGCCTACGAGGAGTAAACTCCCTTTCAATATTCCTAAAACTTTCTCTAAACGCCACCCAACGCAAATGTGTGTCATTGCCCATAAATAAGTTATCCCAGTCCGCTACTCTCATCCTATCCACAAAACTATCAAAATTAGCCCTACGAAAATCGGGGACTTCTATTACGTTACTATCCTGAGTATTTTTTATCGCTAACTTAAACCTAAGAATTTGATGATCACTACATCCTAAACTCTCGCCTACTTCTAAACCTTCGACTATATTCTCGCCGTTCGTCATCACCATTAGGGCAGTTAAAGTCTCCGACAATTATACTATTCCGATTGTCAATAAAATTATCAAGAAGTGAGTAAAAGAGTAAAATCTAGTATCTGTATCGAGCGTTTGAACGGGAGGTCTATAAACAACAACAAAATTACAACTAATACTACGCGCCCTAACTTCAACACATATCGCATTAATTGCTGCCGGAAAATCTAACTTAACCTCGATAGCCCTAAGGGAATTACGAATGTACAGCAAAACGCCTCCACCAAACCTATGTAACCTATCATTAGTAAAGAGTTTGAAACCTGATATATCAAGTTCCCCCAGCAAGTCCCGAGTCACGGTATTTAACCAAGTTTCAGTGACAGCAACTATATCATAGTTGCCGGAATAAATTATCGCCTTAAATTCATTTAATTTATTTCTAATACTACGCGCGTTACAATAGAAGACGTTTAAGTTATTTTTTACCACGGGCCCACGTTTTAAACTATTTATCACGTCGGGCCCGCGTTCCCCGGACCCACAACGTTTAAAGGCGGCTTCGACCTATACAGCTTTCGCACGTTTTCGTCTATTAATCTACCCAGCCTAGCATTACCTATTTCATTAAAATGCACCCCCATCTTTTATAAAAAGGCTAGGATCACTGAATTCGGACCACAGCTTTACGAAGGGTACATTTTCCTCAGCACAAATCTCTTCTAATTTGTTATTCAAAAATATTGTTTTTGACGTAATTCTAAGACCCAACCCGTGCCTAGGGGTAATACCTAGAACTAAAGACCTATCTGACCTCGTCTTCAGGGACCTAATTAACCCTCTATATATCTCCAAAAGGTCAGGCACTCTTGTATCGGGCCTATACGAGTCGTTGCCTCATACCATCGTCACCAACATTGAGTGACGGGAGGCAACGTCGATCCTATCCACTTCGTCTCTAACTCTGTCAACCCTGGCCCCTGGGAGACAGACCCTCCTCCTCTTGGTTGGATGCCGTTTAACGAACTCTCTGTCCATGTGGCGCACTAAAGAGTCCCCGATTAAAATAGTTTCCCCCTCATTCACGTCCCTTTCCAAATGGGCGAAAGGGCTCGAAATCTCGATAGGGGGGAATTCCTATCACCTAACGTACGCGGCCTAGCTCCACCCTTAACCTCTCTAAATCCCTCGCTATCTACTACTCTCGGACTAACCTTCCCGACAAGCTACCTAAACTAGAAACTAGGTTACGCACCTCACCCTTTAAATTACTAACGTCTTCAACGTTAGTATTAGTTCGGCCTCCGTCAACCGTAGCCCTACCCCTGCCCTCATCAAGCGTTGCAAGTCTTTCCGCTACCTCACGTACACTGCGTTTTATGTCAACTAATTCCTCCATGAACTCGCAAAAGAAACAAACTGATCTATCGGTAATCGCCATTGGACCGCCGTTATAATCCTTAAATTCCGAATACCACCGGTTTACCCTACACCTAACACACGACGCTTTCTGCGGCGGCATCGCGCAGTTAAAAATTAGTTTAAACCGTCACAGGTATAAGTTAAATTAAGCCGGCACGCTATGAAAACTTCTAAATCGCTAAAAACCACTAATATTCAATTACTTAACTATAACAACGTAAATTTAAACGCAAGTATATAAAATTCAAAACTATCCAAAAGTAAAATTCTCAGCAATATACAAAAGTAGATGCAAAATCAGAGAGCTCAGGAAATGCGTCCGTTCAGTACAGAGTCTGGTGGTCTGGTCTCTATTGAAGGATGTAATGGTCGTGTCGAGTCCGTAGGTTTTCTTGTGTCCGGCTGTTTGTCTGTCTGCGTGTTTCTAGTTGTTGTCTCTGTTTAAGTGACTTATCTTTGCGTAGTGATTAACTAAAATGTTAGCTTGTTGTGTATATGTTGGGATATTATTTTGGCTGCGACAGATAGCCGCGTGTGAGGTGTGAATGCCGCTGTTAGAGTGGGTAATGCTGTTTATAGTCTTGTATAGCCTGGATGTATCTGTGGAGTGGTTTAGTTTTTGTTATGAATTCCCTAAATGTTTGTTTGTTTTCTTTGAGTTTGTTGTTTATTTCTGTGTTGAGCTGTTGTATCTGCTGTTTTATGGCTTCTGTGTGTGGTGTTTGTGTTTTATGTTTGAGGTTGTTACGTTGCCTTACGAGGTGGGCTATTTCTCTACTGTAATTTGGGTTGTCTTTCCTAATGTTACCCTTGGGTATGTATTTGTTTACATTATTGATGATCTGATTAAATGTCTTGAGTGTTGTATCGATGTTTATGATGGGTGTGCTGTTTAATGTGGCGAATTGTTCCTCAGTCCGTATTCTGAACTGTTCTCAATCAGCTTGCTTGTAATTTCTGTAAGTGTGCCTAAGGCTGTTGGGGAAGAGTGTAGAACGTGTTGTAATGATGATGGGCAGGTGGTCTGATGACAGTTGTTTTTCTGTTCTTCAGTGTGTATGTGTTGCTAGTGAGGGGGAACAGAACGTTATGTCTGGGGAGGAGTTTGAGTATCCTACTTGATGTGGTATGTGTGTATGTTCTTCTGTATTGTTAAAAATGAAGAGGCTGTTTAGTCGTGTGGCTATGTTGGCGCCTCTGGTGTTGCTTTGGTTGTGCAGGTACCAACTAGTGTCTTTAGCGTTGAAGTATCCTCCTAAGATGACATTAGTGAGAGAGTCCAGATTGTGTAACTGTGGATTGTAAATGGCAGGCACCCGAGGTGAACTATCATAATTAGTTGGCGGAGTTGATGGAATGTAACACAACTTGGTCTGAATACTCGTTAGTTATACAGGCACAGGCCCCGCTTCAGTAATTGATCCACGTCGAATGCAATCTTGAAACTGGTCTGTGTAGCGACGTAAAACCAAAGTTTGCCTGTATCAAGTCATTCCACGTTTCTATTATAAACTGTAAATAGTTTTATACAAACGATTCTCAACAAATTTTTAAGTCATTGAGAGTTCAATATTTACTTTAAATGAGACTCCCAGATTTTGACTCGTACAGTGACTTAGGATGTAAAACTTAGTTTTTATAGTTGTGGTCTCTTTTATAAACTTACAGACCGACTATCTTTTCTGGATTTTACGAAAGCGTGTATCACAGATACTTGGTCTTAGGTCTAACTATTAACCCGTAGACTTTGGTATCTTTTGTGAACGGACGAAATACGTCATGAGCATTATCTGTATGACACTACTGTTATCCGAACGTTAGCGCATCCGAGTTAGTTATTTCCCTCGCTTCACTCGAACAGTGAAGACTGGTTTGGGAGTTAAAATGATCATTTGAAAAAGTTTGTTCGTTTCGAGTGAAGCAATCTTCATTTCTCTAAACTGAGTCCTATTTAGATAATGGTAATCTATTCTCAGGTGAAAGAAGAAGGTTTAATCCAGGTGTCTATGAAATGTCCGAGTTTAGAAGTAGTTTTGCTCACTGACTGTTCCAACACTACAGACAGAGTTATTCTCGTTGTTGCTCATCGCTTGAAGAGGATCAAGACGTTAGATTTACAGGTTAGTTCCTTATACAGGGTGTCCCACAAGTCCGCTCTCAGGAAAATTTATTTTCAATTAAATTTACTGAAGTAATATATTAGAACTAAAACAAATGTTCAAATTGATGTCTTGTTTTGGGACCCTTTTTTTTTTTGTTGCAGGTATAGTAACACGCAGTGGCTAATATGGAAGGGTTACACTCGTGAAGAAAAGGGCTTCGCCTTTTCCTCAGGAGTGTAACTCGCTTAGAGCCCTTACTACTCCGGGTAATCCAATAAATTATGATAAATTTCTTAAACTGAATGCAGTTAATGCAAATTTTGGTTCGAAGGCTATCTTACAGAAAGATGCCAGTCTGTCAGAATAAAAGAAATTCTATCTTGACCAGTAAACCAGTGAAATATGGCGTTTCACAAGCTCACTTTTGGGTCATCTCCTTTCACCATTTTTATTAATGATATGTTTACGAGTGGATGTGTAATCGTCATGTATGCTGACGATGTTCAGCTGCTTTACCGGGGCAAACTGAATGAGAGGAATCTCGCCGAATTTAGTCTGCTGGAGGGATCGACAATGATTTGGCCAGTAAAATTCATAATTTATTAAAAAAAAATATAATACAAAAACATATATATATAATACAGGGTGGCGCAAAAGTCAGGAACCATAGGTATATTTTATTATTATTCTTCTGTAGCTTTTCCAGTCTCTATACGGGGTCGCTATTTCTGACCATCCGCCTCCATTCGCCCCGGTCCTCATATTCGTCCCCAACCAAACCCTTTTCCCTGAAATCTCCCTCCGCACAATCTCTCCATCTTCTTCTTGGCCTGCCTCTCCTCCTCCTCCCTTCCACCTCCATGTCCATAACCCTCTTCCCTACATAATTTTCCTCCCTTCTCATCACATGGCCGTACATTGTAGCCTTCTCTCTCGAACTTTCTTTGATATTTCCACCACTTTAGTCGTTCCTCTAATCCTATCCAACCTCGTAACTCCACACATCCATCTCAACATCCTCATTTCTGCTACCTCCAACTTCTTCTCCTGGGCCTTTTTGATGGGCCAGGCCTCCGCCCCGTACAACATCGCAGGTCTCACCACCGTTTTATACACCTTTCCCATCACTCTTGCGCTAATCCTTTTGTCACATAACACACCCGAAGCATTCTTCCAATTTCTCCATCCTGCTTGGATTCTATGGTTAATTTCAGAGTCGAGCGTACCGTCTGATGCCATATGGGAACCTAAATATTTAAAAGTGTTTACCCTTTTAAGCTTCTCGCCGAGTAGTGTTACATCCCCGATTCCCTCTTCTCCATTAAAAACCATATACTCCGTCTTCTTTCGACTGATCTTAAGCCCTCTGTCCTCCATCGCCCTTCTCCATCGTTCCAATTTCTGCTCTACTCCTTCTCTGGTGGTGTCTATGAGGGCTATATCATCTGCAAATAACATGTCCCAAGGGGCTGGTACGATGAAACCCTGCCCCAATACATCCATTATTAGGTCGAAGATGTACGGACTTAGAGACGAGCCTTGATGTAATCCTACTTTCACAGTAAATTTTTCCGTCAGTCCAACGCATGTTCTTACTTGCGTCCTTGCTCCTTCGTACATATCCTTCACTAACCTTACATACTTCTCCGACACATCCTTTTCCCTCATGCACCTCCACACCTCCTCTCTTGGTACCCTGTCATATGCCTTTTCAAGGTCTATAAAAACCAGGTGTAGCTTTCTCTGTTTTTCTCCAAACTTTTCCAACATTTGTCGAACAATAAAGATGGCATCAGTTGTCCCTCTTCCAGGCATAAAACCAAACTGCTGTTCACCAATCTCTGTTTCATATCTTGTTCTCTTTTCTATAACTCCTTCCCATATTTTCATTGTGTGTGACATCAGCTTTATAACACGATAGTTTCCACAATCTTGGATGTCACCCTTTTCTTTGTATATTGGTACGATTACACTGTCCCTCCACGCGTCTGGCATCTTTCCCTGATCGTAAACCTTCCTCAGTAGATCCCACAAGACATTTCCTCCGTCCTCCCCCAAGCTTTTCCACACTTCTGGTATTTCATCCGGTCCTGTCGCCTTTCCACTCTTCATCTTCTTTAAGGCTCTCTTCACCTCTTCCCTACTAATCCCTGGTGTATCCCTCTCATTCGCAGTCCCTTCTCCAAAAACTCTTCTCTCGTTTTCCTCGTTTAACAGTTTTTCAAAATACACTTTCCACCTATTCTTTATTTCAGTCTCATCGCTCAGTACACGTCCTTCTCCATCTTTAATCTGTTTTATTTGTGTTAGGTCTTTAGTCGCTCTATTCCTCCTTTTCGCCAGCCCATATATCTTTCTCTCTCCCACCGATGTTTCCAACTCTTCATAAATTTCATTTAATACGCTCGCCTTTGCCTGTGCGACTGCCTTCTTCGCTTCCTTGTTGGCTGTTTTTGTTGCCACTTTATCCTCTTCGCTGCCCGATGAATCCGACTTTTTCTTCGCTTCTTTTTTCTTCTTTACTTTCTCCTGCACTTCCTGATTCCACCACCACGACTCTTTATCTTGAGGAGCTCCCTTCCCAGATGTTTTTCCAAGGAGTTCCTCCCCTACACGTCTAATGATTTTACTATTTTCCTCCCACCATTCATTTGCATTTTCCTTAGGTATTATCTCGCTCATCACACGTTCTTTAAACTGAGTTTTCAGATGTTCATCTTTCAATTTCCACCATATATTTTATTAAATTATAATAAATGTTCGAATTGGTGGCCTTCCACTTGGAGATACTTTGACGCGTTGAATGCATGATGTTTAAACATTCCTTAACACATTGGTACGGTACTGATTTTGGCACACACAACTGTGATTTTATCCTTTAGAGAACGTATGGTTCTGGGTCAATCAGCATAGACTACCGACTTGAGATGGTCCCACGAGAAAAAGTCAAGAGGCGTGAGGTCTGGAGACGTAGGTGGCCATTCGACGGGCCCTCGCCGTCCGATCCACTTGCTTGGGAATGTTTCATCTAAAGAGTTCCGGACGATGGTTGCGAAATGTGGTGGTGCACCATCCTGCTGAAACCACATCTCCGCCCGTTCTGCCAATGGAATGTCCAGTATGGGCGTTAGAAATGTTTGCAGCATATGCAGATATGTTTCACCTGTTACATTGCCGTTGAAAAAGTATGGACCAATTAACCGATCCCCCCCCCCCCCCCCCCCCCAGAGCGCAGCCCACACCATAATTCGTGGATCGAATTGCACAGTTTAGGGCGGGTTGGTATTTTGTATTAAAAAATGACACATTGTGGGGGTTTCGTATGGGTCACAGTAGTCACCCAGACCCCGTCCACCTCGAATCCTGCCCTCCCAGCACTCTCTGCACACACCCGAACCTAACGCCCGGGTAAGTCGATGAGGCGAAGACGCCGGAGCGAGTCGCCAGACTCTCCGGCCTTTCAACAGGCCTCTCCCTCTTCCCCCAGATCTAAGAAGACGGCTCGGACCCTTACACCGCCCACTTCGTCTACGAGGACCATATCACCCTACCGCAGAAGTCCCTTCAATCTACCCCTACAGACTCTGACAATAGCGGCCGAGTTACATGACCCGCCTCCCACGACGAGATCCAGTCTAGACAATATCCTCTACCCCGAGGATCCAGTGGATGCGACACTGGCGCAACTACATGGTGTGGCCAAGGGGAGCTCGGCCGCGCCCATGCGTCTTATGGATCTGCCCTTGCCTCCTGGTGCCATTTTTTTCCACCCCTCCACGAGAACACACTGGTTCATTTCGTTCCAACCCCCCAGTACCTGCCCCCCCCAACACCCTCCTTGTCAGCCACCCTGAGCACGTCCTCCCTCCCACCTGCCCGATCCTTCTGGTACCCCTTATCGCTACCCAGGGTCCGCCATGAGACCCCAGACAGGCGGGGAGGTGTCACTATGGAAAATAAAGCGCTCCCTCCTGGCCCAAATGCAGAAGCCCACCAAGAAACCCCTCACCCTCTGAGCCTACGACGTTCCCTTAGCTGCCGTGATCCAAACCTCCTGTCTCGCTCGGCCGTCTCGACCCCGCAATCTCCGCTGAGGTCGACTGGCCGACCGATTCCTTCTCTGGTGAACGGCAGATAGTCAGCCATGCCCCTGACCCATCCTTCGCCTTCGCGAACCTCAGATCTCCCTTCACACCCCAACCCCCTAGCATCTACACCTTTACCCATCCCCCATCATCGAATAATGGGCCTCCCGAAAACTACAATAGTACACTGGAACTGCAGAGGAATATTTGAGAACTACGAAGGTCTTAATTCCTTGATTGCCTCTTCCCGTCCGGTGTGTGTCTGTCTCTAGGAGCTAATCCTGGCGACCAGGCCCATGCTCTGCCCTACTGGACATTCCTATATCACTACCCGTCTCCTACCTGCATTCGAAGGGGGGCTGCCATTCTCGTACACTACGCAGTCCCCTTCCACAATCTCTCTCTCCGATCCCCGTTACAGGTGATTGCTACCTGGCTTTCCCTGGATAGACGATACACACCGTCTGTTCAATATACCTCCCTCCCCACACTCAAGTCTCCCGCGATGACGGTGGAAGTGGTAAAACAACTCCCCAGGCCCTTTCTATTACTGGGCGATTTCAATAGTCGCCACCCCTTGTGAGGAGACGCACATTCCACCTATATGGCCCCGACCCTGATTACTATCATGACCGATCTCTGCTTCGAGTGCCTCAATGATGGCTCTCCTACATTCTACCATGCCACCACCTGCACTCCATCCTGTATAGACCTGTCATTCGTCTCGAATAATGAAGAAAGCGCGCCGAGCTTCTTGACGTGCCTTTGTGTCCGGCGTCACCACCACCACCACTTTTGGCTACCATCTGGAAGAAGGTACCGGGTGTCGAGAGGCGACATATCCCCTCCTGACCCCAGGTCCTCCTGACTAATGACGGACTTCTATATGAGCTCAAATCGGTGGCAAACCACTTAGTTTCTACCTTCGCCGCCGTTTCTTCCTCCGCGGACAGTTCCCTCGTACCCGCCCCTGACAATAGCTCCTCTTCACCGTCCCAAGATCACCTACAATCGGTTGTTCACAATGCGTGAACTACAGGCGGCACTGGCCTCACGACGATCCCCTTGCCCCGGCCCGGATGGCATCCCATACAGCATGATCCAGCACATCCACCCTACCTTACAAATTTTCCTACTGGACCTGTACAACCGCATATGGATAGAGGGCACCTTCCCCTCCCGGTGGAGGGAGGCCCATGTATTCCCCATCCCAAAACCTGGGAATGGGGATAACGTGTTGTGTCTGCAAAATTTTAGAAAAAATGGTCGCCTCGCGACTACCTTCCTCCTCGAAAATAGTGATTCCTTCCCAGCTACCCAGTCCGGCTTCAGACAATTCCGCTCCACTACTGATCCCCTCCTGCTCCTCAGCCGAGACATACAGAAAGCCTTCGACAGTGGACAGTTCGTCCTATCAATTTTTTTTTTTATGTACAGAAGGCCTACGACATCACACGTCGGAAAATAATACTCTGTCAGCTCCAAAATCTGGGTTTCGTCGGAGCCCTGCCGACCTTCATCAGGGGTTTCCTCGCCTCCCGAACCTTTAAAGTTCGGGGGCCCAGTCCTCTCATACACCTTCGTGCAGGAGGACGGGGTCCCACAGGGAAGCATCCTCAGTGTTCTATGCTTTTCCATGGTAATGAACAGTCTCAAAATGCCTTCCACCCACCATCCGTTCTTCCACCTACGCGGATGACCTCGCGATCTACTTCGCGGGGTGGGAGCCGTCCGTCGTTCAACGGCAAATTCAGCTCGCCATTTATCGGGTGGAGAGATGGGCGACGTCGGTGTAGACCAAGTGTATGCTCTTCAGCAGAAGACTCGCAACCTTTCCCATCCCCTCTGTCACGTTATACGGCGATCCTCTTGAGGTTGTACCCTCCACGCGATTTCTGAGCATGATTCTGGACCGACTGCTCAACTAGGTTCTCCATCTCAAACACCTAAAGCAATCCCTCCAACGTCCCCTCGCTCTCCTAGATCACCTCTCCCACACCGACGCTCTCTCCTTCACATTTACACTTGCATGGTCCAGTCGAAGCTGGACTATGGCAGTGTCGTATACGCCTCAGCTTCCAACGCCTGCCTCCGTATCTTGGACCCGGTACTGAATAGGGGCCTCCGCCTCGCCACGGGTGTCTTCCGCTCTTCCCCAGCCTCCAGCCTCCGAGCGGAATGCATTTACCTCCTCTCGCTCTCCGACAGGGTTTGCTCCTCATGAGGACATACCTTCGTGCGCAGAGACCACCCTCATCCCTTCTATGCGCGGCGATTTTTGAACTCTCACCCCAGGAACGAAGCTGGCACTTCACTGAAGCGGTCCGCTTTTTCCTGGACCTTTCTAACTTGCCCGCCCCCTCAGTTATTCCAATCTCGTACAACATCCACCCTCCCTGGCTCCTCACCCGAATCAAGTTTTGCAGGGACCTGTGTGCCCTACTAAAGACTACCACGATCGCTACGGTATACAGGTCACTCTTCCGAGAACACGCGACCCAACACCCGGCCATTGTCCCCATTTATACAGATGGTTCTCGCTCGGAGGCTGGTACGGCCCCCCGCAGCGGTGATACTGGCCCAGCCGCTTTCTCGAGGCGTCAGCCTGCCCCGCGAGGCCTCGGTTTTCTCAGCAGAACTCTTCGCGATTATGGAGGCCCTCGACATTGTGCACACCCACCCTGCCAGCTCCTTTGTCATTTATCTAGACTTCCAAAGCGCACTTCTCTCCCTCGAGAGATTTAACCCCAACCCCAACCCCCACCCCCACCCGCTCGTCCGCATCATCCAGCAGACCTTCCACTTTTTAATAACTTTCCGACACAAGACAATTTCCTTCTGCTGGGTCCCGGCACGTGTCGGCATCCAGGGTAACGAGGAGGCGGACCGCACGGCAGAGATGGCCTGCTTACTGCCGGCCTCCTCCCGACCCCTCCCTTTCTCCGACTTCTTCCCGACTCTCCGTTCCCACTTCCGCTCCATCTGGCAACGGGAATGGGATCAGGCCACACACAAGAAACTCCACAAGATCAAACCGCAATTAGGATACTGGGCCTCCTCATTCCACCACTCCCGCCATAAAGAAGTGATTTTATTCCGTCTCCGCCGAGGACACACACGCATTACACATGGTCACCTTATGTCTAAATCGCCAGCCCTGCTCTGCCCTACCTGCCATATCCCTATCACCGTCGTACACCTCCTGGTTGAATGCCTGAACCTGTCCGCTCTTCGTCGCAGGTGTTTCCCTCTCTTGTCCAATATATCCATACCCGAGTGTCTACAATCCATACTCGCCGAAGTACCCCACTTCTCAGCGGAAGCGATTTTCCTCTTCCTCATCCATTCCCATCTGCTTCATCGCATCTAAGTCCATACCCCTCCTACCGCCTATCCAGCAAACGAACCTTACTCACCCCCCCCCCCCCTGCCATAGTCTACCATCCCCAACCCAGTGACACCACCCACCCACTGTCTCGCCGAGATATGTACCGCTCTCCCTAGGTACGAATCGGCTCTAAGATAAAGGAAGGAAAATATATACATATATAGGGTGTCCATAAATGATTACCCTGATTAAAGCATGCTATAACTCTTAAATAAACACTCGTATTCAAACACAGTTTTAATTATAAGTAGATAAACATACAAAGTTTTGATACATAGTTAATGAACTTAATAAGCTTCCACATGTGCACCCCTAGTGGCACGTTAAATGTCTAAATGGTATTCACACTCACGCCACACATTTTCCAACATTTGTGGGTTAACTGTTGAGAATGCATCCGTAATGCGTTCTCGCAATGTCCTGATATCTGGAACAACTTTGCATAAACCAAATCTTTAACATGACCCCAGAGAAAGAAGTCCAGTGGGGTAATGTCTGGTTATCTTGGGGGCCATGGGATTGGCCCGTCCCTGCCAATCCATCGATTTGGAAATGTTGCGTCGAGAGTTTCACGAACAACATGCGCCCAATGAGGGGGTGCCCCATCTTGTTGGAAGATGACAGTTGGCTGCCTGTCCTGCAGCTGCGGGATGGCGTAATTAGTGAGCATATCCAGGTACACAGTTGCGGAAACAGTGTTCTCAACGTTTCCAGTTTCCAAGAATTTTTTCATCCATGACTTAATTAACTTCACATCAGGTGGATTCTTTCCATACTTTGTTCTGAACCTTCGCCGAACACTGACAGATTTTGTTTCTGCAAGCCACACAACACATTGTGCCTTCTCTGTCACAGACGCCATCTTAACTGAACAGCTACTACAGCGCTTCTAGCGGCGAATGCGGTAGACGAAACACACCAGCACAGAAACTCTATGCGTGTACGAGATCACCCGTAAAAAGAAAACGGATGTAAGATTCGTCATTAAAACGTGAGAGCATAATGTTTTCAGGGTAAACATTTATGGACACCCTGTAGATCAATCTTGCCTCGTAAATAATTGTGAAAATGTACTGTCGTGTGTGACATATTCCCAGTTCTTTCTTACAATATTTAATTGGAGAATATTCTTGAGCTCAGGAATAAATTAGTAAAATTATTTTCTTTAGTTGAGTGGTTGATCCTTCAAACCCGGTATTCAGTGCGAACCGAAACATCCTCATTACAAATCCATTTTCTGCACCGCCATACAGTATACTTATCTTTAGTCTTTATAGCCATTTCATGTTTTTTCTGCACAGCTTCTCTGATGGAATTATGGCATGATCTTGGAAAAATTTGGTTGCATCATATTCTGTGATAATGTTTTCAACAATCCACTGCAAGTTATAGTTACTTGACATGTTTGACATTCTAGGACACGAGCACTATATTACTTCAAAAACTGATTGAGGAAGACGATCTTTTATGGTTATCTTAAAAAAAAAAAAAGTCTCAATAAATTAGTCATAAAAATTTATTACTAGGGGCACTCAATATATTTTGCTCCACCCTTTTTCTTAGCTAAATAATAGGCCATGGGGCTGAAACGTCTTTTGGGCCGTAAGTTTGAACTTTCTGCGCTTCACATAACCGGATTTTTCCAGTTTGAACTTCCCCTCATTGTATAAAACCGCTTTTAAACGCCCTTGTATAAAACCGATGGTTAAAGCAGTTTCGAAAATGACGTCTGACAGTGATGTGCGTCGTAAACAGAGAGCTGTCATCGAGTTCTTAACCGTAGAGAAGGAAACAGTTGGAAATATTCACAAACGTCTACAAAACGTTTAAGGAGATGCTGTTGTTGATTGAAGCACAGTTGGACGCTGGTCTAAACGTGCGAGATCATCGGAGAGAGGGAGAACCAGTCTCGATGATGAGCCACGCAGCGGTCACCCGGCATCGGCTGTAACATCTCACACTGTGCAACGTGTTAACAGCATCATTCGATCAAATCGGCGCGTCACATACAAGAAGCTATCACTGGAGGTAGGAATTAGTGAAGGAAGTGTGAATACAATACTTCAGCAACTGGAATACTCAAAAGTGTGTTCACGGTTTGTTCCTCGCGAACTAACTGAAGATCACAAAGCCCAAAGAAAAGAAATTGCTTCCGAGTCGTCGGTTCGATACGAGAAAGAAGGGGATGACTTCCTTTCACGAATTGTGACTGGGGATGAGACTTGGGCACACCACTTTGAACCTTGAAACAAAACGCCATTCCATAGAGTGGCATCACGCAGACTTCCCACGCAAGAAAAAGTTCAAAATGGCAACCTCTGCAGGAAAGGTTATAGCTACCATCTTCTGTGACATGAAAGGGGTGATTCTGGTGGACATTATGAAGAAAGAACAAACAATCAACTCAGAGGCATATATTGCTACCCTACAGAGACTCCAGAGACTTATAAAGCGAGTTCGACTGGAGAGAAAACTGGAAGACGTCCTTCTTTTGCACGATAACGCAAGACTGCACAACAGTTTACAAACAAGAGACGCCATCACAAAAATACGCTTGACTGTGTTACTCCACCCTCCATACAACCCGGATGTGGCACCTTCAGACTTCCATTTGTTTGGACCATTGAAGGATTCTATTTGTGGAAGAGAGTGAGTAACGATGAGGTTGTTGAGCAGGTTAAGAGGTGCTTCCAGCGGAACCTAGCGGACTTTTACCAGCAAGGAATAAAGTCCGTTGTTTCGAAGTGGAGGAATGCCGTAGAAAAGGATGGAGACTGTGGAAAAATAAACACTTGTAAAAAAGGTATGTAACTACTTGTGTACAAAGTTTCTGGAACTCTCAAGGAAACTTGGAAAGAAAAGAAAAAGGTGGGGCAAAATATATTGATTGCCCCTCGTATGCCAAACTGAAAAGATCCGCGGTCGCTGTAGTGTGCGGGGTTCCCATTCTGTCAATGTAGAATCACGCACGACTCTAGTTGTCACGACCCAAGTCGTCAATCGTGAGTCGAAAGTTGATCCTGTGTGCGGCCGTCCTAACAGTGCTCAAAGCTAAATATAAAAAAATTACTAATTTATGGAAAATTTCTAATAGTATAAATAAGAAAAAAAAAAAAATCCTTTTGAACACTTGGGATGAACAGAAAGACATGATAGACTAAAACAAAGGTGGAAGATAAAGGGGAAAAAATGAGGGAGAACGGTTTCTCAACCGCACTCTTACATCGATCGTGTAACCCGAAACGACATTGTGACAATATAGGCTTGAAAATAAATCCAAAAAAAAAAAAAAAAAAGTAACCACCCAAGGACCTTATTTCTGAAGGATGTTGGGATGAGTGTGTCGTAAGTGGTAAGGGTCACCTTTATCCCGAGTATTAACGGGGTAAAACGGGGTAAACGACCAACTTAACCCATCCCAGGAGCCAGCAGCGTGAGCGAACCAGAGCCTCACTACTCAGAATGAGTGGTGAGGCTACGGGGCAGCCACAAATCTAAATAAAATGCGGTGCATATTCGTAGGATGAAAACGATACACGAATAGGATAAATGGAGAAATTCGAATAAAAATCGATATTTGTGACAGCCATTTCATGAGTCAAAACTGTGGATCTCATGTTGGCTAAACACGTGTCTTTTAAAGAACATATAAATGCAACACGTATAGAAACACCTTAGTTTATTTGCAAACGCCGAAACACAATTTAAATATAGCTACCAGAACATTGGTCGTAACCAGTTTGATGACTAGTCACGTATTCTACTGTTCTCTCATTTGGAATAGATTCTTCTTCAACTTTACTGAGAGGGGTTCAAAATACGGCTGACCAACTTATTTCGAAACTTCGATATCGATCGAAGAATTTTTAGGTATTAAAAAATCCCGCCAATGTGTGTTGTCGTCATTTATTTGCGGAATAGATAATCTTCATCGGCGGCGCCATCTTCATTATTTTGTTCTGGAAAGTGGCTCTCTGTCGGACGGCGACGTGGAAGCGAGCTTAGCCGCGTTGTAATACACTTTTCATTCGGGAATTTCCGTTCCTTTTCTTTATTTTTTTACGCGCAAAACGTGTGAAAAAACGAAAATAACTGAAAATAAGTAAATTCTCCTTCGTTGGTTGCGGATAAGCCGTATTCGGACCATGTAGAAATAAATTTTGCTTTATCTTTGTATGCTCGTTTCGTAACGGCAACAACGAAAAAAGTGCTATATAAATAGAAAAATGAGACGTACGAAAGATTTAATAAGCACTTTAAAATTCGAAAACAGTCCAGGAGAGTCGATATTTTCGATATTGATCGAAGTTCAATATCGGCTTCGATGGACAGCCCTGGTTCAAAAGGTACAAAATTTTATAACCAGAATGTGATGTGCATTTTTATATTTATGCATTTGCATACGTAGTTATGCGCAGTTGCCTTCCTCATTGAGTGTTAGTTCCCTTCGAACTATCAACTTTATCCTGACATGGCTCTCGGAAATAATGAGGACCCGCAATAAATCGTGAGACGATCTCGTGCCCGTAGAATGGTAATGTTAGCAGTCACTCCCTCACTATGGAATAATCATTCGATTCTAAAAAAAAAATAGTACCATCCAGCTCCATTTTCAAATCTCGTTTAATTGACCCTAGAAAGCCAGTGTGGAACTGCAAGCATAGCGACTTGTGTCGATTCAATCTTCAGTACTCGAAGTCTTGCATAATCTTCATCCGTCTTGTAACCAGTTTAATGATACGTTGTAATTTTGAAGTATATTTGTGAGTGTGTGGATGTGCATAGATATTTATTTTTTCTGTTAAAGGGCTGGATTGTCTAAAAATCTGCTAATTATTATAACAAATTTCAGAGTCTGTATAAGCGAAGCCAAAGACACGCCACGCCGCATTGATATTTATGGGTAACAACTTTGGGCTAACTATAGAAAAGGTTCTGGAAGAAGCTTTCATTGGGTAACAAGACGTGCTCAGTACAGTCTAACTCTAATGCAAAGAATAAAAAAAATTAGCCAACCCAATTATCCAAGCTATTGATCAGTCCTGCCATATGTCTTCTGAACTATGGTATCCATGGTATGAAAAAGTTTGTCTGCAGCTCCACTTAACATCGACTTTGCTATTTTTCATTACTTGATAGTAAACTCTGGGATATTTTGCATGAAGCTGATGCAACGCTTGCACAGTTTCGGTAGAACGCTTT
Organism: Bathynomus jamesi; assembly: GCA_023014485.1. Taxonomy (NCBI): domain Eukaryota; kingdom Metazoa; phylum Arthropoda; class Malacostraca; order Isopoda; family Cirolanidae; genus Bathynomus; species Bathynomus jamesi. The sequence goes on along the minus strand of JAJOZX010005048.1, from coordinate 146,777 downwards.
GTTTCATAATCTTCATTCTCGGCCATGTTGATTATTTCCATCACGCTCAGTCATGATCTTTTTTTTGGCATTGTCTTTACCAATGCCAACAGGATCTGCGGCCACCTGATCACCACTTCCAGCTTCGCCCTGCATCGAACCATATGATGGCACATGGCGACGCATGAAACGATTTATCCAACCATGAGAAGCAACAAAAGGTTTAGGATTGTCAGTCTGATGGCAAAGCGTCATAAATTTCCCTTGCCTTCTGCGAAACAATAGAAGTCGAGGGAACCCCATGAGGGGCCATGACGCCTTTACGCTTGCATCCGTTGATTTAAGCCAGCCTCAACCTTTTCAAAACATTCGTGTTGCACATACAATCTTTAGGTTTCTTAAGGGTAGAAAATTCTTGATTAAACTTGACATTTCTTCCATTTGTAAAAAGTACGCCTGGTCACGCCGTACTTTACTTCCAAAGATGCGATGGAGGCACCTTTTCGAATCTTGTCCAAGACTTCCGGCTATACCAAGAATAGAGATGACGAGTATTGAGGCAAAAATTAATGATTGGAAAAGGATGAAAAGCACTGTTTAATGATGCACAGCGAACAGTCACGCACTATACGTTCAACAGCTGACAAAGGACTAACATCTGGAGTCCAGACAAGGGCGGAAGCTGGCGAGTCAGGCATCGCACGATACGCCAAGCCGTTATCGTACCCCTGACGTGCGATGAGCATCCAAAGTTTCAAAAAGGCTGGAAAGTGACAATGCGATGATTCGGAGGTGATGCACGATGATAAAGAGGTTATATACAGGGTGTTTCACAACCGGTCTGCCATACTTTGGGGAGTAATATCGAGTAAAAATGTTAATACAACATAGGTGCTATTTCCAACCGTTGCGGAACTATGGACGTTTTAAGATGTGCAAACAAATTCCTGCTTGTGTGTAATTCGATAGATGGCAGCACTGGTGGTAGTTTCGGTTAACGAAGTTACCACTACTAATCCTCAGTTTTTTTTCTTTCAGTTGGTTCTGATCTGTGGTACGAGGCACACTGTTGCGTAAGGTGAACAATCAAAATAAATCGACAGTTCACACCCGCTGAATACGCTGATATCCATTTTTTTTAATGAATTCTGTGATTACCATCACATAAAAAAATTTGGATAACAGCGTATTCAGCGGGTGTGAACTGTTGATTCATTTTGATTGTTCACCTTAACAGTAGAGCGGCAGTTGAGGAATATCAAAGACGCTTACCGAACCGCCGAATACCGAACAGGCAAGTGTTTAGTAACACGCACCAGAGATTAAGGAAAACAGGGACAATTGTTCCACGTAACCAAGAACATGTAGCACGACGGCCCGTTGCTGTGGAGGAGGGCATACTGGACCTAGTGCAACGTAACCCAACTGTTCGAAAGATTTTTCTAGACGAATTGGTGAATCCGCATCGCATGTATGGCGAACCATACATGATGAGGGTTTATATCCTTATCATTTGCAAAGTGTGCGAGCTTTTCATCCAGATGATTACGATAAACGTGTTCAATTTTGCCAGTGGATGGTTATGCATCACCAAATTCTTAATCGCATACTGTTTAGTGATGAAGCACAATTCATTCGGGATGAAATTAACAATAGACGAAATTCCCACTTGTGGTCCGCCGATAATCACCACGGTATCGTTGAAGGAAACTTTCGAAATCGATTCTCGGTGAATGTTTGGTGCGGTGTAATTGGAGATCAGCTGATTGGACCGTTCGTTTTGGAGCAACGATTAACTGCTGATATTTATCTGAACTTCCTGACGAACGAATTGCCGCTTTTGATGGAGGACGTGCCCTTAGAGGCGCAGGATGTTCTTTTAGGACGATGGGGCGCCACCACATTTTGGTCGTCATATTACGGATTACTTGAATTAGCGGTACTGGAATCGTTGGCTTGGTCGTGCTGGTCCAATGTCGTGGCCCCCGAGATCTCCGGACCTAATATTTCTTTTTATGGGGCCTTATGAAAGAGATGGTCTACAAGACCAAAGTATAAGGTTGTAACATATATTCTGCTCGATTTTTTAGTTCATTCAGAACAAAAATTAAATGACATAATGACAAATTAATCATCAATATAATTCTCTTCTTTTTCTATAACCACCTCCTCCCACCTGTAGAAAAGTTTTTTTTTATGCCACGTTCGAAGAAATCCCTTGGTTTCGAGTTAAAAAAAAGCGATCACTTCGTTTTCGATAGCTTCCCTGGATTGCAATTTTTGTCCATCTAGGTGGTGTTCAGACTTCTGAATAAATGGTAGCCTGAAGGTGCGATGTCCGGAGAATAAGGTGGATGAGGCATTTTTTCCCAACCAAATGCCTCCAATTTGGGCAGTGGTGATTCGAGCAGTGTGAGGGCGCGCGTTATTCTGGTGGAATAGAAAATATCTCTGATTAATTAATGCGGGACGTTTTTCTTGTAATGCCATCTTCAATCGTTGGAGTTGGCAGTAGACTTCAGCTGTGATTGTTTGGTTATCTGGCAGAAGCTCAAAATTAATAATTCCTTGTATATCCCACCAAACGCATAGCAAAATTTTCTTTGGATGGGGTTCATTCCTTGTCTGAGGTTCAGGCTTTGTTTCACGGCTAAACCATTGATGTCGACGCTTAATATTGTTATAGAGGACCCATTTTTCATCCCCAGTGACGATCCGCTTCAAAAACAGTGCCTGCAGTTGCCGAGAATGCAGTGATGTGCAAATATCGATTCGATGTTGAAGATTCGCTTGTGACAAATCATGCGGAACCCATTTTCCAACCTTCACTACTTTTCCTAACAGCTTCAAATGACGATGAATGGTCATATGGCTAACGCCGAGTTGTAGACCAAGTTCTCTTACAGTTACCGTTGGGTTTTCCTCCACTGTTGCTTTCAGCAACTCTTCATCTAACTTATTTGGTCGTCCTGTTCGTTGATAATCTTTCAGACTGAAGTCTCCATTTCTGAACTTCTCAAACCATCTTCTACACATCCATTCGCTCACATCATTATTTCCATAAACTCTCTGAATGTTTTTTTGCGGATTCACTAGCGGTAGATCCTTTATGGAACTCATACAGCATCACATGTCGAATATGCTCTTTCGTGGGCTCCATGTTTTTTCAATTACTGTAATATCGTAGGAGTCGCGTTGTAACTGTATGAAAAACGCCAGAAAAAATATTCAGCGTAATCCTACACTAGCCTAAGTCATTCTGTATCGTGATAAAACCTGTGCGAACCTGTCGCCGCGTGTATTTTGCAACATTTCTAAAACTATTTCACATTATCTTGAGGTTATTCTATTATCTATCGTCCGTTTTCTAATCGAGCAGAATTTATGTTACAACCTGATACAAACGAGAGAGGAACTCTCGCGTCGGATTGTGGATGCCGCTGCTTACATACGAGAACACCCCGAAATGATTCAAAGGGCAGTGGACTCTTGTTTGGAACGAGCAAGGCTGTGCATTGAAAACCGAGGCGGACATTTTGAATATTTATAAGGTGTATCTCATAAAATGTAGCAATAAATACATCAGATTAATACTCTCGTTTATTTTTTTCCATGTACCTTAAAACGTCCGTAGCTCCGCAACGGTTGGAAATAGCACCGATGTTGTATTAACTTTTTTACTCTATATCACCCCTCAAAGTATAGCAGACCGGTTGTGAAACACCCTGTATAGAGGGGGGTTAATGCGAAGAATCGAATGTGCGACGATTCTCGAGTTGTTCGTATGTTTTGTCGTACAAATGAGTAAATGTTACCTAAAAATTGATGTCTTATGTTAAACATAACCTTGCACGTGATCATTTATGATAATGTTATACAAATTTTGCAAAATCTTTACATATTCTTAAGTTACCTAATTGTTCCCTTACAAATTTTACATTTTTTTACGTTTATACTGATTAATTGACATTCATGTTTCGTTCTTTATGAACATCTCTTGTATAACTTCACTTTGTAATACATTTTTTTGTTGAAGAATGAATGATTGTTTCTTGTTCCTTTGACCTAATCTATGTGATCCCGTTCTAGCGTTGCATTCTGCTCACCAACGATGCCTTGGATAGTCTCTCCAGTTGTCGAACGCTGCGTTATTTGGACGTGAGTGGATGCGATAAAATGACGTTGGAAGAGGTGGAGGTTGTGCGAAAGAGAATACCCAGGCTTCTGAACCTCCACCATAGGGGAATTAAATCTATTCGAAACGAAGATCCCGATTCTGACGACCCTTCATGGGGGAGGAAAAAAGCCCCAACACCACCACCACTGTTGTCTAAGTTGATTAGGAAACTTACGCGTTGAAACGTGTTTGAACCTGTTTACGTATTGAAATCTGCATGAAGTCAGTTTGCCTTTAAAACATTTTGAAAGATAAACAAAAATGACTAATTGGCAATATTTCCTTTTTTGCTTGAACTTTTTCTCCTTTTTAGTGACTAATAATTTTTCAAAAACAAAACTCAATAATTCATTATCGATTAGTAATTTCTGATGATTTTTAGGCGAGCGAACTTCTTTTCAGAAACTATTTGTATTTAAACGTTGAAACACGTTGGAACATGTTGTTTCGCGTTGAAATCGGGTTTAAAGTGTTTTTATCGTTTGAGGTTGGGAGTGTTTATTTTTTTAATAAATATTTGTACTTACCTCGTTTTGGTGAAGGCACCCGTAGCTCGGTGGTTACGGTGGCGGACTCTGAGCGGTGAGGCTCTGGTTTCGCTCCCGTCTGCTGGCTCCAGGGTTGGGTTGAGTTGGCCGCTTAGCCTATCATTGCTCGGGCTAAAAGTGATCCTCGGGGCACAGACACCCTCGCATCGTGGGAAAATGAGCTTCCTGGCTGTTACATTTTACCTTTGTTTTAGGCCGGCCGCTTACAGGATCATCTCGCGACTTACAACTGACACTGGTCATGACTCGAATCGCGCGTGATTTTACACACGACTCGAGTCGTTAGTCGTAGAACGATCCTGCGTGCGGCCGGCCTTAGTGATATAAATGCATTTTTCATTTGATATTTGGTGTCATTTTATAGTGTCATAATGTTCGGTGCTTAATATTTTAAGAGGGAACGTATTTAACAATTTTTTTTATTATTCAGTATTATAGTTTTATTTTAAATATATATTTGAGGATGCTGTAGTATGGACTCGATTACCATACCGTCCGTGTTATTGAAGTTACCACACGTTTCAGGGCTCACTACTCGCAGTATCGGTCATTTTCAGTAAGAAATGATTGCTTTGATGCGTTTAGTTTATATTTAATTTTCAAAGCTGTTATTACGGTGGGTTTTACTAATAACCGAATTTTCGACTAACCGAACCACGAGAGAGTTTTTGCTATTAATCCATTAGTTTAACTTTAAACGTGACCTCAACATAAAAATCATTGACATTTTCGATTGTTTGATTACTGATGATGGTTAGGGAGTTCCGACACGCCTTGTATTCTAGCTCCAATGATACAGATGTTCATAGAGGGCTTGCTACTGTTGTTTAGACCTTGATAGGTTTTATAGTACTTTTAGTATTTAAGAGTGTGTGTGTGTGTGTGTGTGTGTGTGTGTGTGTGTGTGTGTGTGTGTGTGTGTGTAACAAAAATGCCCACCGCCACAAGGATTCGAACCTGAGACTTTTTGAGTAAGAGTCGCGATTCGCGAGCGCTACAGTCACACTACGTCTGCCTACGTGTGTGGAATCCCAGAGATTTGAGTTAAATGCTGCCATTACCTCGAGTGTGGGAGGGTTAACATCGTAAAACTCCTCTGGACACGAAAGTCGTTAAGTGTTTCGTAAGTCGTTTAAATAGGTTATACGATAAGTTGTGTTCACTTTTATCCCGTCATAGTATGGTGGTAGTACTTGCAACTCATACTCTCGAGGTCCCGGGTTCGAATCCTGATGAGGACATTTTTGTACAAAAATCATGCCTGCTTATATATATATATATATATATATATATATATATATATATAATTTTTAATTTCAATATCTGTGGATGCGGATATTTAGTTAATCTATCAATATAATATAGAATTATGAATATATGACAATTTTTCAAATTTCGTGATATTACTATTATGGGAGGCAATGCATAAGAATTAAAATTAATATTGATGTTTTCATTATGATAAAAATAATAACTTTCTCAAGAGTTTCAGCCACAGAAAATTCAATGAAACAAGTTTCATTCAATTTTCTGTGTTACCACGTATTTATATTTTGAGGTTTATATATTTGTTTGTTCATTACTAATTAATACTTTACATGAAATGTGCATGACTGGGCCTTATAAGCTACTTTATAAGCTAATTTAATTGTAAATTGCATAATTTATTAGAGGTAATATCCGCATAACATCCGCAATCAGAAGTGCGGATGCGGATGTTAAAAATGATGCTGATGCGGATATCAGGTCCACCACTAATATATATATATATATATATATATATATATATATATATATATGACCAGTAACTCTGCGGTTTCGGTGGTGGACTCAGCGATGAGGCTGCTGTTCAGTTCGCTCCCAGCCGCTGGCATCGGGTAAGAGTCGAGCTGGTCATTTAGACTGTTTGTACTCTGGCTCAAGTGACCCTTGGGGCACACTCACCCCCCACGTATTGTGGAAATGAGTTTCCTGTATATGTATATATATATATATATATATATATATATTACCATATTAGCAATAAATTTATCATTTTTTAACATTCTACGATAGCCTAGTCCTAGTGGTTAAGATGCTGGGAGGTTAAACTGGAGGTTGTGGGATCAAGTCCCGCCTCGGAGTTTGTGATCTCAGCCTTTCATGAAGGGTCGTGGTTCGGATTCCATGTTAAGCTGTAGGTCCAAGGTAAGTCAACAAACCTGACTTTCGTCAGAATGAACCATTCGGGCGGAAGCGAAAACCGGGGCTAGCTAGGGTTATTATACCAATATCACGTAACTTTTAATACTCGTTAATTGATCATGATTATTCGTTGATTCAGCGCTATTCCTTTCGTAGTAATTTCCGGGAGGGTAACGGTGGGTTATCCCTTGCCTACTCTGCCAACCATCTTAGCATGAAATGCCAACCATTCCGTCGTTTTTAGGAAAGTAGTCTGTGGATCTTGGTTTATGTAGAGACCAAGCAGACATTATTATTATTATTATTATTATTATTATATTATTATTATTATTATTCCATTTTGATGTTAGCTCTGTGCAATTATTTTCATTATTTCCCTTTGTTTTGTTTTCCAATTTTCTTCTGCATAGAAATAAATTTTCATAATCATGGGCTGTATGACGTCATTGTGATAAAGGTCTCTGTAATTTGGATTGCTTTTAAAGCTAGTTGAACTATTCACAGCCTGATTCTTAAGAGTAAGAAAGGGCTACTGTTGTTGTTGTTTACTGTAGTTCTTAGCAATAAAGGAAGTAATTGCGGACGACGTTGCCCTTCTCATCGTTGGTATTATTGCACGCGGCATTTGCCATTCACAACACTGGATCACAATTTTCCTCATAATAATAATAATACTATTTTGCTTACTCTAAACTAAAGGGTTGTGAACAGTATAGGGTAGTTCTTATAGAAGTAAGCAGTAAAGGTCATACATGATTACCATATATATATATATATGGTGGGTAAAAAAAGGTTACCTCTTAGAGGTAACCTGTCATATTAAAAAAAGTAAGGGGACTAGAGCTCCAAAACTTCATACATGCTTACCTTAGCATGTTGTTCGTCTTAATTGAGAAGTTGCTCGATGTGTCCCCCTTCCTGCTCAACGCAGGCCTCCAAACGTGGACGCCGCTGATCAATACACCCGTTTACATATCGTTAAGACACCTCCCAGCCGAGCAGAATCCTTTCGCGTAGTTCACCTATGTCTCTTATATTGGTACCAGGGATGTAAATTTGGACTTCAGGGTTTCCCAAACACGATAATCTAGTGGTGAAAGATCGAGACTACTAGCCGGCCACATATTGGGTTCGATAAAATCCTGCGTTTCGTTCTCGAGGAATGTGACAGTTTGGCGTTCTCTGTGAGCAGGGGCTTCATCTTGTTGGAAAGTATATCTTTCACTCTAACTGATATTCGACGAATTAGTGGTGAAAGATATACAGGGTGTCCATAAATGTTTACCCTGAAAACAGTATGCTCTCGTTTTAATGACGAATCTTACATCCGTTTTCTTTTTACGGGTGATCTCGTACACGCGTAGAGTTTCTGTGCTGGTGTGTTTCGTCTACCGCATTCGCCGCTAGGAGCGCTGTAGTAGCTGTTCAGTTAAGATGGCGTCTGTGACAGAGAAGGCACAGTGTTGTGTGGCTTGCAGAAACAAAATCTTCTGTCAGTGTTCAGCGAAGGTTCAGAACAAAGTATGGAAAGAATCCACCTGATGTGAAGTTAATTAAGTCGTGGATGAAAAAATTCTTGGAAACGTGGAAAAGGGAAGGAGCAGTGGTAGACCATCAGTTTCCGATGGGACGGTGAAAACCATTCAAACTGCTTTCACACGGTCACCAAGGAAATCGGTGAGACAAGCTTCATGCCAACTAAAGATACCGTAGTCTACGGTGCACAAGGTGTTACACAAACGTTTGAAGTTACACGCCTACAAGGTACAAATTGTTCAAGAACTGAAGCCTGATGACCGTCCAAAACGTGAACAATTCGCTATTGACATTTTTAACAGCATTGACGAGGATAATGACTTCTTGTTACGTGTCTGCTTTTCAGACGAGGCTACGTTTCATCTTAGTGGTAGAGTCAACAGACAATGTGCGTATTTTTGGATCGGAAAACCCACGTGCCGTAAGGGAGCATATTCGGGGCAGTCCGAAGATCAATGTCTGGTGCGGACTAATACATGACCAGATTATTGGTCCTTTCTTCTTCGCTGAGAACAGTGTTTCCGCAACTGTGTACCTGGATATGCTCACCAATTACGCCATCCCCTAGCTGCAGGACAGGCAGCCAACTGTCATCTTCCAACAAGATGGGGCACCCCTTCATTGGGCGCATGTTGTTCCTGAAACTCTCTACGCAACATTTCCAAATCGATGGATTGGCAGGGACGGGCTAATCCCATGGCCCCCAAGATCACCAGACATTACCCCGCTGGATTTCTTTCTCTGGGGTCATGTTAAAGATATGGTTTATGCAACAGTTGTTCCAGATATCAGGACATTGCGAGAACACATTACGGATGCAATTGCAACAGTTAACCCACAAATGTTGGAAAATGTGTGGCGTGAGTGTGAATACCGTTTAGACATTTTACGTGCCACTAGGGGTGCACATGTGGAAGTTTATTAAGTTCATTAACTATGTATCAAAACTTTGTATGTTTATCTACTTATGATTAAAACTGTTTGAATATGAGTGTTTATTTAAAAGTTATAGCATGCTTTAATCAGGGTAATCATTTATGGACACCCTGTACTTTCCAACAAGATGGAGCCCCTGCTCACAGAGAACGCCAAACTGTTACATTCCTTGAGAACGAAACACCGGATTTTATCGAACCCAATATGTGGCCGGCTAGTAGCCCCGATCTTTCACCACTTAATTATGGTGTTTGGGAAGCCGCCCTGAAGTCCAAATTTACATTCCTGGTATCAATATAAGAGAGATAGATGAACTACGCGAAAGAATTCTGCTCGGCTGAGAGAAAGTGTCTCAACGATATGTAAACGGGTGTATTGGTCAGTGGCGTCCACGTTTGGAGACCTGCGTTGAGCAGGAAAGGAGACACACCAAGCAACTTCTCAATTAAGACGAACAACATGCTAAAGTAAGCATCTATGAAGTTTGGGAGCTTCTCGTCCCCTTACTTTTTTTGATATGACATTTTACCTCTAAGGGGTCACTTTTTTTTTTACTCACCCTATATACAGGCATGGGCGCCCGCAGGTAGGGGCAAGGGGGGGCGCTTGCCCCCCCCCCCCCTGGAAATGCCAAGAAAATATTTATATCCTAAACTTGCTGAAAAGTATCCAACTGCCTCCTAAAGGGTGAAAAATTTTATTTGTGTGCATGATAAAAGGTTGCTACCTTTTTATTTGTTCAGAAGTCCCCCCTTAAAATTATCCCGCCAAGTTGGCAGCGCCAACTCAAGCAACTGTCAAAAGTTTTTTGCTTGCTCCGGTCCCTACCTATTAATACATTAAATTTTGCCCCCCCTTGGAAAAAATCCTGCGGGCGCCCATGTATACAGGGTGTCCCAGGAGGAAATGTCAAGAATGCACCATTTGACTCTGGGTATTTCTAAGTAGAAAGTATTATATCGACATGTACCTGATTCCCAACCGTTACCGAGATACAGGCCTCTACATTTGGGTAACAAACATAATAAAAAGCCGATCTTAGATAATATTCAATGACATTTAATGATACATTGGCAGCTGTGCAGATCCTCACATTATTTATTTACATTATTTTTTTGTCTGGGGGTTCTTGAAGAGTAACGTTTATCAGCGGGGTAAGCCCGAAACTAGGGAGCAGTTGGTTGCACGTATACAGGATGCGTTCATAAACCTCAGAAATGAACTTCCGCGTTTTCCTTGGCAAGACTCGATGGATCGGAGGCTCGCCGTGTGCATTGAAGAAGGAGGGGGTCACTTTGAAACCATTCTGCAATAAGTGCAATAGTATGTTTGTACTTTTTGTAAACCACAAGTGTCATTAAATAGTATCTAAGATCGCCTTTTTATTATGTTTTAATTACCCAAATGTAGAGGCCTGTATCTCGGTAACGGTTGGGAATCAGACCCATATCGATATAATACTTTCTCCTTAGAAATACCCAAAGAGTGAAATGGTGTATTCTTGACATTTCCTCCTGGGACACCCTGTATATAGTAGTGGTATTAGAACTAATTAATTTTGATGGTAGGCAGTTGCACTATTCATTTGTAATGAGGAGTCGACTTGTCTGAAATGAATATTTATTGTAACCAGTAATAAGCAAGATTGCGAAGGAGGTTAAACAACCCCATCATTACATTTATTTCAATTATAAGTTGTTACTGTTCCGTGTTCATTTTCGTTCCTTCATGTTTACCTGTGTTCATAATAACCTTTATTTACTGATAATAAAAACGATTTGACTCATTTCGAATGTATAGCAAGATTTTTCTGTTAGTTACCGCATAGATGCAATATTAAATCGTTTTTAATACGGTAATTGGATTCGCGAGTGTAGTAGTATCTAGTCAGACCACGCTTCTACAAAATTTCATAGCCTTTTTTATAAAAACGAGGAAAATCAGTGTTACCTACCATAAATATACAAAAATACAAGAATCGTCAAAATTTTTAGCTTCACATTCAAAGTCAGTGGGCTAAAATTTGTGAAGCTGCACTCAAAATTTAAGTGGCTCATGAGCTTAAAGTAAATGTTAAGGTTTCACTGGCTTGAAAAAATTCTGCTCAAAACAGTTTGTATGAAATTATTTACCACGTCATAATGCGATCGTGGACGGACTAAATATTAGTAGGTTTTGCTTGTATATCACTATTTTAGTTGAATTAAAATTAATTTTACTGATTACTTCTCTATGGTTGTGTCCTGCTAGTTTCCATTTTTGACTGTAGTCAATTATACGTAGGTTGATTTGTTAGTACCTAGTTTTATTTTTTATATTGGAAACTTTTAGGTTAAATTAGTAAAATATTAACTAAAATTGCCTTATTTAACATTTAATGAATGTAATAATTTAATCTTGTAGAAAGTGAAGTACAGTAAACCCTCGTCCAACGCGGGGGTTAGGTTCCTCGAGAACGGCGCGTTAGGTAAATCCCCGTTGGACAAACTTAATACCTTATAAGATAAATGGGGATACGTGAACGCGGCCGCGTAACGTCTCCCATTAATACTTAGATACGTAGATTTTTTATTCGCACAAGTGAATTTCCCTATCTATATTGTATATGAAATAAGAACATAATATAATTGTAAACCTAATGATATTTACATATGATCAATAAAAATATATTAAATGAAAATTGCACGTATCTTTTCTTCACTCTTTCGGATGGTGCTTATGGTAGACCCATTCACGTGATACTCGCGGTCAAGTGATGTTATGCTCATACCACCACGCAACTTATCTAGAATCTTTATTTTTTCGGCTAATGTCGTAACCTTACGACTTTTCTCTCTTTACTATCACTCGCAGATGCTTTACGTTTTGGTGCCATACTGCTGTCTAAGGGTAATAGCAAAACAACGTCAAAATACGACAAAAACAATCCAACACAACTTCACCGAACTTAACGCGTTAGTGGGACTGAGACAAAGGGTGACGCGAGAGGGAGGGGAGATGCGGGAGTGTTGGAGAGGGCAGGAGAAAAAATTAGAGCGCGCATTGGCACGCGTACAGTACTACTGTATTAGAGTATGTTTGGCGGACCGTGTATAATCACATTTTCCGCTTTCGGCAAATAATTGCTCGCGTTTATTTTTCCGCGTATAAGCAAATTCGCGGTGGACAAACACGCGTTGGACGAGGGTTTACATTTTTGTACTAAATACTTTTCCTAAGGTCAAACCACTGATTTTGTCGGGAGAACTTCTCATTTACTGGTTAAGGTATTATAGTAACTGAAAATAATATATGCATATTATATTTATATTATGAATGTTTTTATGAGTTACAAATGTTCTCGTACATATTTAATGTAATGATTATTTTATATATATGTATATATATATGTATATATATATATGTGTATATATGTGTATATATGTATATATATTATATATATATATATATATATATATATATATAATATATATATATATATATATATATTAATATATATATATATATATATAATAGGTCACCACCTCATTCATGAGGTTTCATCCTAAATGAAAATACTAGAACCTAACTATAACTTGCTATAATGCTGAGAAAATGGGAAACAAAGAAAATGTAAGAACATCGTGAGCGAAGGAGGCCTTTGTACGCAATATGGCCTTACGTCATCTGATACTAGGGTTGAATTTTAATTAAGACTCCCATCTACCACCTTTAACTTAGAAATTCCATTGTTTTGTAATAGTCAGTTAGGGGGCGCTACGAACCAATTTTTAGTATAATCTTTTATGAATAAAAACGCAGTTTGTGAAGGCTCATTATATTATAGACCAGGGGTCCCCAACCTTTTTGTGCCGAAGATCACATTCAATACTACCAGTAGTGCGGCGGGCACCATTTACTTTTTCAAGGCAAATTTATAGTTGGACTTAATAATGAACATAATACACAAAAAAAAACCATTTAATTCCTATGTAAAATAATGAACATAATACACAAAAAAAAAACAAGGATGGGCTAACTAAGAATCTTAAAAAAATTATCAAAATGATAACTTAATTTATTTATAAAGAAATAATTATTTTCAAATAAATGAGCATCTGTTTCTGTAATTAACTACTAAAATTTAATAAAATGTTAAGTATGTTACATATTTTAAATATTTAGTAACTAAATATTTAAAATATGTAACATACTTAACATTTTATTAAAAATTTAAATAAAAACTTATCAATCGTAGTCAGTCAGTGGCGGGCACACGCAAAAGGGTCGACGGGCACAGGGTTGGGGACCCCTGTTATAGACGATGGTTTTAATTTGTTGTGTTTGCAGAGTTTATATTAGTATGTTTACCTTGATTTTGTACGAAGATCGTTGTTTTATATCTCAGCATTTGAATATAGCGACTAATTAGGTGATACGTTCGTGGATAAAATATATCTTTTATATATTTTTTAAAGTAATTTCAATTTCAGATTTTAGTAATGTATAAAGTGGTCGAATTGTAAAATTTTAACAAGGGGGATGTTGGTGAGGGTGGGTAGGGTAGTTAACAAGGGGGATGCCATTCCCCCTCACTCACTCAATTCTTATTTTATACGCGTTAATATTTATTTTATTATAATAGTAATTTTAGATAGTTTAGAATAAAAATATCAGTAACTTTAAACTGTTCGGCCATTCTGACTCCGACTACTGTATTAAGTTGGATTAGCGACGATTATATATATTTTTTCATTTGTTCGTTCTCCTCATCTTGCGCGGAATGTCTTCTATACAAGCGTCGTTCTTTACGTTAATTATACTGCGTGTTCTTTGCAGTTGAAAATGTGTGTGTATATATATATTGAGAATAAATTGTAGGATCTTTTTATTGATTTTCCTTCGTCTTGTAGTTTTCCATAATATATGTACTTCTGTTTATAGTTTACTACAAGCGGTAGCTCGCTATCGCCCTCCGGGCAGGTAGCAGCAGTATATGCCACAGTATATGAGGGGTCCCGCGTCTTAAGGTACCTAAACGCCAAAATTAAAATTTGCCACAAATCGCCTCCAAAGTTCAGCAATATTCTGCCAATAGTATCTCTGTTATTAATTGAGCTAGAACGTTCATTTTTTGGCTAAATTAGAGTTCTAAGTATGCTAATGAAGATGTTGAGTTTTTGGAATAGATTTTCATATTTTATATATATATTTTTTAAGACGCGCATCACATCTGGGCGGCAGAGCCCAGCTGGCGATAAAGGTGAAAAAAGTAGTTCGCTTCATAATAAGGTTTTCAACCATACTTCTTGTGTCGTAAGGTCATAATAACCCAAACCACGCGATAGAGGAAGGGTGAAAATAGTGATATCTATCAAAAACACGTTTTCGCCTGTGGTGGCGCTTAGGTACCTTAACTCTTTAAGCCCTGAATTTTTTGTAGGGTTAAGTTATGAATGCTTGTATTTGACACGTTAGCAATTTGTACCTTCAGTTCTTAAAGGGTTAAGACGCGCGACCCCTCACTTATTATGTAGCAGTATATGTGACAGCTAGATGTATATTCTGATACAGTTTAAAATTGAATGGATAATAATAATAATTTTTTTTCACTTTTTCATGTATCTTTTTTATTGGTTCTAGATTTAAAATTATATTATATGAGGCCCTCATAGGAAGAAGTGGCTAAGCGACAAAAGTAAAAAAAACACCATTACCCCTATCCCCACTACCCCAATTGCTTCACATCCGAATTCATTGAGTATCAAGATTTGTGAAGCTTAACCTTTAACTGGTATGTTGCGGTTTAGTTACATAAGTGGTATGGTGCGGGTCCATACCACCATACCAGTTAAGGGTTAAGACTTTCATTGCTGTGTTCTTTTCTATAGTTTTATTGACTTTGTAATTTAGAAATTAAATAGCTCGTGTTTGACCGCGGAGTGACCTAGGACCGGGAAACTTGACAAAACACATCGGCAGCTCATGGGCTATCAGTTGGTGGTGGTTGAAGAATTTTCCGATGTGCCGTTTAGTCTGTGCACGGTTCCGAAGAAAGCGCACACACGCACACACACACACACACACACACACACACACACACACACACACACAGACACATTTTAGCGCAATAGTATATAGGATTTAAAGTTTAATTTTTTTTCTCCGATTACTCTGCTTCTGAAGTAATTCAATTACTTTCTTACGACTTATTTTAAAGTTTGAAACTGAAGGTGAAATAATTTTGTTGGCAAGAATTAAACACCCATTTCTTTGAATAAAGGCATACATTACTGATGTTAGAAAATCTAGAATAGGAAGAACCATTATTATCCCAAAGCGATATGATGATTATGATTAGGCCGATTTATGCGGCATTGTTTGTGCATATTAGGCTAAGGTGTATATATATATATATATAGATAGATAGATATATATAGATTATATATATATGAATATATAGATATATATATAGATATATATATATATATATATATAGATATATATATATATAGATATATATATATTATATATAGATATATATATATATATATATAGATATATATATATATAGATAGATAGATAGATCTATATATATATATATCTATATATATATAGATATATATATCTATATATATATAGATATACAGGGTGGGCCGTAAGTTTCCATACATTGGAAAAATAAACATTTTTTTATGGACAACCATTTTTATTTATATAATATGCTCTACATGGTTGCCATTGTTTTGAAAACACATTTCAATACGTGTTCCCCACTGTTGATGAACACGCATTAGCACAGTTGACGTTATGCTTGTAATGGCGTTGGTGATACGTTCCTTTAGATGATTTATGTCTCGTATCTTTTCCTGATACACCATGGCCTTCAAGTGCCCCCAAAGATAGAAATCAAGGGGGGTGAGATCTGGGGATCTGGGAGGCCACTCCACAGGACCACGCCGACCAATCCAAGCATCCGGAAACTGCTGCTGATCCAAATACCGACGCACGTGAAGACCATAATGAGGTGGAGCTCCATCTTGCTGGAAGTAAACTGGGAAGTTACCTTCCTCGTTTAGCAGGGATGGGAAAATCTCTTCTTGCAACATGTTAAGATACCTTTCGGCATTAAGATTTCCACTGACAAAAATTGGTCCAATAATTCTGTCACCCCATATCCCGGCCCACACCATCACTTTACCTTCACCTTGCATCTTCGTCGGACTCAGCCAGTTAGGGTTAGCATTACTCCAATAACGTATGTTTTGCCGATTAACCTCTCCATTGACGTAAAAATTTGCTTCATCAGTAAACAAGATCTTACGTCAAAAGCATATTCTTAGGGTATCTGAAACATAAAAACAAACGTTTAATTTTTCCTATGTATGGAAACTTACGGCCCACCCTGTATAGAGATATATATATATATATATATATATATATATATATAATATATATATATAGATATATATATATGAAAATTATTTCACGAAAGTAACACGTGAAAAATATTTATGATGAATAAAACCACGAAGGAAAGGAAACACAAAATGGTGCTCAAGCGCTTTCGTCTAATGACATCCTCAGGAACACTGAAGTACATAAAAAGGTTACAGCCTATATATAGGTTACAGAAAGAAAAAAAAAGAAAAAATAAATAACATACATACACACACACACACATATATGTACAGGGTGGGCGGAAAGTAGCTCCCTATTTTGGATTGGTAAAAAAATACGTATATTATCCATTTATTTCAGAAGAAATAATATGAAAAGGTAGGCATACATGGTAGGTTTTCTCTAAAATTCAATGTGGGCTCCAACTCTTTCCACCAGCTTCTGGAGCCGCCCAGGAATGGCGTCCACTGACTTTAGCAGGAACTCCGGCGGGATGGAGGACATGACTTCCCGAATTCGGTCCTCCAGTTCTTCCAATGTCCTCGGTTTGGTGCGGTAGACTTCTTCCTTTACCCACCCCCAAAGAAAGAAGTCGCACGGTTACCGCTGAAAAACGGCAGAATCGGTTCAGTGTAACGGTGTGGTGTGGTATGACCTCAGATCAGGTTGTGGGCCCGTTCCTTCTGCGCAACACCATGAATGCTGAGCGGTACCTTGCTATGTTGCGAAACGAGGTCTGGCCGGTTGTCAGCACATGGGAGAACATCGACGATCTGATATTTATGCAAGATGGCGCCCCTCCGCACTTCGCTCTTGTTGTCCGTGAGTGGCTGGATGCCCACTTCCCTGGGCGTTGGATGGGTCGTCGTGGTCCACATCAATGGCCAGCCAGGAGCCCCGACTTGACACCGTGCGACTTCTTTCTTTGGGGGTGGGTAAAGGAAGAAGTCTACCGCACCAAACCGAGGACATTGGAAGAACTGGAGGACCGAATTCGGGAAGTCATGTCCTCCATCCCGCCGGAGTTCCTGCTAAAGTCAGTGGACGCCATTCCTGGGCGGCTCCAGAAGCTGGTGGAAAGAGTTGGAGCCCACATTGAATTTTAGAGAAAACCTACCATGTATGCCTACCTTTTCATATTATTTCTTCTGAAATAAATGGATAATATACGTATTTTTTTACCAATCCAAAATAGGGAGCTACTTTCCGCCCACCCTGTATATATATATATATATATATATATACAAATACATACATACATACATATACAATAAACAGAGAAGTAAAAATAAAAAATAAAAAATTAAAACCTTAAAGGATTACCAGTGAGGCGTACAGATTTGTAAGGAAAAATATCGATTTTAGCACAAGATCAAATGGATTATAAAAATACAAATTTATACTGGAACTCTGCCCGGGTTTTAACACACTGCTGCCTATGGTCAGGTTTCGATATATATAAAAAAATAAAATGCAAATTAAAAGTTAATAAGTAGAAGACAAGTTTACCAAAGATTTAATGTTTTACCCTTCTTATCTAAATCTGTTTTAAAGGAATTCAAAATAACAGGATCGAGTTGAAAAAGACCTTTGCTTATGTTGAAGTTATTTGAAAGTTGGATAATGGCAGACTCAAGAATATTTCTATTAACAATGTTGCTTGAATGGAATAAAACTGAAGCATTATTCCAATCAATACAGTGGGCTAACTCTGACAAATGGACAAAAAGGGCACTGGACAACTGTCCTGTTCTAACGGAATATTGATGCTGTTTTATACGTGTGTGCAAATCCTTTCCCGTCTGACCTATGTAAAAGGAATCACATTGTTTACAACCAATTTTATAGATAATGCCTGAATTATTGGTAGGGCTTTTTTTACTATGATATTTTTCACAATATTGTTATATGAAAATACTACATTAATATCCAAAAGTTTAAGTACATTAGCAATGCCTAAAAAGCCCGGGAAAAATGGAAGTACTAAAATATTTTTTGACAAAGTACGAGTGTTAATATTGACACGATAGAAAGTTCGTTTTGCCTTGTTGAGACAAGATTCCATAAACGCAGATGGATAACACAAATCACTTCCAATACCGTTGATTTTTTCCAATTCGGCATCGATGTATTCCGGACTGGCGATCCTAAGGGCGCGGAGAAACATTGATGAAAATATGGCCTTCTTAGTGGGGGTATCATGTCCCGAGTAAAAGTGTACGTAGGACAAATTGTTTGTCGTTTTCCGATAGATACTAAACTTAAAACCTGGGCTTTCCCTATGTACACGCACATCCAAAAATGGGATTGAATTGTCTTGCTCAACTTCTAAAGTAAACTTAATGGAGGGGACTTGATCATTTAACTGAAGGAGGAAGCTATCCAGGTCACGATTCATGGGCCAGATACACAAAATATCGTCGACGTACCGCAACCAAGGGATGCCAACCCCCAGGATTCTCGGAATATAGGTAATTTCGAAAAACTCCATATAATTATTGGAGAGGAGGGGCGATAAGGGGTTGCCCAAAGCCATCCCAAAAACTTGTTGATAATACTCGTTATTGAAAGTGAATTTACAGTCTTTGATGCAAAGCTTAATGAGTTCCAAAACAATGTGTGAAGGTAGTGGCAGGTCATACTTATGTAATTCTTGGGAGAAAGTCAAGCATATCGTCAATCTGCACTTTTGTAAACAATGAACAAACATCAAAACTGATCAATTTATCGTTAGTTTCAGTACGTGCATTATTCAATTTTTCCGTAAGATCCATGGAATTTTTTACATGTGAATCAGAGATAGTTCCGAGAATGGGGGACAAGACTTTGACAAGCCATTTGGAGAGTTTATAAGTAATAGAGCCCACCGAGCTAATAATAGGGCGCATAGGATTACCAGGTTTGTGGGTTTTAACTATCTCTGATTCACATGTAAAAAATTCCATATATATATGTGTGTGTGTATGTATGTTATTTATTTTTTTCTTTTTTTTTCTTTGTAACCTATATATAGGCTGTAACCTTTTTATGTACTTCAGTGTTCCTGAGGATGTCATTAGACGAAAGCGCTTGAGCACCATTTTGTGTTTCCTTTCCTTCGTGGTTTTATTCATTATATATATATAGATATATATATATAGATATATATATAGATATATATATATATATATATATATAATATAATATATATAATATAATATATATATATATATCCCTTTGCTTTGTCCGGAGCTATAGGGCGCGTCCCTCTGTGGCGAATGTGGGAATACACCTTTCTTCGGTGTAAGGGCTTTCTCTGCCCTCGTGGACCATTGGGCCCGTTTGGGGACCCGGCTGATCTCCTGCTTCTTTTTCTTTCTTTCTCCTTTAACCCATTCTTTCTGGCTTCTCCCTGTTTTTTTGGCGTTGTTCTTTGGACCTTGATTTTGACCCTTTCCTTGGCCCTTGGGTGTGGGAGGTGGTTGCCCTGCACCCTTGTCGCTTTCCAACCAAACCCAAACCCTGTCCCTGCCACTTTTCACCGCGCGTTGGATGAGAGTGGCCGCCTTTCAGGCACAGGGACTGGGTGCGGGTGTATCTCCCCCTGCGTGACATCCATCGGCGGTGGGACCAAGTGTGCCCACACTTCGCCTTTCCCTTGTTGGAGTCGGTGGTGGCTGGATGCGCGCGGGGGATGAAGTTCTTTTTTGTTTAGCTATGGACACTTCTCCCCCCCGGCTTACGACTACTGCTTCTCATTCCCGGACTACTCTTCTCTCAACACTCGGGTGGTGGGCAACCAGGCCCTCGAGTCCTTTACCACTGGAAGACCGCAACCTAATGGGGTTGACCCCCCTGTGGAAGCGGAACGCTTGCACTCTCCTTTTCCGTTGCCGACCCCAGTCCGTCCCTCGATTACGCCCTTGGACCTACACTCTCTAGAGCAGGGGCCTCGCCCCAGCCCACTTCAGCCACCTTCGGGCAAGTCAAGTTCCACCGAGGACTTGCCCCCACAACCCGGCTTCTTGCTCTCCCCATATGCCCCCCTCACCCGCCGCCAGCCCACCTCCCCGCGGAGAGAGCCTCGCGGCGGACGGGGGAGCCGGCATTCACGGCCGTCCTACCGACCGTTGAATATTCCAGTACATTTCGACTCTACAGCCTCCCTCTCCCTTCCAAGTATCCACAAATTCCTGGTGATTCGGCCTACATCTGGGTCCCTCCCGAACAACTCTGAACGGACGTTCCAGGCGATCCGAACCCACAGCAACTCCAGCCGCTATGACGTACGCCCACAGAGGGATGGCTCCCTCCTCGTAAAATCACGCTCAGCCGCAGAGACGAAAGCCCTACTCTCCATCACTGAGGTCCTTGGATGCTCGGTGTCCGTTTCCCCACACCCTCGCCTGAACCAGAGTCAGGGCACTATTTACGCCACCCGCCTACTGTCGGTCGCAGTGAACGAGCTCCTGGAGGATCTCGCACCCCAAGGAGTTACTAAGATCTATCGTTTCACATCCCGACAGGGAGGCACCCCCTCCCCCACCCCACGTCTGCTCCTTACTTTTAACTCACTAATCCCCCCTGGCCGTATTGTATGGGGTATGGGAGACCGCGCCTCATGCGAGTTTTCTATCCGCCCATACGTCCCAGACCCGACCCGTTGCTTCAAATGCAATAAATTCGGACACGTCAGCTCCGCTTGTCGACAGCCGCATCCATTATGTGTTCACTGTGGACGACTCGCCCACCCTGACAGGTGCCCCAACACACCCAAATGCTCGAACTGTGAAGGCGCACATCCCTCTTCATCCCGAGAATGCCTTTTCTTCAGGTTCGAGAAGGAGGTCCGAGGCCTACAGGTGACGGACTTCCTTAGCCCCCGTGAGGCACGCGACAGGGTGCGGAGTCGGGAGGTGAGGCCGGGGGTGTCCTATGCCGCTGCTCTCGGCTCTATCATCTCGGCACGCCGCCCTGGCCTGCCGCCGAAACCCCCCCCAGCCACTGCTTCCTGTTCCCCACATAGCAAATCCTCGCAGGACCCGACGGTCCCCTGTCCCCCCACCGTTCCTCTTCTTCCCGCACCTCACCTGCCACGAATCCCCCAGGAGTCTGGGACCAGGGTTTCCAGGTCCCAGCCACCTCAAACCCTGCCTTCCCAGTACTCCCTGTACACGCCCGAACCTGCCGCCCGGAGCAAGCCGTCGAGGCGGAGACGCCGGAGCGTGTCACCAGACCCTCCGGCCTCCCAACGTCTCTCTCCCTCTTCCCCTAAGACCAAGAAGACGGCTCGGACCCTTACACCGCCCACCACGCCCACTATGTCCATCTCTCCCCATCGTAGAAGTCCCACCGTTCTACCCCACAGACTCTGACAATAGTGGCCGAAATCCACGACCCGCCCTGTACGACGAGACCCAGCCCAGTGGATCCAGTGGATGCGGCTCTGGCGCAGCTGCACGGTGTGACCGAGGGAAGCTCGGCTGCGCCCACGCCCATGAGTCTCCTGGATCTGCCCTTGCCTCCTGGTGCCATTTTCTCCACCCCTCCACGAGACCACTCTGGTTCACCTCCTTCCACCCCCATCGTACCTACCCCCCAACATCCCCGACCCCCCCCTTATCAGCTACCCTGAGTACGCCCTCCCTCCCACCCGCCCGGTCTTTTTGGTACCCCCTGTCACCACCTAGGGTCCGCCGTGAGACCCCGGACAGGCGGGGTAGCGCCCCTTTTGGGGTTAACGTGCCCCCCCCTGGCCCGACCATAGAAGCCCGACAAGGCACTTCCGACCCGCTCAGCCCACGATGTTCCTCTGCCTGCCGTGATCCACGCCTCCGGTCTCGCTCGGCCGACTCGACCCCGCAACCTCCGCAGGGTTCGACAGGCCGACCGATTCCTTCCCTGGTGAACGGTAGATAGCCAGCCATGCTCCCGACCCAGCCTTCAGTTTCGCGAACTCCAGATCCCCTTCACACTCCAACCTCCTAGCGCCTACACCTTTACCCATCCCCCTTCATCAACTAATGGATCCCCCGAAAACCACGATAGTCCACTGGAACTGTCGAGGAATCTTTGCAAACTATGAAGGCCTTAACTCCTTGATTGCCACTTCCCGTCCGGTGTGTGTCTGTCTCCAGGAGCTAATCCTGGGGACCAGGTCCATGCCCTGCCCCACTGGTTATTTCTGCGTCGCCACCCCGCCTCCTACCTGCACTCGAAGGGGAGCTGCCATCCTCGTCCACCACGCAGTCCCCTTCTACAATCTCTCCATCCGGTCCCCGCTACAGGTGACTGCCGTCCGGCTCTCCCTGGATAGACAGTACACCATTTGTTCAATCTACCTTCCCCCCCACGCTCAAGTCTCCCGCGACGACCTGGTGGAAGTCGTGGAACAACTCCCCAGGCCCTTCCTACTACTGGGCGATTTCAATAGTCGTCACCCCTTGTGGGGCGACACACACCACCTATATGGCCCCAACCCTGATATCCGTCATGACCGAGCTCTCCTTCGAGTGCCTCAACGATGGCTCTCCTACATTCTACCATGCCACCACCTGCACTCCATCCTGTATAGACCTGTCCCTCGTATCAACTGATGCCCTCCTAGACTTCACGTGGCAAGTCCTCCGAGAGGACTATGGCAGTGACCATCTCCCCATTCTACTCACCCTCAATCGACCCGACCAGACCGTACGGGTACCGGTAAGGTGGGTTACCACCAACGCGAATTGGGCCCGCTTCCGCGACAACACATATACCACCCTTACAACTGCCCACTTCCCATCCATCGACGGTGCGTCGCATACTTCGAGTCCGTCGTTCTAACGGCCGCAAGCACAAGCGTACCACAATCCTCCGCCTACCCCCGCGCCCGACGGGTTCCTTGGTGGACCCCGGAGTGCGCGGAGGCCGTGCGCGCCAAGAAGAAGGCAACTCGGCGCTTTTACCGGACGCGACTCCCCATCCATCGCACGGAAATGCAGCGGGTCAGGGCCATCGCCCGCCGCACAATGAAGACAGCGCGCCGAGCCTCTTGGCGTGCCTTTGTGTCCGGCATTACCGTCAACACACCTTCGGCTACCATCTGGAAGAAGGTGCGGGGCGTCGAGAGGCGACATGTCCCCTCCCGACCCCCGGTCCTCCGGACAAACGACGGACTCCTATGTGAGCCCAAGTCGGTGGCAGACCACCTTGCTTCTACCTTCGCCGCCGTTTCTTCCTCTGCAGCCAATCCCGTACCCGCCCCTGACGATAGCCCCTCCCCACCGTCCATAGACAGCACCTACAACCGATTGTTTACCATGCGTGAACTACAGACGGCACTGGCCTCTCGACGATCCCCTTGCCCCGGCCCGGACGGTATTCCGTACGGCATGATCCAACACCTCCACTCTACCTTACAAATTTTCCTGCTAGACTTATACAATCGCATATGGATAGAGGGTGCCTTCCCCTTTAGGTGGAAGGAGGCCCACGTCATCCCTATCCCCAAGCCCGGCAAAGATTCCCTGGACCCCACAAACTACAGACCAATCGCCCTGACATGTTGTGCCTGCAAGATCCTCGAAAAAATGGTCGCTACGCGATTATCGTTCGTCCTTGAACGTACCAATTCCTTCCCGTCTACCCAGTCCGGCTTCAGACAATTCCGCTCCACCACTGATCCCCTCCTGCTTCTCAGCCGAGACATACAGGATGCCTTCGACAATAGACAGTTCGTACTGTCAGTTTTCTTCGACATCCAGAAGGCCTATGACACCACCCGTCGAGCAATGATCCTCGGTCAGCTCCGACATCTGGGCCTTGTCGGAGCCATGCCTACCTTCATCAGGGGCTTCCTTACTTCTCGGACCTTTAAAGTCCGGGTGGGCTCAGTCCTCTCTGACACCTTTGTGCAGGAGGACGGGGTCCCACAGGGAAGCATCCTCAGTGTTCTCTGCTTCTCTGTCGTGATGAACACGGTCTCACAATGCCTTCCACCCACAATCCGCTCTTCCATCTACGCGGATGACCTTGCAATCTACTTCGCAGGGCGAGAACCGTCTGTCGTTCAACGGCAAATGCAGCTCGCCATCTACCGGGTGGAGAGGTGGGCGACGTCGGTGGGTTTCCGCCTCTCCATCCCTAAGTCCAAGTGTATGGTCTTCAGTAGAAGAAGACCCACAACCCTTCCTCTACCCTCTGTTACATTATACGGCAGTCCTCTTGAGGTGGTACCCTCCACGCGTTTTCTGGGCATGACCCTAGACCGACGGCTCAATTGGGTTCCCCATCTCAAGCACCTAAAGCAATCCCTTCGACGCCCCCTCGCTCTCCTGGATCACCTCTCTCACACCACATGGGGTGCAGATCGACGCTCTCTTCTTCGCCTTTATACTTCCATAGTACAGTCGAAGCTGGACTATGGTAGCGCAGTTTATGGTTCAGCCTCCAACGCCCGCCTCCGTATCCTGGACCCGGTACTTAATAGAGGCCTCCGCCTCGCCACCGGTGCTTTCCGCTCCTCCCCAGCCTCCAGCCTCCATGTGGAATGTGATCATCTCCCTCTCGCCCTCCGACGGGGTCTACTCCTCATGCGGACATACCTCCGTGCACAGAGGCTACCTTCTTCGCTTCTGGGCACGGCGGTTTTAGAACTACCACCTCAGGGACGGAGCTGGCACTTCACTGAAGCGGTCCGCTCTTTCCTTGATCTTTTCAACATGCCCGCCCCCTCAGTTATCCCCATTTCATTCAGCATCTACCCCCCCTGGATCCTAACCCCTATCAAGTTCTGCAAAGATCTGTGTTCCCTACCGAAGACTACCACGAGCGCCATGATATACAGGTCACTTTTCCGCGAACACGCAACCCAACACCCGGACGCAATCGCCATTTACACGGATGGTTCCCGCTCGGAAGCTGGTGTGGCCTCCTCAGCGGTGATTCTGTCCCAGCCGCTCTCCCGGAGCGTCGGCCTGCCCCGCGAGGCCTCCGTTTTTTCGGCGGAACTTTTCGCCATAACGGAGGCCCTCGATATTGTGCGCACCCACTCTGCCAGCTCTTTTGTCATTTATTCGGATTCCCAAAGTGCACTTCTCTCCCTAGAAAGATTTAACTCCCCTCACCCGCTCGTCTGTACCATCCAGCAGACCTTCCACTTTTAACGATCTTCCAACATAAGACAATCGCATTCTGTTGGGTCCCGGCTCATGTCGGCATCCAGGGTAACGAGGCGGCGGACCGCACAGCAAAGACGGCCTGCTTGCTGCCGGCCTCCTCCCGACCCCTCCCCTTCTCCGACTTCTTCCCGGCTTTCCGCTCCCACTTCCGCTCCATATGGCAGCGGGAATGGGACCAGGCCACACAAAATAAACTCCACACGATCAAACCGCACATAGGACACTGGGCTTCTTCATTCCACCGGTCCCGCCATAAAGAAGTAATCCTAGCCCGTCTCCGCATAGGTCACACCCGCATCACCCACGGACACCTTATGGCGAAATCGCCAGCCCCGCTTTGCTCTACCTGCCATACCCCTATCACTGTCTTACACCTTCTGGTGGAATGCTCAAAGTTGGCCGCTCTCCGTCGCAGGTGTTTCCCTCTCTCGGCCGAAAACCCCATACCCAACTGCCTACGATCTATACTCGCCGACGGCCCCCACTTTTCAGGAAGCCGTTCTCCTCTTCCTTACTCACTCCCATCTGCTCCATCGTATCTGAAACCGTACCCCTCCTACCCATTATCCATCGACTGACCCTTACTCATTCCCCTAGTCTACCGCCCCTAGCACAGTGACATCACCCACTCACTGCCTCGCCGAGATATGTACCGTCTCTTTAGGTACGAATCGGCGGTAAATCTGGAAAAAAAAAAAATATAAATATATATATATATATATATATATATATATATATATATATATATATATATATATATATAGATATACTGTATATACAGGGCGTCCCAAAAAAATGTATACACACTTTAACAGCTGATAGCTCAATTGATGTTTCTTTCTTTCCAAGTTAAACCCATTAGAATTAATAATGGCAGTCAGACTAAGCTTTGAACAAAGGAAATTCATTCTAAAATGCTACTGGAAGTGTGAAAACGCAGTTGAAGTGCAAAGACAGTTTAGGAGGGAGTTTCAAACAGATCCACCAACGCGACTTACCATCACTCGAATTAGAGATAAGTTTGAAGCCGATGGAACTGTTCAGAATGTCCACAAGAAGCGTTCCGGAAGACCACGGACATCGACAAGCCCCACAAAGCAAGAAAGAGTACTGGAAACGTATCACCAAAGTCCAAGAAAATCTGTGCGGCAAGCGAGTCGTGAGGTAGGAATTTCAGAATCGTCTGTCCAACGCATTTTGAAGCGCTGTCAATGGAAAAGTTACATTCCAAGATTAGTCCATGCTATTAATGAAGATGATGATCCGGACCGAAGAGTGGAGTATTGCGAGTGGTACTTGGCACGATGTGGATGTGGATTGGACGAAGGGGTTTCGTAGAATACCCTCCGCGTTCACCAGACCTCACACCACTAGACTTTTTTTTATGGGGATACTTAAAAAACAAAGTCTACGCTATAAAACCTGCAACAGTCGCTGAATTGAGAGCAGCCATTGAACGAGAATGCACACAAATACCAAACGAAATGTTTCGTGATGTTTGCGATTCCATTGCTTCGCGTTATCAGCAGTGCCTGGACCAGAACGGACGTCAGTTTGAAAACAGGCGTTGACAAAACAATTAAATAATGTCTGTAGATTCTATTACATTTTGAAAATGAAATGTATTTTAATAAACACTGCCTTTATAAGTATTTAAAGTGTGTGTACATTTTTTTGGGACGCCCTGTATATTTCAGAATTTAATTATGATTGCCATAAATACAGGGTGTACATAAAGTCAGGATCTATTTTTGTGAAGCACTTGGAAATTATATGGAATTCAATCATAAAATGATAGTGGTAACATTTATTAAATAATTAAGAGTAGGATTCGACGTGACGCCCATCAGTATCCCTGCACAGCTCAAATCGTTCCCCGCAGCATTTCTAAACACATTCTGGAGCATTTGCGGGGTTATGTTATCTGCAGCAGTTCGTATACGTGTACGTAAGTTTTCAAGACTCGTAATCTTCGTCTGATAGACGTGCGATTTGATAAAGCCCCATGCAAAGAAATCTAAAGGGGTTAAATCTGGTGATCTCGCTGGCCAAGGTCTGTTGCTTCCGCGTCCGATCCAGCGATTTGGAAAACGTCCATTTAGATAATCCTGAACAATTTTGGCATAGTGACAAAGAGCACCATCATGTTGATAGACGACGGTACTAACAATCCTATCCCCGTCGTCTATCAACATGATGGTGCTCCTTGTCACTATGCCAAAATTGTTCAGGATTATCTAAATGGACGTTTTCCAAATCGCTGGATCGGACGCGGAAGCAACAGACCTTGGCCAGCGAGATCACCAGATTTAACCCCTTTAGATTTCTTTGCATGGGGCTTTATCAAATCGCACGTCTATCAGACGAAGATTAAGAGTCTTGAAAACTTACGTACACGAACTGCTGCAGATAACATAACCCCGCAAATGCTCCAGAATGTGTTTAGAAATGCTGCGGAACGATTTGAGCTGTGCAGGGATACTGATGGGCGTCACGTCGAATCCTACTCTTAATTATTTAATAAATGTTACCACTTTATCATTTTATGATTGAATTCCATATAATTTCCAAGTGCTTCACAAAAATAGATCCTGACTTTATGTACACCCTGTACTTCGTTTGGTTCGACTCTTAATGTTTGGGAGTTGGCGCAATGGCCCTCACTTATTAACCTGAAGAATTTGCCCGTTTCTGGTCCTCCTGACTGGGTGCTATTATCTTTTCACTTACTAATTAGATCCCAGTGAATGAACTGTTTAGTCGGCTGCATTGTACTTTATGATAAAGCTGTAAATGAAAATGTGTTCTCGTATTTTAATGTAAAGTTATGATGAAATTTTGTACACGAATATCATGGCTTGATATGAGAAGTGATATGATGATTGTAATTCACTATCTTTAAATTGTAATTAAATTACTAGTGCGATAATTACTACGTTTTAGGTGTTTGAAATTAGCAATTTAATAATTACTAAAGAATTATCGGAAATTCAACTATAATCAAGTATAATTATATGAAGCTATGACTCTACTATTCATTTATCGTATAGATTTCATCGGAGGCGGACGTGTTGTGTGATCTCTAGTACTACTGTTTGTATGAAACTGTTGTGGGTAAGTTTAATGTAACAAGATTGTTATTCAAGAAGTTGAGAAGTATAATTATACGACAAATCACACACGGGAAATTATCGTCCCATCAACCTGACTTCAGTATTTCGTAAGCTTATGGAGACGATTGTTCGGGAGAAAATAGTTAACCAAAAAACAAGCGAGACATCTTTATTGCGGATCATTCACACTCCATAGCCACTTAACCCAACATATACAAGTACAATCTCACTTAGCAATTAATAAATTAAGCAAAGATTCCCAACAATGCTTTCGACGTAATCATTCTTGTCTTACTAATTTGCTCGATTTCTTCAATGATATTGTAAATATAGATGACGAAAGTAAAATGGAAGAAAATGCATTATATATTTTTTTTCAAAAAGGGGTGTCAGGAAATGATTGCCCCCCCCCTGTACAGAAGAAACTGAAAGGAATAGAAAAAAACAGACAAAACCACGCGAAAGAGCGTTTAATTTTGAATAAAAAACACTTGTTTTAATATCGGGTGTTGCCCCCATTTGCAGCTCTGACGGCCATTAATCGACGGGAGTATGATCCCAGAAGTGTCTCAAAGAGATCGGTATCATGACTCATTTCTTCAAGGACTTCGTTGATCTTTGCAGTCATAATTTCTGTTGAATACCGATTCTGAATGGGTTGTTCCAGCATTACGGACTCCACCCGATCCTTCATGATGGATCCGACATGTTCACAGACATTAAGATCGGGAGAATTGCCAGGCCATTCATTATTTCCGAAAAAATCAATGTTATTGTCCTTAAGCAGTTGTTGAGTCGCAAGTGCTTTCATACAGGGGGCTTTGTCGTGAAGAAAGGTTGCCTGTTCAACATCCAAAACACACTCGGGGTCTTTCAAAAACGGAATTACATGTTGGGCTAAAATTACATTTCGAAAATAAGGCCCATCCCAACTGGTTCCTCTTGGTTTGATAACCCAGATGAGCTTCCGAATAGAGAACATAATGAAAACAGCCACACATGCTGGATTTTTTACTATTTCTCGATACTTCTGGTCGTCTGGGACTTCATCAGGAGTCGTTGCCCAAACCCGATCATTCTGAAAATTTGGTTTTCTGGTGACATAAACGAAGAATTCATCGCTGACAACCAAGTGAAGGAAATCGTCTTCCGTCCATTCCTCAAGATAATCACAAAACCATAGCCGATCTTCAATATTAAGATCACTCTTCCGTGGCTTAGCTATTTCATGCCAAGCACTCAAACCTTGGCGAACTCGAAATTGATGCACAAGTTGCCGATTGACTATCTTACCACGACGGATAAGTATCTCTTTCGCTACCTCAGAGCAGCTCTTCTTTCGGCTCCGTGATGCAGCAAGCACAATGTCTTTCGATTCTTGAGATAATTTCTCCGGTCTTCCTCCTCGAAATTCTGTTTCACAATCTTCAGGATTCTTATTCCAATTCCTTTTGACAAAGTCTCCTGATCTTTTTAATCTCTCAGCCACCCAGTGTCGAGTTATAAAAGTTGCACCAGCTTCCTTTGCTTCACGAAATGTGACAGCTCGAATGCGGTCAAGAACTCGCTTTTTCTCTGAATCGTTCAAAATAGATAATGCCATGGTTTCTGTGGGGAAAAAAATGGAAAGAATTAAAATCACAGGAATAGAATATAATGGTTTTTATTCAGATTTTAACGCTCTTTCAAGTGGTCTCGCCGGTTTTTATCTATCTCTTCTAGTTTTTGCTCTACAGGGGGGGGGGCAATCATTTCCTGACACCCGTACACCAATTTTCAGATTATTAAATTCAAAATTAATGATTTAATGAGGATTGTTTATGTTCAACAAATTTTGTTGGTGAACATCGCTCCAGTTTTGAATTCTGGAAGTCCACAAAGGCGGTAAAACTTTGGTAATAAAATTTTATTCTCATTTTAGTTATAAAATACATCATAAGATTTATCAGATATAGGAAATGCCTCAATTAAAAAAAACATGAAAATAAAAAAAAAGGATTTTGAATTTCGAAACAGAACTTAAATCCTCAGTTTAAGAAAGAAATCAAATTAACATTTTACTCTTTTGGAATTCCTATTAAAAAAATTGTTCACTAGGTTTCCCTTCTGTTTAAACAATTTTCTTCAATCTTGGGCGAAACTCATCAATGGTTCGATCGATCTGCTCCTGTGGTATCTCTTCCCACTTCACACGAAGCTGAAGCAAGTGATCAACATTTCTCACCCTGCTCTTGTAAACTCTGTGCCAAATTTTCCCCCGAGTCCATAGTCAACA
This sequence comes from Bathynomus jamesi, assembly GCA_023014485.1. Lineage (NCBI taxonomy): Eukaryota > Metazoa > Arthropoda > Malacostraca > Isopoda > Cirolanidae > Bathynomus > Bathynomus jamesi. The sequence continues at coordinate 115,509 of JAJOZX010005048.1, read as the reverse complement.
GGGTTCAAGTCAGGATTGTTAAGTGGCCAATTTTGTGGTTCAAGTAATTCTGGAACATTATTTTTTTAAGTATTCCATAGTTGCTATTGCTGTATGGGACGTTGCTCCGTCTTGCTGAAAAAGATAATAAACACCGTTAGCCAGATTTTGCATTTCGGGAAGCATGTCTCGCAGCAGAGTATTTCGATAGTACTCGGCATTGACTTTTTACACCAGGCTCAATAAAATGAATGGATGTTTTTCTTAACTTTGATATGCCAACACGATGACACTAGCTGAGAAATGACTTCTAGTTGCAAAAAGTCTGCTATCAGCTATTTCATTCTTACAATGGACGTGCGAGTAAACGTTGTCATTTTGACTGTTCCGAGGTGGCTCCACAGTGAATCTCTCTTCATCAGTGAAAAGAGCGTTTGAAAGATGATCACATGTTTCCGTAAGATTTGTTTTGATCTTTAAACTAGTTTCTGCTCATCAGTTTCTGTAGTCTTTTGCCCGTGCACTCTTTTGAAAGGTTTTAATTGAAGATCTTGTTTAATTATGCGTCTCGCATTAGTTTCTGATAATTGTAACTCTTTTGATACGCCAGCTGGTGTCATATGGGTTCCTGGCTGATTTTCCTGACTTAATATACGTTCTTCGACGTTGTCAATATTGTCTCGTATGCGAACAGTGTTTGGTCGCCCACTTCCCTCTCTTCTTTTGATATCCTCAGTCTCGTCAATTTTCTTTGGAAGCTTTCCCAAACCTCCAAGAGTCCATCCTTTGTTGGGGAATTCGGAGAGTAGTTTCGTTCGTCCATATCCCTTTTCTAGTCTATAATGCTTAATTATAATCTTATCTTCCTCCGAAAATGGCATAGTCACTATATTTTATAACCCTGCAAAAGAAAATCGTATATTAGAATTTACAAAAGTGAAAATGGAAATAAAGGATTATTAGTTTGTCTATCATCAGTTGTAGTATTATTAGAGAAATTTTTAACATCGTTATTTTTGATAGCTTCGAACTGACATTTACTTTACAGGTAGATGTCAGGTAGATAGATAGAAGCGATAAAGGTTTAACTCAAAGTATTTCTATAATTTTGCAAAAAGGAAATCTAAAAACCCTCTCGGACCTTTGAAAAACGAAGACAGTGCTTTAGCTGATGATCTAACAGAAGTATCCGAAATATTAAGAGTTCAGTACGAATCATCATTCAGTATCCCAAAAACTGACAAACTGATATGCGATAGAAACGCGTTCTTTGAAGAACTACAAGGGAAAAGTATAACGGACTTGGACTTCACGACAGATGATATTACACAAGCCATAGGGAAACTAAGAGCACACACAGCGGCGGGACCGGACAAATGGAATGACACACTGATCAAAAACTGCGAGAATGCGATCGCTGAGCACCTGTATTGGATATGAAGATGATCACTAGACACGGGAGTAATGCCGGACGTCCTGAAAAGTGCGAGCATAGTGCCAGTATACTATAAAGGAGGAGATTGATCCGAGTCCAAAAAAGTTTTGGCCAGTGTCGCTTACATCTTATCTCTCTAAAATATTTGAAAGAATAGTTAGAAAATGTATGACTTTTTGGAAACTCGGAAAAAATTAAATGATAACCAACATGGATTTCGGTCAGGCAGATCATGCCTATCACAACTAATGGAACACTACAACAACATTATTGATGCACTTGAAAGTAATGAAAACTATGTTGTAATCAGTGGTGAGCTGGAACCGGTTCGCGCGAACCGGTTGTTAAAATTTTGAAGCATTTTAGAACCGGTTGTTAAAAATTGTTACGAAAACAAATATTGTTATAAAATGATCTTAAAACCGAATAATCTTATAAAACGGTGTACAAAATAATAATAATAATAAGGCAAGATTATTAAATGAAAATCATATTAAATATAAAAAGAGAGAATTCAGGTTATTCTAGTAATACACCTAAAATAATTTTTTTGCGTTATCTTGAAGATATTTTGTAATTACTACCTAATTAATAACAAATATACAGTACTTAAATATTCTTCATATTTTCTTCTAAATTTATTTATTTTTATTGTTAAGTACGAGTACAACTCTCAATAACACAATGCATTGCCACTTCTTATGGAGAAAGGTACAAAAACTACATACTGTGGTACATCCTTTAAATCGGAGCTTTTTATATAGGGAACCGGTTGTTAAGATTTTGGCAGCTCATCACTGGATGTAATATACGCAGACTTTGCCAAAGCGTTCGACAAGTGTGATCATGGAATCATAATATGTAAACTGAAATATATGGGAATAACGGGAAAAGTAGGGAAATGGATATATAATTTCTTTAGTGAGCGGCGGCAAGTCGTTACAGTACAAGAAGTATCTTCATCAGAATCGGAGATCCTCAGCTCAGTACTACAAGGAACAGTATTGGCTCTACTACTCTTCATAATCATGCCGACTGACATACCGTACATAGCCAGGCACGCCCGGCTCATCTGGTACCGTCCTGAGCCAGGTATCCAGTCTTCTCTTGAAGACTTCAACTTTGACCCCCGTTACGTTTCTGAGGTCCTTTGGAAGCTGGTTGAAAAGTCTTGGACCCCTGACAACAAGCTATTTTTCTTCAGAGTTGAGGAGGTCCCTTGTCGGGCCTTTAATTTGGGAACACTACACATTCTGCCTTTCCTATTTTCCAGTGTTGTTTGAATGGTAATTAATTGGCAGTGGTGTAGTGCTGTGGGAACGGCGTTCCCTTACTTTTTTTGGTAGACGGAACGGCGTTCCCTCACTATTTCAAATAAATCCGAACTTACAAATCTCTAACGTCATGAAATTTTAATTCCCACCCCTAGAAGAAATATGAGAAAAAAATCATTAACTGTTTCATTTCTTTTAGCTTCGACTGAGGCAATGCTAGCCTATAAAGATCTGGTGAAAGAGTCACCACGGCGTAACAGTTGTTAACTTTTTTTTAGTTAATCATTCCAGTTGTTAGCTATTTTTATTGATCGTACTGGATGTCATATATCTAATGACACTGGAAATACTGCATCTTCAACCTTGGAATATACCCTAATATCCAGTGCATATGACCTCAAAATATCCTGAAATTGGTCAGATTTCAAAAGATTTCCAGGGGGGCTTACAGTGCCCTCGGACCCCCAGCTGTATGGGCTCGTCGCGCTCGCCATTGTCCCCCCCCGCATCTGAGTAACACTTTCAAAATGCGTTCCCTCACTTCTTTATTTAGCACTACACCACTGGTAATTGGGTTTAGTTTTAGGTTCGGTACCAGTTTTTCGATCATTTTTCATATGTAGATTATGGTGTACCTCTCTTCTTTCCAGGGAGTACAGATTTAGTTTACGTAGTCTTTCCCAGTAGTTGAGTTCTTTGCAGCCATCAATCTTGGCTGTGAAATGCCTTTACGTTTCTTCTAGTTTATTAGTTTCTTCCTTTTTATATGGGGACGTCAAAACTGAGCAGTATTCAAGTTTTGGTATAATCAGTGTTTTTAGCAGGGGAATCATTACTGTCGTGTCCCTTCTCTTGAACGTTCTTAGTATCTGTCCGGCGACTCTCTTTGCTTTATTTATCGCTATCTGATTTTGTGTTTCGAATTTCGCATCATCTGTTATTATTATCCCGAGATCGATCGCTTTCGTGCTTCTCTGAATTTCCTGTCTATCTGGAGCATAATATGCAGTCTAAGTTCTTCTTTTCTACCATATTTCAGGAGCTGAAATTTCTCGGTGTTAAATGACATGTTGTTGTCGTCTTCTGACTATTTGTATATTTTGTTCGTGTCCCTCTGCAAGACCTCCACGTCATGTACATCGCTGATTTTTCTGCTGATCTTTGTATCGTCTGCAAATGATGTTACTATACTGTTGCTGTTTACTCCGATGTCTGTGTCTGTTAGCATGATAATGAACAGGAGTGGGGCCAGTACTGTCCCTTGTGGTACTGAGCTGCGTACTTCCGATTCTGATGATGATATATCGTGAATTTTGACGACCTGCAGACGTTCTCTGAGGAAGTTGTAGATCCATTTTCCCACTTTGCCTGTTATTCCCATGTATTTAATTTTATGTGCTATTACACCATGGTCACATTTGTCGAAAGCTTTAGCAAAATCTGTGTATATAACATCGTAGTTGTCATTGCCTTCCAATGCATCTAGGATATTGTTGTAGTGTTCTATTAGTTGTGATGGGCATGATCTACCTGATCGGAATCCATGCTGATTTTTGTTGAATCTTTCCCATGCCTCCAGGAAATCATAAGTTTTCTCTCTAACTATTCTTTCAAATACTTTGGTGAGATGGGACGTCAATGACACTGGTCTATAGTTCTTTGCTTGGGATCTGTCCCCTCCTTTATATATAGGGACAATGTTTGCTCTTTTCAAGATGCTCGGTATTTCCCCAGTGTCTAGGGATCTTCTCCATATCCAGTATAAAGGTGTAGCTATTTCATTTTTACAGTTTTTAATCAATAATGCGTTCCAATTGTCCGGACCTGCAGCTGAATGTGGTTTCATTTGTCCTATAGCTGTCGCTACATCTTCTGGTGTAAAATCAAAGTTTGTTATATACTCTCCTTGCAATTCCTCTTCAAAGAATGCATTTATGTCAGGTATCGCTTTGTCACTTTTTGGGGTACTGAAAACTGATTCATATTGAGCTCTCAATGTATCAGATATTTCTTTTGGATCGTCGGTTTGTTCATTATTTCTCGTCTTTAAGGGCCCAATAGCGGCGCGCGTTTTTGTTTTCCTTTTTGCATAGCTATAGAAGTATTTTGGATTTTCCTTTATTGCTCCTACCGCCTTTTCCTCTTCCTTCTCTGTATGGTCCTTAATCAGGGCTTGTATTTCCCTATCGATACCCTCCAGTTTTTCTTTTATTGCTTTCCTGTCATTATCTCCGCAGTTGCCTAACTTCGCCTCCACACACTTTCTTTTGAGGAAAAGTCTTCTCTTTTGCCTCTCTAGCCAGCTCCTCTTTCCTTTTGGCTGTGATTTCGGAGCATATTTTTCTAAAATTCTCAGCGTTTTTTCTTCCAAGGTTGTTAGCATTTCTTCAGTTGTTTTATTCTCGAAAATTGTTCTCCATTCTATTTGGGCCATGTGCGATCTGATTGCTTCCCAATTTATAGTCTTGGAGTTTAAGTTAAAGGCCCTGAATTTACTTCTTTCCTCAATATGTTTATTGTCTTTTAATGCTGTCGTCATATTTGTTGATATCTCGATTAAGTTGTGGTCTGAGATAATGGTTTGGGGTTATTTTTATATAAGCAATCAAGTTTGTGTTATTTGTGAATACCAGATCCAGGCAGTTATTTTTTCTGGTATTTTCTGTTATCTCCTGTGTCAGCATAAACTCATTTGTGAGAGCCATCAACATTTTTGCTTGCTTCTGGTCTTCTCTTGTGCCCCCCTTGTCCTGGTGAATATATACAGGGGTTAGACAAAATAATATGAACACCCGCCGATTTCACCGGTTATCTTTACGGACTGCTCAGACACAAAGTAAACGGTCAAATGACTGGCAAACCTATTTAAATGCGTAACAGAGAGTGTATACGTCATGTTATAACCCTCACGTTGTTTTTACAGATCTGAGTGAATTATGAATTAGCAGTTATGAAAGACCTGTCAGACTTCCAAAGAGGGCAAATTGTCGGAGCGCGGATGGCTGGTGCATCGGTGACGAAAACCGCTCAGATGTTCAATGTATCCAGAGGAACTGTCTCTATGGTCATGTCTGCATACCAAAACCATGGAAAGACAAGCACCGACAAATGCAATAGTGGACGCAAGAAGAAGCTGTGTGATCGAGACCGCCGGGTGCTAAAGCGCATTGTGACAAAGAACCATAAGACCACAGCTCCAAAAGAAAGTGACTGCAGAGCTTAACCAGCATCTTGCAAGCCCGGTATCGACCAGAACTGTACGTCGCGAGCTCCATGGAGCTGGATACCATGGGAGGGCTGCAATTGCCAAACCCTTCCTTTCGCACATCAACATTGAGCGGCGCAGAAAATGGTGTAATGACCATAAGAATTGGTCAATGGACCGGTGGAAGAATGTAGTCTACTCCGACGAATCCTCCTTTACGCTATTTCCATGTTCCGGTCGAGTTTACGTCTGGAGACAGCCTAAAGATGCTTATGACCCCGACTGCCTGACCCCAACCGTTAAGCATGGAGGCGGATCTGTGATGGTTTGGGCAGCAATATCGTGGAATACTCTTGGCCCAGCTGTAGTACTGCATGGTAGGGTTAACGCCCAGCTCTATCTGTCAATATTGGCTGACCAGGTCCATCCCATGGTCCAAACGCTGTTTCCCAATGGCGGCGCCGTCTTCCAGGATGATAATGCACCAATCCACACCGCTGGGGTCGTTAAAAACTGGTTTGAAGAGCATGTTAGTGAAGTAGAACGCTTGGATTGGCCTCCACAATCCCCGGATCTTAACATTATCGAGCATCTGTGGTGTCAGTTGGAGCAGCAGGTCAGAAGCCGATTCCCACCGCCGGCGTCTTTGGAGGAACTGGAGCAGGGTTTGCTCGAAGAATGGCTCAGGATTCCTCTAGCCACTGTCCAAAAGCTGTATGAATCAATTCCCCGACGCATTGCAGCTGTTATTGCCGCTAAAGGAGGACCAACTCCATATTAAGAATAAAAACCGCCATTTATCAAGGTGTTCATATTATTTTGTCCAACCCCTGTATATTCCTATCTACCTTTTTGTATTTTATAAATGGGAAGTTAAAGTCTCCGCAGATCATTATATTGGGGGATGGAGGGTTTATGGCCTTTATTAGCTTTCTGATGTCATCAATGGCCTCCGAGAATTTTTCGGTTGGGGTGCTTGGAGGTCTATAGATGACTATTACTATCACGTTTAGTTTTTCTATTTTCACTGCTAGGAGTTCCACATAGCTGTTTGATTTACTTTATTATCGTCTCTGTCATATGACCTTCCTGTACATATATAGCACAGCCACCTTTCTGTTTCGTCGTTCTATCCGCTCTTAGTAAGTTGAAGCCCTCTATATTTATCTCTTTCTTATCAATACAATGTTCACAGTTTTCACAATTTCCTTGACAATCCTTAAGATGAGTTTCTGTGAGGCATGCGATGTCCGCCCTTGTTTCGTCCATAAATCCTTTCAGGTAGGAAATCTTATTGAGTGATTGGTTTGGTCTTATTCCTTGAATATTAGCCAGGACAATTTTTATGTTCTCTGTTTTTCGTTGCCCCTTGTGCATTTCAAGTTCGTTTTCCTTCGATATCGCTTGATTCGTTGCCCTATGATCCTCCGAGAGATCGATCCGTTTCCGCCTACTTGTACTGGTAGCAGTGGCGTAGCTAGAGTTTGTGCCGCCCGGGGCGGTCCTTGAGTTTGCCGCCCCCCTGAAACACAACACAACACAACACAACACAACACAACACAATACACATAACAAACATACTTAAACAAAAAGTGAAAACGACGTATAGAAAAAAAACCTGTGATAAATATTAAGACAACATGTTTACTTCTGAAGTGAAAGAATTAACTACAACATTCTACACAGTTATTTTTCTTGCTTTTCTGTTAGCAAAATCTTCGATGACATTGTCGAAGTCTATTTCGTCTGTCAATTGTTGTTCTATAGACAGTATGGCAAGATTTCTCAACCGCAAGGTGCTCATAGTAGAGCTTAGGTAATTCTTTATCAGTTTTAGTTTAGAAAAACTCCTCTCACAGCTAGCAACACTAACAGCAATTGTGAGAAAAATCCGCAGCAGTATTACAATATTTGGAACCGAGTTATCAAGATTATACTTTACAACTAATACCAGCATATTAGTTTTGATATTGATTATTTATAAATATTAAACGTATATTTATAGATTATAACGTATTTACAGAACTTTATGGGTTATTTTCCTTTTTAATGAAATAAATGCATTTATACCAATGCTATTATTAATTAAGCACAACTAAGCGCTTAAATAGGTATGATGGTCAATAAGGCCATCTTCAAGGGAACACAATCCTTACCATTGTCGGAAATTAACGAAGTAAGCAGTGTTTTCGTGGAAAAATAAAATTGTCTGGCGTCTTGTATCCTTCTACTGTCCCGACAAAAAAAAACACCTTTTTTTTCATTGCAGTAGACCAAAAGTGCCGCCCCTCAAAAAGTGCCGCCCGGGGCGGACCGCCCCCTCCGCCCCCCTATAGCTACGCTAGTGACTGGTAGCTTCTTGCCCGGTAGCGGTTTGGCTCGGGGGTTTCCAGCTGTCAACTGCATGTAGATGACATTTAGCATCCGTAACGTGTCCGTGATGTTGAAAAAATTTCTTGTTCGCTTATTGTGTTCCTATTGTTATTCCTATTGTCATTTAAACTTTTTCCTTTGTTCTTTGAGTTCGTTGGGAGATGTTGATAGTAGCATTTTTTCCGAATTTGCAGGTTCCATATTTTGCGTAAGTCCTGCAAATGTCCGGGTGGTAGAATTTACATCCGTCTCCAAACTTACAATGACCATTATTATAGAAGAAATTGCATATTGGGGGATGTTCATATATACATTGTCCTCTTTTTAAATCTGCAATTATCTTTTATATTATAATATCTGCATATAATTCCTTCCCCATATTTACTCGTGGCCTTTGTTTTTTGCTCCTTATTGGGGGACAGTTTTACTTCGTTTACTTGACTGCCCTCTTGTCTTGTGCTAGTTGTGTTTGTGTCCTTCGTTGCCCTTATGCTGTGTGTTGTCTTTACACTCTTTGTCGCCTGTGTGTTTTCGGCCTCATTTTGTGACGGTATTTGAATTCTTTCTATTTCGCCTTTCTCCGTTTCTTCCGTTTTCCACTGTTCTTTGTTTCCACTTTCCTCTTTCATTCTCTTCTCGTAGTCTCTTTCTGCTTTAAATACCGTAAAGAGTTTAATTCGGTCAAGCAGTTTTCACAGAAAAATTATATCCCATTAAACTGCTTTGCGTTCGTTATAAGGGAGATTTTTTCATCTCCCCATTCTAGGCATTTAAAATAAAAAAGTAGCTGACAAAAATCACACCTCATCGCTCCTGTCTCATCTGTTGCATCCTTACAGATACCACAGAGTTACGGGTATGTATTAATTTCCATGTTGGTGAAGTGAATCAAAAAGGGGTATTATGGGAGGTATTGGGTAGGGGATGACTCAAGCTGGGTAAGGGAAAGAATTTTCCGTTACTCCGGGGGATGGGGGATGCCTATAGTTCAGATATAAGGGTTAGTGTATTTGAGACTAAACAGGCCATAAAATGTTTATAATGTAACAAATCATGTGGTATTGATGATATTTCTGCTGAGCATCTAAAATTGAGTAGTGACAGATTAGTGCCTCTGTTAGCTTTGTGCTTTACAGTTTACTCATACATGGTGTTTTGCCGGATACAATGTTATCCGTTGTTTTGGTGCCAGTACTAAAAGATAAAAAGGGTAAAATTAACAGTAAGATAACTATAGGCCAATAGCCTTGGCCAGTATTATGTCTAAGGTGTTTAAATATGTATTCATTAATCGACTTGAATGTTACCTGTATACTAGTAATAACCAATTTGGTTTAAAAAAGAAACACAGTACTGATATGTGTGTGTATGCCTTGAAGGAAATGGTCTGTAAATACCAAACTCTAGATGCTAATATATTTTTGTGTTTCCTGGATGCCTCTAAAGCATTTGATCGTGTTAATCATGACAAATTTTCATGAAACTTGTAAATCGTAATGTACCTGGTTACTTGGCCGTATATTAATATGCTGGTATAATCACCAGACAATGATTGTAAGATGGGGTGGGGTTAATTCAGAGCCATTCTCTGTGACCACTGTGTCAGGCAGGGAGGGATATTATCCCCCTACTGTCCTACTTATTCAATGTTTATGTGGATAATCTATCTGTTGTGCTGAACACCTGTAAAATAGGCTGCTATATTGGTACAATGGTTGTTAATCATCTGATATACGCAGATGATCTAGTTCTTATTTATCCATCTGTAAAGGGGCTCAGCACACTTTCGAAGGTGTATGGGAAGGATAACGACATAAAATATAAGCTGATGAAAGTCGTGTTATGATTATGAGGACAGAATTTCAATTGAATGGTATGGTGCTGTCAGAAGTAACTCAGACTAAGTATCTTGGCCACATACTAACTGATAGTCTTTCAGATGACTGTGATATTCTAAGGCGATGTAGACAATTATATGCTCAGGAAAATACTTTGGTTAGAAAATTTCATGCGTGTACATTAGATGTTAAGGTGATTTTGTTCAAACTTTTGTACTCCAATGTATACAGCTCATTTGTGGTGGAACTACAGGATGTATAATGTGAGGAAATTATATGTTGCATATAATAATATTTTTAGGAATTTATTAAGGACTCCAAGGTTTTTAAATGGTGCTCCTTCTAGTGTCAGTATGCTGTTTGTAGTCAATAAGGTGTCTAACTGTGTCAGTGTCATTCGCAATTTTGTATTTAGATTTATCACTAGGCTTGGTGAGTCAGTCAATAAGATAATAGAAGCCATGGTTAGTGGACTGGTCTCCGATATATTTTATAAATCTCAATCTGGAAGCATTAGCGTAGGTAATTGTATCATGCAGGGCTGCCATTGCTAGGTTTTTCACCCAGATCTGGGTTTTTCAACACTTTCCTGGGTTTGGTTTTAATTTTAAAAATTTCATGAAATCTGGGTTTTTTAGGCTTAAAGTAAGGCAGACAAATAAAATGTATCGAATTTTACCACTCTAAATAAAATATAATGCAACAGCGCTTTGTTTCGTAATATCATAGTGTTTTATGAAATGCTATGACAGTAAAGCTGCATGTTTGTAAGGAGGATGTCAGTTGCATAAAACTGGCAAAAATTCTCGACTCCAGGGTTACCATCTGATATTATTAATAACAAAATCTGAGTAAATTTGGTAATGAAAAAGCAATTTTGTATTTAAAAATTTATTTGGTATTCTGGTAATGAAATGAGCTAAATTTGGTAATGCATAAATAAGAATGTAAGAAAAATTGAGTTCCATTAAACATTGCATTCCATAAACATGTTAGAAACATGTTACAACAAATCATTGCTTAAACGTTCCGATCAATTTTACTAATTATTCAGTTCTGAGTATTTATACATACTGATACAAGTTTGTTAAAACGATACTGATGTTTAAAGCAAATCGCAGTTATAAATTTACTGTTTAACCGACTTTGGAGCTTACTCTGAATAATTGTAGACAAATCGTACGAACATGTTGCACTTTATTATTTGGCAGGATTAGTCATGGGCGGGCATTAGCCTGCATTGCGCGTGCGTGCAATTTTCGATTGATTTATATTTTGTGTCATAGTAAATTGCATTGAAATTTGAATGAATATATATATATATACCTAAATACAATTTGGCAATAAATTGCTTCATTTGGTACTAAATTAAAAAAAAAAAAAATGGTATTGGTGATCTGGGTTTTTTTGAGGGTCATCTAGGTTTTTTTAGTGTACGATCTGGGTTTTCTTTCATTAAGTCAGTGGCAACCCTTTGTATGTTCATTATACACAGTGATTTACTGGCCTACTTAGTCAGTGCTCCATTTTCTATGGACCTCTTGTATAATGTTTGTACCTGTTGAGTCTGAAATAAAGTGTTTGTTTGTCCACAATTAGATGTTTGGATATTGAAAAGACTTTCGGTTTTGGGGAAATTTCTGCATTGTTACAGAGTACCGTAGCACACTTCAAAGGCATTTCCAATTAACGAACTTTAATTAACTATGAATGCTTTGTATACGACTCCATTAGTTTTAATTTACAGTTGAGTCATTACGTCATTAGCCTACATCATCTATAATTGGCTGTAAAAATAACCCCCGTCCAAGTTGCATGCTTGTACTTTTGCAATTTTTAGGCATATCAATTATCTAAGAAATTCTAAATTAAACACACCTTTACAAAAATAAACTTTATACTTTTAAATGCATTATAAGAACTGCCTAATTCACCCTCTTTTTAAAAATGTATATACCTATTTGGCGACTCATTGGGGTTTACAAGCGGAGGCATTTTTACAAGAATAATCCTTGAAACTATATACACACTGTATATGGACTATGGTTATACCCGCGCTGTCTTTTGATTTTTGACTTTAGTGAGGCTTATCCTGGAAATAATCTAAGGACCTACTAAATATTGGCTGTTGCTGTTGTTGTAAGTTCAAAACAAAGGGAAGACTCTCTATTGAGAAGTCTTCTAAGGAGGACGTGATGTCCTCACGCAACTCTAGCTCCTAAAACATTCCGGGGACTCTCTATTGAGAAGTCTTCTAAGGAGGACGTGATGTCCTCACGCAACTCTAGCTCCCAAAACATTCCGGCGGGATTGTTCAAGAACTTTTGATTTGTAACGAAACTTTAATTTAAGTATCTTACTTTCGACTGTAGTGACGATCCTGATCTTAGAAATGAATCGCATTAACCTTACATTGGAGGATGTAAATAGCCTTATTGGCTGAGCTCCTCCATTTAAACTTCGGTAATTATTCGTTTTTTGACCCAGTCTCTTTTTATAATGAGAGCAAACGTTTCTGGTCAATTTGGAGGTGCTCTGCACGAATCTGCCATCCATTTCCTGTGCAAATACGTAGTTTTCGAGATATCGTAATCTCGAAAATTATAAGTTAGCCTAACCTAAGTTAGCCTAACCTAAGTTAGCCTAACCTAAGTTAGCCTAACCTAAGTTAGCCTAACCTAAGTTAGCCTAACCTAAGTTAGCCTAACCTAAGTTAGCCTAACCTAAGTTAGCCTAACCTAAGTTAGCCTAACCTAAGTTAGCCTAACCTAAGTTAGCCTAACCTAAGTTAGCCTAACCTAAGTTAGCCTAACCTAAGTTAGCCTAGTAACCTAACCAGTCACCTTATTTTGGAGGATATAGTTCTGCAATTGCAGTAAGGAAGTGATGCAGAACTGTAGAATCGTCAGGATGTTCTGCCAGGAACAAGTATCGTGCGAAATATTTCTGGTAATGAGGACGTCTATTCCCAGCACGTAAAACCCATGATTTCACATCCTTCAATTTTTTTTACGGCACCTAAACACCTTTGAGTCTTGTCTTAAAATACAGGCAGTATTACATTTAGGGCAAATCATGGATGTCGGAATTATGCCATGATTGGGAAAAAAATCTAAACTTTTATCTTCAACAAGGCGGATTAGGTCTTCGAAATCAAGTTCACAAGATTGACATGTCATACCAGTAGAACAAAAATTACCACACTAACCAGAAACAGAAAGAAGTAGCCAAAGCAAGAAAAAGTAGCCAAAAAAAGCCAAGAAAAATCTCCAAATAAGTCCAAAAAAGGTAGCCCAAATAAACAAACCAACCGAAATTTATATACATACATATTAGAAAGTAGAAAATATATTTTTTAAAAAAGTACATTTTATACAAATTTGCACAAGATAATATATATATTTTCTTATTCAGCTTTGATTGGTTATTCAATATATATTGCTGTTATAGCTGGGTGTGACTGGGTCAAAAAACGAATATTAACCTAAACTTCAAACAAACAACAAAGGGAATTTATTTTGAAGATGTACTACTTTTTGGAAAAAAGAGTAAGGTAACTTTTAATGAGTCAAGCAATGTAATTTGCCTAGATTAATGTAGACATAGTTACTGTATGGAAATTGGTAGGCTTAGTTAATGTTACTCCACACTGCAAAATCTGCAAAATTCTTGCGCAATGTTCCCGTTTCTGAAAAAGGTTAAGATTCGGTAGAACACATTCACCAAACTCATCATACCCAACTACTACCAAAAATCACTAAAATCAGTGAGATGACCTGACATAAGGTGTACACTTGACATGGAATGCATCTGACTCCATGACTGAAATGACATTTTCATAGATCCAGTCTATGAGTCTGCTTACTAAGTTTGGGTAAATGTTTACTATAACATCACCACCACCAATTTTTTTGCAAAATATATTTTTTAGTAGTTTTTGGTGTGTTCTGTTCAGATCTGCTATTTATTTGTTGTGGAAATGACCCAATTAAAAGTTACAAGACATTGAAATTTACTAAGTAAATATAGGGAATTTTGGGCATAAGCATGGGTCATTTCCATAATGAATAAATAGCAAATCAGAACAAAACATGAAAAACAATTAAAAAATGTATTTTGCAAAAAATCCAACCTAACCTTACTGCAAAACATTAGGACTGATCAATTTGTGATGCGTGATCTTTAGCCCCTGTACCCCCCGAGATCTAAATTATACAAATGATTATTTTTAAGTTCCATTATTATTATTAAGTTCCTGAACATAAAAATACCATCATTGTAAAGTATTTGAACTGCTTTACAGGTATATCTGACTAAAAATATTAAGTTTGAATGGGTGTTAAAATGAGAGAATAATGCCGTAATTGATAAATCATCCAATCCTTTGTCTTCATCTAGGGCACATGATGAATAAAGTTCTCAAAGTCAAAATCACACAAATGGCACATCATAATTCTATCACAAACACCACTAAACTGAATCTAATTTGAAAAAAAAAATAGCCAGAACAAAACCCAAACCAATTAATTAAGTTGCAGAGTAGTGAAAAAATAGCCCAATCAAGAAAAATATTTTATGAAAAAAGTACATTATAGCCTTCACATGCCATATCTAAATTTATTTAAAGGAAAATGGCATCAATCACTAGACTAGATGAAAATCAAAACAAATGTTGGTAATTATTTGTTTTAATGCCCACTCTGTTTTTATGATGAGAACAAACTTTTCTGGTCGATGTTTTGCACAAATCTGCCATCCATTTCCTGCGGAAATGCGTAGTTTTCAAGATATTGTCATCTTGAAAACTATGCATTTGCATAGGAAACAGATGGCTGTTTCGTACAAAACACCTCAAAATTAACCAGAAAAGTTTGCTCTCATCATTTTCATTTAAATTAATGAAAATATCATGACTTAACCTAACCAATCATCAAGGGTGTATTAGTAGGGTGTGTCAATTTTGTCAACTTTCTTCAAATCAATTTTGGTAGTGAAAATAGTGTCTTTTCATGTCAAAACTTGAAATTGGCCAACCAGAATGAAATAAAATAACCGTTACCTACATCAATTGGTGCTACTGTAGTATGTGGTCTACCTACGATTCGGCGGTCTACCTTTTAATTATAGCTTATCTTATTATTATTTTATTATTAGGTTAATTGTACGCCCTTGACGATTGGTTAGGTTAAGTCGTGATATTTTTGTTAAAACTAACGAAAATATCATGACTTAACCTAACCAATCATCAAGGGTGTACTGTAGTATGAAGTCTACCGTTAAGTATGCCGTAGTAGTATTTTTAACTTCTTTAATAATTCCTTAATTGTGTAAATTAAATTATAATTCCTTTCAATTCATTTTCAATTCCTTTTAAATATTTTGAATGGTAGACTGCATACTACAGTAGAAACTTAACGGTAGACCGCATACTACAGTAGAAACTTAACGGTAGACCGCATACTACAGTAGAAACTTAACGGTAGACCGCATACTACAGTAGAAACTTAACGGTAGACCGCATACTACAGTAGAAACTTAACGGTAGACCGCATACTACAGTAGAAACTTAACAGTAGACCGCATACTACAGTAGAAACTTAACGGTAGACCGCATACTACAGTAGAAACTTAACGGTAGACCGCATACTACAGTAGAAACTTAATGGTAGACCGCATACTACAGTAGAAACTTAACGGTAGACCGCATACTACAGTAGAAACTTAACGGTAGACCGCATACTACAGTAGAAACTTAACGGTAGACCGCATACTACAGTAGAAACTTAGCGGTAGACCGCATACTACAGTAGAAACTTAGCAGTAGACCGCATACTACAGTAGAAACTTAGCGGTAGACCGCATACTACAGTAGAAACTTAGCGGTAGACCGCATACTACAGTAGAAACTTAGCGGTAGACCGCATACTACAGTAGAAACTTAGCGGTAGACCGCATACTACAGTAGAAACGTAACGGTAGACCGCATACTACAGTAGAAACTTAACGGTAGGCCGCATACTACAGTAGAAACTTAACGGTAGGCCGCATACTACAGTAGAAACTTAATGGTAGGCCGCATACTACAGTAGAAACTTAACGGTAGGCCGCATACTACAGTAGAAACTTAACGGTAGGCCGCATACTACAGTAGAAACTTAATGGTAGGCCGCATACTACAGTAGAAACTTAATGGTAGGCCGCATACTACAGTAGAAACTTAACGGTAGGCCGCATACTACAGTAGAAACTTAACGGTAGGCCGCATACTATAGTAGAAACTTAATGGTAGGCCGCATACTACAGTAGAAACTTAATGGTAGGCCGCATACTACAGTAGAAACTTAACGGTAGGCCGCATACAACTTAATGGTATGCCGCATACTACAGTAGAAACTTAATGGTATGCCGCATACTACAGTAGAAACGTAACGGTAGGCCGCATACTACAGTAGAAACTTAACGGTAGGCCGCATACTACAGTAGAAACTTAACGGTAGGCCGCATACTACAGTAGAAACTTAACGGTAGGCCGCATACTACAGTAGAAACTTAGCGGTAGACCGCATACTACAGTAGAAACTTAGCGGTAGACCACATACTACAGTAGAAACTTAGCGGTAGACCGCATACTACAGTAGAAACTTAGCGGTAGACCGCATACTACAGTAGAAACTTAGCGGTAGACCGCATACTACAGTAGAAACTTAGCGGTAGACCGCATACTACAGTAGAAACTTAGCGGTAGACCGCATACTACAGTAGAAACTTAGCGGTAGACCGCATACTACAGTAGAAACTTAGCGGTAGACCGCATACTACAGAAGAAACTTAGCGGTAGACCGCATACTACAGTAGAAACTTAGCGGTAGACCGCATACTACAGTAGAAACTTAGCGGTAGACCGCATACTACAGTAGAAACTTAGCGGTAGACCGCATACTACAGTAGAAACTTAGCGGTAGACCGCATAATACAGTAGAAACTTAGCGGTAGACCGCATACTACAGTAGAAACTTAGCGGTAGACCGCATACTACAGTAGAAACTTAGCGGTAGACCGCATACTACAGTAGAAACTTAGCGGTAGACCGCATACTACAGTAGAAACTTAGCGGTAGACCGCATACTACAGTAGAAACTTAGCGGTAGACCGCATACTACAGTAGAAACTTAGCGGTAGACCGCATACTACAGTAGAAACTTAGCGGTAGACCGCATACTACAGTAGAAACTTAGCGGTAGACCGCATACTACAGTAGAAACTTAGCGGTAGACCGCATACTACAGTAGAAACTTAGCGGTAGGCCGCATACTACAGTAGAAACTTAGCGGTAGGCCGCATACTACAGTAGAAACTTAGCGGTAGGCCGCATACTACAGTAGAAACTTAGCGGTAGGCCGCATACTACAGTAGAAACTTAGCGGTAGGCCGCATACTACAGTAGAAACTTAGCGGTAGGCCGCATACTACAGTAGAAACTTAGCGGTAGGCCGCATACTACAGTAGAAACTTAGCGGTAGGCCGCATACTACAGTAGAAACTTAGCGGTAGGCCGCATACTACAGTAGAAACTTAGCGGTAGGCCGCATACTACAGTAGAAACTTAGCGTAGGCTGCATACTACAGTAGAAACTTAGCGGTAGGCCGCATACTACAGTAGAAACTTAGCGGTAGGCCGCATACTACAGTAGAAACTTAGCGGTAGGCCGCATACTACAGTAGAAACTTAGCGCTAGGCCGCATACTACAGTAGAAACTTAGCGCTAGGCCGCATACTACAGTAGAAACTTAGCGCTAGGCCGCATACTACAGTAGAAACTTAGCGCTAGGCCGCATACTACAGTAGAAACTTAGCGCTAGGCCGCATACTACAGTAGAAACTTAGCGCTAGGCCGCATACTACAGTAGAAACTTAGCGCTAGGCCGCATACTACAGTAGAAACTTAGCGCTAGGCCGCATACTACAGTAGAAACTTAGCGGTAGGCCGCATACTACAGTAGAAACCTAGCGGTAGGCCGCATACTACAGTAGAAACCTAGCGGTAGGCCGCATACTACAGTAGAAACTTAGCGGTAGGCCGCATACTACAGTAGAAACCTAGCAGTAGGCCGCATACTACAGTAGAAACCTAGCGGTAGGCCGCATACTACAGTGAAACCTAGCGGTAGGCCGCATACTACAGTAGAAACCTAGCGGTAGGCCGCATACTACAGTAGAAACCTAGCGGTAGGCCGCATACTACAGTAGAAACCTAGCGGTAGGCCGCATACTACAGTAGAAACTTAGCGGTAGGCCGCATACTACAGTAGAAACTTAGCGGTAGGCCGCATACTACAGTAGAAACTTAGCGGTAGGCCGCATACTACAGTAGAAACTTAGCGGTAGGCCGCATACTACAGTAGAAACTTAATGGTAGGCCGCATACTACAGTAGCACCCATCAATTTTACCTTAAAGTTTCAGAAATTTACTCTTTTTACTAAATAATAGGACATAAATTGATTAACTATTCATCTGTCACAGAATTATCCCATTGATCGCATATGGAGTGTTTTGAAGGTCATATAGTTGTTGTACAATGTACAAGTCACAACATGAATAGAACTGTTCCTCACTCTCAGTCCTCAGTTGCCTCTTAGATGTCATAAATGGTGGTTTACTGTTATTGCTCTTGTACCTACTTCATAGTTATTCTACTAGATGAATACTACAGTTTAACTATAATTATGGATTACATTGGTCTGCATGAAAATAGATTTCTTTATTTTGAGTTGTGATTCTGAAGCAGTTCCCTGCGCTGAATTAAAAAATGCTACCAGTTTTTTTCTATCACCCACAGTTTTAAAGTTATTAGCAAAACAATTTTGGGGCATTTTGTAATTTTTTACCTCTTTTATCTTTAATTTCGTTTTTCATATTTTTCAGATAGATAATTATAATTCTAACATTACGTCTTTAAAATTTTAATAATGGCTTCCAGAGGATGTACCCATAGTCCAGACATATTTTGTTATACTTGTGGTTGGTATGTTGTTGTAAAACAAAGGACAAATGTAACGACCTTCATTAAGAGAGCTTATCATGCTTATTTTGGAATTAAATTAGGAGATCAAGACAAAAGTTGGGCTCCACACAAGGTTTGTCTTACGTGTGTTGCGGCACTAAGGAATTGGAGCAAAGGTAAAAAGAAAAGTTTGCCATTTGGGATTCCTATGGTATGGCGCGAGCCTAGAAACCATACCGACGACTGCTACTTCTGTTCTTGCAATGTTAAAGGTTATAATGCAAAGAATAAAGAGAGCCTTCAATACCCAAGTCTTCCATCTGCAATAAGGCTGGTACCCCATGGTCAAGAAGTTCCTATTCCCTGCCCACCCGAGAGTCTGGATCAATACAATTCAGATTCTGATTCAGCTCCAAATCCAGACAATAATGATGTTTATGAACAGCCAACAGCTGACCAAGATCCTAAACCATTAACCCAAGCTGAACTAAATGACTTAGTCAGGGATTTGAATCTGCCTAAGGACTCTGCAGAACTTTTGGGGTCTAGATTGCAGGAGAACAATTTATTGGCATCCGACACATACTTCGCAAGTAAAGAAGGTAAATATATTTTGTTTATTTTTTTATTCTTTCATTCTTTCATAAATAAGCAATATGCTTGTCCAAGAGCTAGGAGCTATTTAATTCTGCTTTAATTAGGTTTTGCTCTATTGCCTAAAGATTTTGTGCTACAAGGGGTGTTGTAATACCTCATCTGTCCCCAAATGTTAACCACCCATTGATGGGAGGGGAGAGAGTATTTTGCTGGGAATGGGACTGGTTATATATATTTATCCTACATTATTATGTAAGCGTTACTGTAGTCTATAACAACAAAATTTATGGTTTAGCACAGGGGTTCCCAAACTTTTACCACCAAGGACCCCTAAATATTAATATAGTTAATATAGTTAATGTTACTATTTTTCCAAATGCTTAGAGACCCCCTGGAAGCTTCCTACAGACCCCTGGGGGTCTGTACAGACCACTTTTGGAATCCCTGGTTTAGCATGTGCAGTCCAATGTTGGTCTCGATAAGATGGTTCACATTTGGAGATAAATGGCAGATTTATGACACACCCTGTAGTAAGAAAACCATACGTGATAGGGAAAACTAACTATTTTTTTGAGATCAGCGCACTCAAATTATATAGAATCACCAACTAGTTTGTAAAAATTGATCAACAAGTTTTCAAATGTGTACTGGTGTTATTGATTATTACAATTATTTATTATCATCATATTCTTCTGTCTAATTATGTTGTAATTTGTAATCCCATGAAATATTTTTTTATTGAATTTTAGAACATCGAATGACTAAACTTTGAAACATCGTAATTAATATAAAATACTTAAATATTTTTTTCTTTTCAGATATTCCTAAGATGTCAAAATTGAAGACAAGAGGTCAGTCATCATGTCACTTGAGCCTGTTAGTCGGTACAGGCAAGGAGCTTCCTGTATCAGAACTACCAACAGTGCGAGACATGCTGAGACTAGGGTTACTCCTTCGTGAACAAAATACAAAGGATGGAAGGAACTACACAGAGAAAGAGCTCAAAAGGGACATGATTCCCCCTCTTCTGCATCAGTGGAAAAAAGCTAATGTGTTATTCAAACCACCTGTACTCAATCAGTATAGAACTATTGATCTAAAATTAACAAAGCAGTTGAGACATCACTTGGTAAAGGAAAACTAGCAAAGAAAAATAAATTTCTGCACATACTTGATACTCTTCTTGACATTTTTAACTGCCAGTGTCCCATAGAGTTGTGTTTTGAAGCCAATTGTTCTCCCTCATGCAGAAGAGAACCTCACCCTCACATTGATTGTTGCTGTCCTCGTGAGAAGAAGATCCTTGTTTTGGAGCTAGCTTTCATAAAGGCACAGAGAACAAAGGCAGGAGGCCAAGGAAGTATGCAGATTGGTTCAGCAGATCATTCAGAAACCAAAAAACAGATTGTTATTGCTAAGAAAAAAGAGAAAATCCGAGAGAGGGAAGAAAGGAAGAAAAAGAAGAGTGAAGAGCTCTATCAAGAGGTTTCTCACTTCTTTGAAAGCTCTTCAGATGAACAGAAAGAAGCAACATCAGATGATAGCTCCAAAATGCCATCTGAACCTTCGCCGAAGAGAATGAAATACAACTAGAGAGATATCAAACATTGCCCTTGCCAGTATTCGCCACCATACGGGGCGATGAGAGACTGCAGAGATTGCCACTGCCACTTGGATAGATGCAGGCCTCATCAGCTGAGAGGATACATCCTTAGTGATAGATCATAATAAGATAAGAAGAGCACAAAAAAAAATAATGAAGGAAATATCTGATCAGCATGAAAAAGATTTGAAGGAGGAAGGTCTCTCTTGCCTTTTGTTTGATGGAAGAAGAGATGACACAAAAGTTCTCCTAGAGGTAGAGGGAATGGACAAAGTTTCCCAGTCTCATCAAAGAAGAACACTACTCTGTGTGTTCCGAACCTGGTGGCCGCTATTTGTTTCACTTTGTTCCTGAAGCAGAAGTAGAAGGCAAGAAACACGCAGAGGCAATTGCTGATCAAATAATATGTTGGCTTCAAGAAAGAAGACTTGACAGTTCACTGCAGGCCGTTGGTGGAGACTCAACTGCGGTGAACACTGGATGGTAGGGCGGTGCTATGACGCATTTAGAGAAAAAACTTGGAAGAAGGCTTGTTTGGATTGTATGTGATTTGCACACAGGGGAACTACCTCTTTGTCGTCTCATCCAGGAACTTGATAGTCCTACAAAGAGCAACAAGTGGTCAGGCCCCCTTGGCAACATGCTAGATGAAGCAATGGAATTAGAAATAAATACAAAATTTCCAAATGTCGAAGTAGGCCCTCCCCTTCCAGTGTTGTCTGAAGAAGTTATCAAAGACCTCAGCACGGATCAATCTTACGCTTATCGTATTGTTCAAACAATCAGATTAGGAGAGTTGCCTCAAAATGTGGCTCTCTTGGAGATTGGACCCGTAAGTCACAGTTGTTGGTTAACTACAGCAATTTGTTTCTGCAGGATTTGGGTTTCCACACATGCAGTGGCGGTCCTAGCTTACATGACGCCCTGGGCGAACCTCACCTTCAGCGCCCCCCCCCCCCCTGTTCGCCACACACACACATTCGAATCCCCCCAAAATAAAGGACAGACATAACTCTTTCACAAAATAACTTTTTATTGGACTAATTGTTGGAACTTCAGAACCAAAACAAAGACTCAAATTTCTGAATTTTACAAATCCTTCATCACGTAAATAGAATAACTCACTTAAGAGAATGTAATTATGATACTATGAACAGGAAAAATACAAATTAAATTGCACAACTGCCATAAATAAACTAGAGAATCAAATTTCTAAATTGTACAAATGCTCTATCACATAAATAGAATAAGACACTTAAGAGAGGGTAATTATTATGCTACACTTTGAACAAGAAACAAAATAAATTGCACCACAGCACAACTGCCATCTAAAGCCTGACTCTTCTTACCTTCCTTGATGCAGTGTCATTGATCTTTTATTATTTATTTTATTTTATTTTATTTTTTATTTTTATTTATTTCTTTATTTATTTATTCTTATTTTTATTTTTATTTTTTTTGCAGGCGCTCATGCCGCCCCTCCACAAATGCCGCCCTGTGCGGCTGCCCATATTGCCCATATGAGGAACCGCCACTGCACACATGCACTGAAGGGCAAAATGCTATAGAATTTCATGTTGATTGTTGAATTTATTATTGGGTTTTATCTTCCTCACTGGTTCAATGTAAAACTTAATCCAATGTGGATGGAGGGGCCCAACCACATCTTGTTTCAATTACAGCTACTGAGAACCCAAAGGAAAGTAGTGGTGGACATCGTGTTACCTGTGGTGAGAAGGTCTGCTTGGTATGCTAGGCCAGAGGCAGTTTTGCAAGCAATACTCTGCAGCCAATGTACCAAAGAGCGAACTGAGGCTGTGGAAATCATTCTAAAGCTTAGAGGAACATCACTAGATGATGACCAGCTGGGAGACTGCTCTGTTCAGACAAGGAATGTACCTCTGATAAATGTCAATGCCACGAAATTGTCAGAATTAGTTAACGAGTTCAGAAGTTTTGGAGCCACCACTGACAACATGTATAACAAACAAAGATTTAACACAACTTAAAGTGGCCTTCTCACACTCAGAGTGTGGAGAGATGTGTGAAAATGGTCACAGAAGCAGCTAGTCAAGTTTACAGTCACGAGAGGCGAGAAGGCTACATCAAAGCGCAAGTAGCAAGCTGAATGCTGATGTCAAGGAACCCCAGTAAAAAGGACATGACTGCATTGATTACTTTCAAATAAAGACTGAATGATATCTTCTTGCCACTTTAAATGTTGATAGGATGTTTGCGCACATTTGTTATTTTGTTATGAATTTACATAAAAATGGAATTTTTGAATTAAAATTGATGTAGGTAGGAGTTATTTTTTATTGTTTTTGAAGCAAGGATATTATTTTGTATGCCAAATGATTACATTAAATTGCTACCAAATCATATGATTTTCAATTAGGTCATTTCACCCCTAAAATTGACACACCCTAGTGTATAGTTGACCTAATGGGGCCTTCAGTTGACCTAACAGGTTAATATTGGTTATTTCACCTAAATATCAGATCTTCTGATATTTTCATAGTAGGCACTCACTGTCACATTTTGGGCAAGTTAAGGATGAGAGAATAATGCCGTAATTGATAAAAACATCCAATCCTTTGTCTTCATCTAGGGCACATGATGAATCAAATTCTCAAGGTCAAAATCACACGAATGGCACGTCATAATTCTATCACAAACACTACTAAACTCAATCCAATTTGGAAAAAAAAAAAAAAATAAAAAAATAGCCAGAACAAAACCCCACCAACTAATTAAGTCGCAGAGTATCGAAAAAGTAGCCCAATCAGAAAAAATATTTTATGAAAAAAGTATATTATAGCCAAAACAGGACATATTTTATTAAAAGTACATTTGAACAAATTTCCCAAACAAAAAAATACTATCAATTGTAAAGCATTTGAACTGCTTTACAGGTATATCTGACTAAAAATATTAAGTTTGAATGGGTGTTAAAATGAATATTATCCCAAATATCGTTATTATAAACGAGCATGAATGTCGTTATTATAAACGCGCATTTGAAGTGATGTCATGTCAAATCAATATCATTAATTAAAATTTCAGAAGCAAATATCTTTGTAAATATGAATTTCCCCAAATAAAGATATACACCATTTTTCTTAGTAAATTATGATGTACTACTGGAAATATTTCATTTTACTTGGGGTGCAGCTGGTGTTATAGTAAACATTAACCCTAAGTTTGTCCTTTGAGTTCTTCCATCAGACTCTAATAAGGAAAAGTTACATCTGAATTGTCCAAACCTGAAAACATTTTGAACATCTGTATCATATCACTCCTCAAACAACACGTATCTCTCAAAACTAAACATCCCCCATTTCTTCAGTATCCCTCTATATCCAACTTAAGCTACAGATAACCTTGGTTACCCTATGGCAGGGCTGGCCAACCCCATGCTGTGGGCCAAAAAGTGGCCCGTTTGGCTTTTGGAGGTTGCGTGCCTCAGAAATAATAAATAAAAAAATATATTAATTCTATAATAAAAAAAAAAAAAAATTATTACATGCACAATCAGTGATATATACTATTTGTTTTAGATGCCAATATTTCCCTACCCTTCAGAATTTTAGTGACTTTGCTACCGCCTCGATGTTTCTTGTTGATCACTTTACCACACAGAACATTGTATTCAGAAGTAAGTTTTATTTGTAATTTTTAAGATTCTGTATTTGGCAAAAGTTTAGTATAAATTTACTTTGATAAATGGTTATTTGCAGTTATTAATTGTGATATTTTAATGATAATGATAAAATATTAAGGTGGCTCGCTTGACTTGATTTTTTATAAAGTGGCCCGCTGATAAAACAACTTGGCCAGCCCTGCCCTATGGTAACTAAACTTCTTAATACCAGTACCCAGGGCTTAAGGTTTATTGGGACACTCAGTAACACAGTGGGTCAGCTAAATGACTCCCACTGAGCAGGAATGCTACATTCCTGTTCAAATTTCAAGCAGAAATTTTAAAAAAACTCAAGCCTAAAAAGCTCTAATTCTTGTCTGTTGTATGACTGAATTCTTACAAAGATGATTTAGGTTTGTGAAGATGGGAAACTACATTCCTACTTTGTAAGGATGCATTCCACGTGCTTGGAGTTGTCTTTCCATGACTGAGTTCTGCACAATGTATTAATGATTTGTAGTGTGTAAACGGTGGATGAAAAGGATGCATTTTCAGCTTAATTGGTGAAAGAAATGAATGAAAAGTAAATGTGGTACAAGTGCAATTTTCTATCCATCATTTTTATTAATTCAGCATAGCCACATTTCATTATTAGGATAGTTCTGCTTTTGAGATTTTTCCTCTCTTGCTCACACATGAGTCACTGAACTGTGGTGGTTCAGATTTTTGTATACTTTAAGCCCTGCCAGTACCTAGGATCTTATTTGCTCATGCCTTCTGTATAGTATCCTCTCTACTACTGTTATGAGGGAAACAGGCTGATAGTTTACTACCTTTTTATTACCCTTTTTGTATGTGAGTACTACATTTACTTTTTTGAATCATCAAGAATCTGCATCACTGATAAGCCTACCAAACAACTAGGCTATCCTACCTTTCTTTAAGAGTTGCGGCATAAATATTATTAGGATCAGCAGCTCTGTTTGGTTTCAGTATGCTAATTACCCACCTAACATCATCCTTCCATATATGAATCCTGTGGAGAATGTCAGAGTTTAAGGAATTTAAAGAAACAAAATCAGTTATTCACATAAATTTTTCTTCAGTAAAAATAGAACTAAAATATTAATTAAAATAACAATAATATTCTGATCATTTTCAAACCTACAATTATCATTTTGTTGGACCAATCCTATCATGCTTTTTATTATTGTTCTGTATTATAAAAATTCATTTTCTTTGTCCTTGTCACTATTTCTAGCTAGATTTATTTCACCATCCTTCACTCTTCCTAATTAATCTATGTAACTTATTTCTTAACTGCCCGTAATTATCTAAACCCACTATGCTATTACTACTTTTAAACTCCCCAAATGCACTTTCTTATTTTTAATTATTTTAGCTATTTCCCTATTCTATCATGAAGGTTTCCTATGATACTCTTGTTATTCTGTTACTTTTATAAGAAATAAATGTTGCATATCCCCTAAAATTTCCTTGAACCTAGGCCACACATCTCAACATCATTTTTATTGGGAAATTCATCATCCTGCTTACTGATCCAAACAACTCCAGGTGTTCCACGTGATGATTCCACATTTCATAGAGGTTGGGCTTGTTCCTCCTCTCAAATTGACCAACACAACTGCATCTCTCTCCCTCTTGCATCACCCTTTGTCTCAGTCCCACTTATGCCTTTACTGCATTAAGTTCAATAAATTTGCATTGGATTGTTTTTGACATATTTTGCCATTATTTTGCTCTTATCCTGAGACAGCAGTATGGCACCAAAACATAAAGCATCTGCAAGTGATAGTGAAGAGAAGTCATAAGGTTATGACATTAGCCAAAAAAATAGACTCTGGATAAGTTGTGTGGTGGTATGAGCATATCATCACTTGGCTGTGAGTATCACACGAATGAGTCTTACCATACGCACCATCCGAAAGAATGAAGAAAAGATACGTGCTATTTTCATTTAATATATTTTTATTGTTCATATGTAAATATCATTATGTTTATGATTTTATTATGTTCTTATTTCATATACAATATGGTAGGGAAATTCATTTGTGTGAATAAAAAATCTACATAACTAAGTATTAATGGGAGACTTTATGCAGCCATGTTCACATATCCCCATTTATCCCATAAAGGTACCGTATTAAGCAGGGTTGTGGAGTCGGTCCAAAATTTTCCGACTCCGACTCCACACATTGTAAAAATTTGACTCCGACTCCGACTCCACACATTGTAAAAAATTCGACTCCGACTCCACACATTGTAAAAAATCTAAAAATCCGACTCCGACTCCTCACATTTTAAATATACGACTCCGACTCCTCTAGTGTTTCACTCTATAATTATCATAATAATAAGACATTTCATCACCACCACATGAATCGTCAGGTTACTTTCTAGGATAAGGGAACATTCAAATATTAAGAAGGATATTGACTTGTAGATATTATCATATTTAGGGATTTTTATTTTTTCCAATAATATATTATATATATATATATATATATATATATATATATATATTAAATGAAAAAGATTCTCTTAAACATAATTAAGGTCTAACCAGTAGTAGTCCTACTTAAAATTGAATAACCCTTCTTAACCTAGTGGCTATAACCAGGGTTGTGGAGTCGGTCCAAAATTTTCCGACTCCGACTCCGACTCCACACATTGTAAAAATTCGACTCCGACTCCGCCCTGAAACGTGCGACTCCACGACTCCGACTCCGACTCCACAACCCTGGTATTAAGTTTGTCCAATGTGGATTTACCTAATGCTCCATTCTCAAGGAACCTAACCCCTACATTGGATGAGGGTTTACTATAATGCTATAAATACTTACAAACATGTCTTGTGCCTAGTTAAAACCTAAAATTGGGACTGGTAGCCAAAGTTCAATGAAGGGAAACATACAAGTTAAAAAAGTCACTAGACCATTGTGTATATATATATTATATTCTTGCACAGGATTTTGTTACTGCAGAATGAGTATTCTAAACAGTGCCCTTGAATAGGCCTAGAACAAATTTTAAACTATACTATTATTATTATATACACTATATATCATAAAATGTAGGTTGCTTTAAAGTTGCATATAACTTAAGTTTAACCCTTTCACTCACTGGGTAGACAGTTGTGTAGCTGAAAAATAAACCATATTGATTCTTATATAACCACACACAAAGGCAAATTTCTTTTTTACCCTCTGTCATAATTTGTGAGCGAAAGGGTTAAAGCAAGTAAATAGGCTTTGATTTTATTTGTAATACTAATTAAAGTTTTTGAATTTACTAATAGAATTTCATTCGTAATAATGTTTGTCCTAGTAACCATGGACAAATTTTATGGTTTAGGTGAGTAATATGTAAAAGGTAGTGGAGCAAACTTTTCCTTTTCATGTCTCTTATGTTTGGCTAAGTTTAAAAAAATTCATAGTTTGTGCTTTGATGAATGCTTCAGTTAAGACTATTGATTTGATTAAATATTACAGCCACAGAAAATGGAGAGCATTTGTAAAAGCAGAAAGAAGGAGAAAGAGGAGGATGGAATTGGCTTGTTTAAGAGATGACCAAAATGAGGAAGGTAAGAAGTACTCGTGAGTGAAGTTCTCTTCCACTGTGGATTAAGGGCAGAATTAGTAATTTTGTTTAAAGATTGAAATAGCACAGCCTACACTATGACTTAATTTTCTGAATGATGATGAGTCATTTTACTTAAGAGTTTGTTACCTTATGTAACTATTTCTTTTTAAATATTAATTTAGGATCTGCCATATATATTTTGTATAAGCTCTCTGTGCAGTAATATATTAGGCCTAGGTGCTGTAAGAATACCGTAATTGTCTAAGTTAAACAGGAAAAAGACGCTGTAGGCTCTAGTTACCTACATATAAGTAAAAGCAATTTGAGAACTCCTCAGAGAAAAAGCACATCCACCTAAAATTAGGATGTGTTAATGGGCTGACCAGAACCCACGAACATTAAATAAAAAATAGTTGGGTCATTCCAGCTCAATTGGTACAGAGGTGGTCGGGTGACCATCTTCGATTTTCTTCAAATTTTCAGGGTTGATTCATACACCATTCAATAGCTTAAATCTAAAATTTTAGCTTCCTCAGTCAAAAACTTTTAATTTTATGGTCGCTTAAATGGCCCCCACCTTCAACAAAAAATGCCCATGTTGGGCTTGATCGGCCAACGCCTTCATTTTGAGAGGCCTTGAAAAGTGTCTTCTAATAGGAGTAGAAGCTTCAATTTGTCATGCTAATACAACTTCTGGTGGGCTTTTCATTTTGCAAGCAAAAAGGCTGTGGAACAAATAGTTCTAAGTTACAAGGGCTTAAATATGGCTCCATTTTGAAGCTTGCATCAATTCCTCCCACTTTTACGACTTACCATTTTCAAAAGTTTTAGTTCACATCAATCACAGCTGTTTTAATACTCCTAATAGTCTCTATGGGTTGTAAATTTATGAGTGAAATAAAAAAATAACTAAAAAAGGATTTATTTCTATTTTTAAAAATTCCAAAAGTTTATATTTTCACAAAATTTGCAAAATTAACATCAACTTTGGGGCTTAATATAAAGGTGTCCGAAATTAATCAGGGAGTTGATACTTCTAGTAAAGAAAGATACATTATGTGTAAAAAAACATATATTAAGGAATAGATCTCAACTCAACTCCTTCATATAGTTTTGGTGATTCAAAGAAAAGTGCTTTTTGAAAAATCTCAAATTTTTGCAAAATTTGTAAATTTTTAAATTTCTATTTATGACATTGAATTGTAATTTTACTTCCATTTTATTACTTAAGTTGATTTACAATTGTAATAATATGTAAATAAGTCTAAAACATACAAGAATTTAATATGTTGTCAAAACAACCAGCGACTCGAAGGGCTTTGGGTAGCTCATTTCGCTTTGTATATTCTTGTAATGTAAAACATGATGGTTAATCATTAATGTCCAGGCCTATTTTGTAGATCATCTTTTATTTTCAGAAAATTTAACTAGAGCAATTAACTTAATTTTACTGCCGTAATAATGGCTTATTCTAATCAAGAATCAAAGTGCAGCTTTGGTATGTACTTGGATGATCCATGTCATGAACACACTCACCAGGAAGGTGGGTATGTATACCTTACATGAGCTGACAGATGAAACAAGGAAACTGCTATTGTGGAGAACAAAAGCAACTGTAATCAACCCAAATAGTGCTAATGTATGCTACCTACCATGAAAAAATGTTTGGAATGCATTACCAACAAATGCAATGTAGCTGCCAAGATCCATGGAGAAATCATCAAAGAAGATAAGTAAGTAAATATAGGTACTATATATTTATATTTCATAAAGAAGTTATATTGTAAATTGTAACCTAAATTAGCTATTTAATTTTAATAGGGTATGCTATGGGTCATTCTCTGTCAGATCAACCAAAAAAAATTGAAATTAACACCCTCATCTCTCATATTTTGCTGAAATTTGGTTTATAGGGAGTTTGTGAGCCCTGAATCCATTTCTGAAATTATAAGGTCAATCCGACCAACGGTTCAAGAGATATGACCTCGGCAATTTGAGGTCACTCGCGAGGTTACTAACATTTGGCGAGCCATAACTTGGGTAATAATTGTCATAATTATATAAAAGTATATATATTTAGAATCAGAAAACGACAAGGAATCCAAATATGCAAGTTTAGAACTCTAGGTTGAAAAATAAAAAAGTTACACTGTAACCAAAATTTGAGGTCACGATTTGACCTCTGGGGTATCAAATGAGAATTTTTTTTTAAATGTAAAAAATGAAGGCATAGGCATTGGCTATTAGAATCAGCAAAAAAAAGTTTGTTTGTTTAGTATTTTTCATGTAACTAACATATAAGTGAACACCATATTCATAAGTTGTGCGTCAATTCTACCTATTTTTTCACACTTAAGCTCATAATTTGACCTATAGAAATTAAAATTACATTTTTTATAGATATAAAAAACAAAGTCAGAGTTCTTGACTAATAGAAACAATCATAAAAAGTTTGTTTATGTTGGTACTTTTCATGTAACTAACTTATAAGTGAACACCATATTTATAAATTGCTTGTCATTTCAAGGAATTTTTATATCTTAGCTATCAATTTGACCTCAAGCTCCAAGAATTTAATAAAAATTGTATTTCACTGCTAATCTACTGGCAATAATAGTTATAATAGTGAAAGGGGAAGACTAAGCTCACATGTAGCCTAAACAAACCTGTTGAAACATGTTGCTACTTGTCTAAGTGCAGAATCAACACAGATAGTTGCAAAATTCCTTGTCTACAGGTTAGTACAGTTCCAGCCAGCACTGTGGGTGGCTGGTGGGTATGGTGTTTTAATGAGCCTCAGAGACTATCAAGGCCTAAAATATTAAGTGTGTATAGCTATATATTTTCTAAAAAATATATATTACCTAATTGTAAATCCTATATCTTTACAGATCAAAATACAATGGTTCGGCACTTGAAATACTGCCAGGACCCTATTCAAAAACACAAGAAACGCATAACAATCAATCTAGAAAAGTGACTGATGTACTTGTTGAAAAATGTGCTGGAAGAGTGAAAAAAGACTCATTGTTGTGTGTGAACTGCTGGACACTGATAATGAAAAACCCCACTATACTTAGTACCACTGAAAACAACGAGTCTGAGCAGGATTCAAATGAATCACTACTATCAGTGGCTTGAGTAACATCTCTTCAATTCAAGATCTGGACAATGACAGTGATTGCTTGATAAAGGAAAATCCTTCAACTTCAGTTGAACCAGTTCTAGCATTTCTGGACCAAACACCAGTTAAAAAAAGTAAGTAATAAATTAATATAATAACTTATACTTTACTACAAGGTCTGTTTGATCTACTATATAGCCAATTATATAGCATTTAAGGTACTATAATTAATATTTAATTACTAATATTCAGGTGTGTGAAACCTTTTTTTCTGTTCTTTTCAGAAGGGCTGTCATTAAGCCAGAAAAAGCGCAAGGCTCGTGGTAAGCTATCATCTGCTCAGAAACACCTGAAGGAGAGGCTAGAACTCAGTTATGGTGTTCAAATTACCGAGGAGGTAAGTGATACTTCAAAACCTGAAAACTAAATCTGAAAAACATCTAGACAAATTAATGAATGAATTGAAACAGTCATTCCTGGAGAGCAAATGTCACCATCACAAACTACAAATATTGACACTCTCACCATACACAATTGAAAAAACAGCTAGTTTCTTTCAAACTACAACATACATGGTGAAAAGAAGCCATTCACTTAAATCAGAACATGGAATCCTTCCGAAGATTCACTAATGAGCAAAGGAAAAGTGATATCTGAAGAACACAAAGATATAGTTAGAAGATTCTATGAGTCAGAAGAGGTTAGTCGTATGTGTCCTGGCCAAAAGGATTGCGTGAAAGTTATCAGTGCTGAAGGTGCAAAAACGATTGGTCCTCGGGAATTTAAGAGAGATGTTTGAACTATATAAAAATGATGAAAAGAATCCCAAAATAGGATTTTCCACATTTGCAAAATTACGGCCATCATATTGTGTGCTTGCCGGTAGTGGTGGGACTCATTCTGTCTGTGTCTGCACATACCATCAAAATCCAAAATTGCAGCTGGCTGCATTGGGAGAAAGAGGTCTTTCATACAAGGATCTTATGGATTACAGTGTCTTCAGTACAGAAAGAGAGACTTGCATGATGCAACTTTGCATGATGCAACTTTGCAATGATTGCCCAAGAGAAGAGGGTGTCCTGGATTTTCTTGAGTTACTTGACAGTGTGAAATCAGCTCCAAATGAAATATCTTACAAGCAATGGGTGACTGTTGACCGTTGTACAATGGTTGATAAGGTGGAGCCACTTCATGAATACTTATCATCCCTAAGCATGAAAATATCCTGCATGGTTCGTCATCACTTTGTTGCTCAGCAACAATCACAGTACTTCAAGCAGTTGAAAGAAACACTACCACCTCAGAGCGAGGTAGTTATAGTAGGTGATTTCTCTGAGAATTATTCTTTCATTGTCCAGGATGCTGCCCAAGGGTTTCACTGGGACAATTCACAGTGTACAGTTCACCCTTTTGTCATCTATTATAGATCATCTGCAGACCAGGAACTTAGCCATTTTAGTGTCTGTTTCTTATCTGCATCACTAAAACACAACACTATAATGGTTTACTCATTCATATTGAAGCTTATGACATATGTTAAATTCAGATGCCCACAATTGAAGAAGGTGCACTATTTCTCAGATGGATGTGCTGGCCAATATAAGAACAGATACAACTTCACAAATCTCTGTTACCATGAAGAGGATTTTGGTCTCTTGTGAATGGCACTTCTTTGCTACATCCCATGGCAAAAATGCATGTGATGGGATTGGAGGAACAGTGAAAAGAGCTACTGCTCGTGCCAGTTTGCAGAGAACTACAGAGAGGCAAATTCTTACACCAGAACACATGTTTCAGTTTTGTGAAGAAAACTTGAGCAAGAAGAAAATTTTTTCTTTGTAACTACAGCTGATTTGAAAGATGCAGAAGAACGGTTGGAACATCGATTCAAGGATAGTAGGGCTATTCCTGGAACTCAGAAATATCATAGATTTGTTCCCCTAAACAAGGAAGAACTGATGGTGTATCCCATTTCAAGTGGCATTGGAGAAAAAAAGAATAAGGAAAAGTCATTTTACTAATGAACCTGCAATGCTTGGTAACCTAAAATGTGTCAAACCAGGAGAGTATGTTGGCTGCATTTATGACATGCAGAGCTGGGCAGTATTTAAATACATTTGTATTTAAATACGTATTTAAATACATTTGTGTATTTAGAACTGTATTTATAAATACATTGTTTTTCATGTATTTAAATATAGTATTTAAATACTTTAATGAGTATTTAAATACAATGTATTTAAATACTCAAAATAAAAATGTAAATACTTTTACTGGTTTAATACACGTTCTGTACTAGCACAGTACGACGCTTGGACAGTGTAGTACAGCATGGTTCATGTTTCAACGTGTCAGTTCAATTAGTTGTGTGCCACTCTTAGTCGAAAGTGGTTGATTTCTTTATCGTGTGCGTGTCATGGCTTAGTGAATTAGTGAATGCATATGTTAAAATTTGTATGTATTTAAAATGTATTTACAAATGTATTTAAATACAATTGATGTATTTTGTATTTAGTATCTAAATACATTCGTAAAATGTATTTAGATTTAGTATTTAAATACATTTCTCCCATGTATTTAGTATTTAGTATTTAAATACATTCAATGTATTTATTGCCCAGCTCTGATGACATGCAAGATTGGTATGGAATTGTGGAGGAATATTGTGAAGAGTTTGATGATTTCACTGTGAACTTTCTACATCCCTCTGGGTCATCAGGATCAAGTGCATATTATTATCCATCAAACAAGGATTCATGTGCAGTGCCAGGACATCATATATTAACTGTAATGAGTTGTCCTACCCTAAGAGGAGGCAGCAGAATTCAATACATTTTTCCACAAAAAGAAATTGATGAGAGCATCGAGCATGCAAAAATTGTATTAGGCTAGCACATGAATCCTCTAAGTAGGTCTTCCCCTTTCACTATTATAACTATTATTGCCAGTGTAGATTAGCAGTGAAATACAATTTTACATTTTTTGCCTTTGTTTTTATATCTATAAAAAATGTAATTTTAATTTCTATAGGTCAAATTATGGGCGGTAGGACAGTTTGGTACGGGACAATTCGGTACTAGGACAATTCGGTAGTAGGACAATTCGGTACGGGTATAAATTAAAATGTAAATAAATTGAAATAAAACACACAAATAAGATATATATATTTTATTAAAATAATTGTTTGCATATATTTATTGATTAAAAGTGAAATTAAAACGATTTAGCTATTTTATACTAATGCATCTTAAAACTTTATATTATATGCTATCCCTTTTAAAAATTCAATTTTATTCTCTGAGTCATAATTATTTATTAACGTTAGGATACGTTTGTTACTATCAAGATACTTTTTCTTTTGGAGGACTTTTTCTCTCTGACGTACTTTCTGAAGTTTACTTTTTGCCAGCATTTCTTCTTGTTTAAGAGTATCAATCAGCGCCCAAATATCTGGATGATTACCTGGGACTGCCTTATTTAATGTTCCATGAAATGCTTCCAAACTGTTGATTGTCCGAGATGTCCCTGTCCTAACCTAACCTAACCTAACCTACTCTACTCTATGTAGTTGTTGAAAAATACAAAGGGAAATTAGTCGCACAAGGCAAATTCGCCAATGTAATATTTTAAATTTATACCGGTACCGAATTGTCCTACTACCGAATTGTCCTAGTACCGAATTGTCCCATACCGAATTTTCCGGACGCCAAATTATGAGCTTAAGTGTGAAAAAATAGGTAGAATTGACGCACAACTTATGAATATGGTGTTCACTTATATGTTAGTTACATGAAAAATACTAACATAAACAAACTTTTTTTTGCTGATTCTAATAGCCAATGCCTATGCCTTCATTTTTTACATTTAAAAAAAAAATTCTCATTTGATACCCAGAGGTCAATCGTGACCTCAAATTTTGGTTACAGTGTAACTTTTTTATTTTTCAACCTAGAGTTCTAAAACTTGCATATTTGGATTCCTTGTCATTTTCTGATTCTAAATATATATACTTTTATATAATTGTGACCATTATACCCAAGTTATGGGTCGCCAAATGTTAGTGACCTCGCAAGTGACCTCAAATTTTCCGAGGTCATATCTCTTGAACCGTTGGTCGGATTGACCTTTAATTTCAGAAATGGATTCAGGGCCCACAAACTCCCTATAAACCAAATTTCAGCAAAATCTGAGAGATGAGGGTGTTAGGCACTGGTTGATCTGACAGAGAATGACCCCTTAGATATACTGTGCTACTGAATGCATATGTTTTGAATATTTTATACGAATAGCCTATAACCAAATGTTGAGGTTTTAAAATTATTTTCCAATGTGTTTAGAGTTTACATTACCCTACTTTATTTGCAGAATCACTACAAATTATTGACAAAGACATAGCAACTAGACTGAATCTGATACCAGGACAGAAACTTTGCTCAACATGCTTCTCTAGAGCCAAGACGATTGAAGATGAAAAAGACTCGGGTAGTGATGAATATGTTCCAGAAGAAATAGTTAAGAAGACATTTGACGAAACGTTAGGTTCACTAGAATGCTCACCCATTAAGTATGTAAGAGCAAGAGATCGAAAGTTTTACGCAAAAAGGAAACTAAAGCAAATTGAAACATCAACAAAATCAAAGCTGTCAAAAGTACTTCATATGAAGCCTAGCATTTTGGATGAGGAAGCGGAGAAACCTATAGAGAGTGAGGAAGAAAAGTGTTATCAGCATATGATAGAGGAACTGAAAGAAAAGTGTAAAACTAGTACCAGACAAGAAAAGAACATTCTAACACTCCTTCCAATTGGTAAAACCTGGTCCAGAGAAAGAATTATGAAAGAATTTGAAGTGTCAGCCAGAATGGTTAATGCTGTGAGGGCCTTAAAGAGAAAAGAAGGTATCCTTCCTATAATGAGAAATAAAGAGAGTAGCAAGGGTATAAGCGATGAAATAAAGGAAAGAGTGATAGAATTTTTCCAAAACAATGAATATACGAGAGAATGCCCTGGTAAAAAAGACTACAAATCAATAAAAACACCACAAGGGAAGGTTCACAAGCAGAAAATGCTGCTGTTGACAAATATCAGAGAATTATATACGCTTTACAAAAATAATATCCAAACGACAAAATCTCCAAATCAAAGTTTTTTGAACTGAGACCAAAATGGTGTATGGGTGTGGGGAGTAAAGGATCACACAATGTATGCATTTGTGAAATACACCAGAACTTTAAACTTTTATGTGAATCACTCCCCGTCAAAGTAGAATTAAGAGTGTTACTAGGGAAAATAGTCTGCAACACTGAAACCAGAAACTGCATGATTAATAACTGCAAAACATGTCCTGGTTTAAATGAATTACGGGATTGGCTTCTTACCATTTTTGAAAACAATTATTATGACATGGATGATGAGGTTTCCTTTAAGCGCAGTGGCTTCATACAGACCATACCCAACTGGTCACAATGACAAAAAGTGTTTCGAATGTAGTAGAAGACATGTGTGAAAGTGCAAAAAAGTTGAAAGTACACCATTTCATAGCAAAAGCCCAATCAAAATATTTGTCCGACTGTAAAGAAAACCTCAATGATTCTACAGCATTAGTGCTTGTTGACTTCTCTGAAAACTATAGTTTTATAATTCAGGATGCCGTACAAGGGCATCACTGGGACAATACCCAGGCTACCTTGCATTCAGTAGTCTATCAAAAAGTTGATGGTGAACTAAAAGTTACAATTTTTGTATAATATCAGATTCACTTAGACACAACACAACTGCAGTTCGTTCTTTTTTATGTGAAGCCTTGAAATTACTTAAAAGTCAGAATACTAAACTAAAACATATTTGTTACTTTAGCGATGGCGCAGCAAGTCAATATAAAAACATCATTAATTCAGTGTTATATGAAAAAGATTTCCACCTAACATGTGAATGGAACTTTTTTGCCACCTCTCAGGGAAAGAGCCCCTGTGATGGTGTTGGTGGCACTGTCAAAAGGTTAGTTGCCCGGGCAAGTCTACAAGCAACAAGTAAAGGTCACATCACCAATCCAAAAGAGATGTTCGATTGGTGCAAATCTAATATTAATGATATACAATTTCTGTACATTGATTCAGCTAAAATTGAGGAAAATGCTAATTTATTTGAGTTAGAAAAAAGGTATTCCTTAATTAAGACAATCCCAGGAACCTGTTCATATCACTGCTTTAGACCTTCATCAACAGGCATTAAACTGTACAAAATTTCTAGTGATGAAAATTTCTTTAACGTACAACTTTCCTTCCTCAATGCTACACAAGAAAATGTGGCTTACCAATATAAACCTGGTACATATGTGGCCTGTTTCTATGAAGGTGACTGGTTTGTTGGAAACGTAGTTGAAGTGTGTGATACTGAGAAGGATCTATTAGTAAATTTCATGAAAAAGAATCCTTTTAAATGGCCTGAACAAGAGGATGTTTGCTGGATTCCATTCCAACATGTTTTGTGTTCAATTGAACCACCTACAGTTGCTGGGAAAATGGGGAGACAGTACAAGTTATCAAATGATTGTTTATCTAAAATTGAGGAGTATTTTAAAAAAAGCCTAAGTAACTACAGACCTGTATCAAGCTGAATAATAAATTGCCAATTTATGGCTGTGAGGCCATGGAGTGTTGAAGACAATCGGACTTAAAGCCTGAGTACAATAATAAATTCCTGAGTCAGTGTCTAAACATAAGTTATATTAGCTATATATAAGTTTACATATGAATTTACATAAAACAACACATATTAAAAAAAGAATATGAACTTATAGCAATTCACATGCTTAAAAACTCAGGAATTCATTATTGTATATAGCTAAGTACTGTACACTTGTATTAAGGGAAGTAATACAGCAAAGCTACTTAAATTTAAAGTTTTGTACTGAAAATGGTGGTTACTGCTAGTTTATCTGTACTAACTGCATAATTTAAATTACTAGGAAGTGCTTAAAGAGCAGTAGAACACGGTTCTACATGATTTACCGAACTGGAAAATTCGCCGTAAGTCTAATCTGCTGTAAGGAAAATTTGCCGTAAATAAAATAAAATTTAAATTTAAAAAAAAGTTTAACTGAACCCTTATAATAGCTGGTGCTGGTTAAGTGTGCGGTCTACCTAGCTTTGAGCAGTCTACCACAATTAAGATTCTTTATACTGTATGGCATTGACGATTGGTTAGGTTAAGTCGTGATAGTTTGGTTAAAGAAATTTCTTAAATAAATTCCTTATCTTACTTTGAAACTCACTATATAGGAAGAGAACGAGGCTGAGGCGCGTGAAGGTGAAGAATGGAGCCAACATTTCGTATAGAATTGTGGAATGTTGTCGAAAGAACTCATAATAATATGCCGAGAATGAACAACAGTATAGAAGGCTTGCACAATGCAATACAAAGCTCTATTACTAACATGCATCCAAGTATCTGGAAACTCAACCAATTTGATGAAGGAAGAGAGTTTAGCAAAGAAGAAAAAGTGTAATGCAGATCGAGGAGACAAAGCAGAGATGAAGAAAAAGTGTAGCGATATTAATGCAAGACTTCAGCGACAAGTGCTTCGATACAATCCGCAGCAAAAAGTAAATTATTTACGCAGCATCGCTTGGCATTTGCACACTTTTCAAATGACCTCATTACATTATTTTTAAGAAGTTTTATCACTGACTTTTACCATTGAAGAAAGACTTGCCTTTTTAATGCTTATATAATACCCTTTATCATCCATTGATTATTTTTACAAATTTTTACGGCAAAATGTCCTTATGGCAAATTTGTTTACAGCGAAAATGTTTGCGGCGAAAATTTCCTAGTCATGATTTACTTAGGTAGATCCAAGTATTGAGCCTACAAGCTGGTCCATCTGTTGTGTTTACTGCAAATGTAGTAATAATCTAGGTATATATTATCTTTTTTATGAGTAAAACTTATTTAGATAATTTAACATTTGTGAATTAACTTACCAAGTAATAAAATGGAAGTAAAATTACAATTCACTATTGTAAAAAGAAATTTAAACATTTAAAAATTTTGAAAAAATTCAGAATTTTTCACAAAAAGTACTTTTCTTTGAATAGCCAAAACTATATGAAGGAGTCGAGTTGAGATCGATTCCTTAATATATGTTTTTGTATAGATATGTATCTTTCTTTATAGAAGTATCAACTCCCTGACTAATTTTGGACACCTTTATATTAAGCCCCAAAGTTGATGTTAATTTTGCAAATTTTGTGAAAATATCAACTTTACGAAATTTTTAAAAATAAAAATAAATCCTTTTTTGGTTATTTTTTATTTCGCTCATAAATTTACAACTCATAGAGACTATTAGGAGTATTAAAACAGCTGTGATTGATGTAGAACTAAAACTTTTGAAAATGGTAGTCGTGAAAGTGGGAGGAATCAATTGATGCAAGCTTCAAAATAGAGCCATGTTTAAGCCCTTGTAACTTAGAAACTATTTGTTCCACAGCCTTTTTGCTTGCAAAATTGAAAAGCCCACCAGAAGTTGTATTGGCATGACAAATTTGAAGCTTCTACTCCTATTAGAAGACACTTTTCAAGGCCTCTCAAAATGAAGGCGTTGGCCGATCAAGCCCAACATGGGCATTTTTTGTCGAAGGTGGGGGCCATTTAAGCAACCATAAAATTAAAAGTTTTTGACTGAGGAAGCTAAAATTTTAGATTTAAGCTATTGAATGGTGTATGAATCAACCCTGAAAATTTGAAGAAAATCGGAGATGGTCACCCGACCAACTTTCTGAAATCTGTACCAGTTGAGCTGGAATGACTCAGTTAACTGCAAAGAGGATGATAGATAAGTGTGTGTTAGTTTTCACCGCAAGAGTAACAAATATTAAAACTTATATATACATTATAACTGCAAACACGCAGTATAATTAATGTAAAGAACGACGCTTTGTATAGGAGAATTATCTGCGCAAGATGAGAGCGAAAGAACGAAACAAATGAAAAAATGAGGTACCCACCTGGGAATTGAACCCAGGATCTTCCGATTGCCAGTCAGATATGATAACCACTACACCACAGGCCTCACCCAAACAAATGTCGTAATTCCTCTACATACACGCAGAAACCAATGCCCCAAAGGGGCACCTCCCACTTGCTGTAACATTATATACATTATAACTGCAAACACGCAGTATAATTAACATAAAGAACGACACTTTGTATAGGAGAATTATCCGCGCAAGATGAGAGCAAAAGCGAAACAAATGAAACAATGAGGTACCCACCCGGGAATCGAACCCGGGATCTTCCGATTGCCGGTCAGATATGATAACCACTACACCACAGGCCTCACCCAAACAAATGTGGTAATTCCTCTACATACGCACAGAAACCAATGCCCCAAAGGGGCACCTCCTGCTTGCCGTAACATTATATACATTATAACTGCAAACACGCAGTATAATTAACGTAAAGAACGACGCTTTGTATAGGAGAATTATCCGTGCAAGATGAGAGCGAAAGAACGAAACATTAAAAAATGAGGTACCCACCCGGGAATCAAACCTGGGATCTTCCGATTGCCGGTCAGATATGATAACCACTACACCACAGGCCTCACCCAAACAAATGTCGTAATTCCTCTACATACGTGCAGAAACCAATGCGTGTTTGCAGTTATAATGTATATAATGTTACAGCAAGCGGGAGGTGCCCCTTTGGGGCATTGGTTTCTGCGCGTATGTAGAGGAATTATGACATTTGTTTGGGTGAGGCCTGTGGTGTAGTGGTTATCATATCTGACCGGCAATCGGAAGATCCCGGGTTCGATTCCCGGGTGGGTACCTCATTTTTTCATGTTTCGCTCTCATCTTGCGCGGATAATTCTCCTATACAAAGCGTCGTTCTTTATGATATATATATATATACTGTATATGCGAATGAACTCAGAATGGTTCCCTGAGTTTTTTATGATACACACAGACCGTGCATGGAACAAGGAACTCTTCTGGGATAATTAAATCCACTATAGTCCGAATAAGTAATGGTAAATGACAAATACCATAGTTTTTCTTTTTCATGATGCAAGCCCGATGTGGGCAACGGGTCTCTCGCAAAGACGTCCCATAAATATAGCTTCCTTCACCAGCTATCTGCAAAGCAGACAGGATCCAGCTTTGGGACATGGATCTAGGGTTTAAAGCAGCCTAGCCCCACTACATTTAGAACCTCAATATAAGTAAAAGACTCATTGCATTCACGTCGGATTGAAGAAATCAAAGAAAAAGGGGTAACTATTATATTTTTAGCCAAAACCAAAATTTAAACCTCAACTGGCAGAATTGAGCGTCCACTTTTCAAGGCACATAACATGTCTGTTTCATGATGGGAATGAACTCAGAATGGTTCTGTCAGTTTTGGTTTTGGCTAAAAATATAATAGTTATCCCTTTTTCTTTGATTTATTCAATGCAATGAGTCTTTTACTTATAATGAGGTTCTAAATGTAGTGGGGCTAGGCTGCTTTAAACCCTAGATCCATGTCCCAAAGCTGGATCCTGTCTGCTTCGCAGATAGCTGGTGAGGGAAGCTATATTTATGGGACCTCTTTGCGAGAGACCCGTTGCCCACGTCGGGCTTGCATCATGAAAAATAAAAACTATGGTATTTGTCATTTACCATTACTTATTCGGACTATAGTGGATTTAATTATCCCAGAAGAGTTCCTTGTTTCATGCACAGTCTGTGTGTATATACACACACACACACACACACACACACATATATATATATATACATACATACACACACACACATATATACAAAGCTGGGCACAAACCGTTAATCCGTTAATCGTTAATTAACGAAGTTAACTTTTTCGTTAACGATTTAACTTTTAAGTTAACTGAAAATCATTATCGGACTAATTAACTTCCGTTGCATTTAACTTCCGTTAACTCAAGTCCGTTAACCCAAAAAATTCATAAATAAACGTTTAAAAGTTTCTATTATTTTCAATGCTGAGCAGGTGCGCAATTAATCCGCCACTGTCAATAGTGATGAACAAATTTCCATTTCCGCAGTGCAAAATCAGGCGATATATTTGTTTCCGTCACCACAATTTGTGTCTTACCAAATATGGTAGTTATTTATGGCATTGGTTTGAGCAAACATGGTCGACTGTAAAATCAGGCGGAAAGATTTGCCATTTGAGTTGAATGTTTCAACTTCTTTCAAGAAATATCACGAGCATTTTAAGGCACTTTCAATAATATATATGTAACAATTACAACAAATAACTACATTCGTTTCATTTGCAGTCTGTCTCTTGCGCAACATGTTTGTGCTAGTGAATATTTAAAAATAATCGTTGTCAAGTAAGTCATGTATATTTATAATATGTCTGTGAGTACCTTATTAGTAGCCTCCTTGATACATTTCAAGAACCATGAAACTGATCAGGTAAGATCACTTTTGGCAGGCATCGACAAAAGGTTTAGGCCCCTCCTGGAGGATGACGAATGCCAGCTGGCTGCTGCCTTCCATCCCAGGTTTTGCCTCATCTGGTTGGACAAGTATGACAACACCAAGGTCGCCAGGGTGAGGAAAAGCATGGAGGGTACAGTCGAGGAGGCCATGAAGCAGCAGTCCAACGAAGTGGGCAGCAACAATGAGGAGGAGGAGGAGGATGACTTCTTCAGTACTGTCATCCAGACAAAAGAGAGCAGCAGAAGCCACAGGTCACTCAAGGGCAAGGCCCAGAACTTGGTCAAGACCTGGCTGGAGACCAACTCCAAGGACTTGCTGACAGATGCTGCCTTCTTGGGTGAGCAAGTGTTGGTGGACTTGTTCATCAAGTTCAACACAGCCATCCCCTCCAGTGCTGCAGTGGAGCGTTTGTTCTCTATGGGCAAGGACATCCTGAGGGCCAAGAGATCATCCCTGTCTGATGAAAACTTTGATATGCTAATTTTCATGAAGGGCAACATGCATCTCATGGACAAAATAGAGAATGAGAAGAAGAGGGAAAATTAAATTATATGTATATTGTGTTTTTCATTTTTTTTATAATAAAAGTTAACGTTAACGGTTTATCGGTAACTTCCGTTACATGTTTAACGGTTAACGAAGTTAACTTTTTGGTTAACGGATTAGCGGTTAACGAAGTTAACTTTTTGGTTAACGGATTAGCGGTTAACGAAGTTAACTTTTTGGTTAACGGATTAATGGTTAACGAAGTTAACTTTTTGGTTAACGGATTAGCGGTTAACAAAGTTAACTTTTTGGTTAATGGATTAGCGGTTAACGAAGTTAACTTTTTGGTTAACGGTGCCCACCACTGCATATATACACATATACACTTTTGGTTAGCTTCCGCCCGAATTGTTCATTCTGATGGTCAAGCTTTTCACTCCACCTTAGACCTACAGTTTAATGTGGAATCCAAACCATGCCCCATCAGCAGCCCAGCATCTTACCCACTAGGCCACCTAGGGGTACCCATTTATCTACCAACCACTTTTTTTTGTGTGTGTGGAAGGATGAACAGCTGGGTTTTGCTGTGTGCCGGCTGCTGTCGGGTCTTGAATCCGGGGCCAATGGATTCATAGTCAGCGATGCTAACCACTACACCACCGAGGTGGCATATATATATATATATATATATATATATATATATATATATATATATATATATATATATTTCAGAATTAGCTATATTGATGTCAGACCCTTCATACGAGGCCTTGATCAGAGAACAGGAATTATTAGCTGAAAAGGCTTTGAGAATGGAAGAATTTTCTGCACAGAAGAGAAGACAAGAATGGACGGCAAGGGATTTAACTCTTCATAAAGCATGGCTTGAAAATGAAGAGAAGAAGAAGAAATTGTTGGTTGAAAAGCAGTTGAAAGAGGTATAATAACTCATGGTTATATTTTTAAATTTAGAAAGACAAAATTAGATTGTCTAAAGTTGGTGGTTACCTTACATTATTTACAATGATATACACGAGTAAATTGAGGGCCATACTCTCCTCTGCTGTGCCATGTACAGGTAGGTACCATCCTATCTTTAGGGACAGCACCCGCAGGTGATGGGAAATATGCTGTATGTAATATACGTCGTAGAACCCATGACCAGTATATGTTTCTCTTATTGGATTGTTTACAAATTTCTTAGATTTGGAATTAAGGAGAAAAAACAAGTGATTTAGGCCAATGTTATTATTCTTAATCCTATTTGAGAAACTCTTCCGTTTGATCTCTATTGTTTTTCTCACTTCCAGGAACAAATCGTGAGAGAATGGGAGGAGACAGTCAGAAAAGA
This sequence comes from Bathynomus jamesi, assembly GCA_023014485.1. Lineage (NCBI taxonomy): Eukaryota > Metazoa > Arthropoda > Malacostraca > Isopoda > Cirolanidae > Bathynomus > Bathynomus jamesi. The sequence goes on along the minus strand of JAJOZX010005048.1, from coordinate 70,516 downwards.
GGAAGAGGAGAGAGAAAGAAAAAGAGAAGAACAGGTGTGCCTTCCCATATGAGAGAAGATATCCTTTAAAATCATTTATTAATTACGGGTGTAATTACGCATTAATTATAGGTGTAACATAGTTCAAGTCGGGTTTGGAAGGGATTGTTTGAAATTTATGTTGGGGAAGGGTTAGGGCTGTTAGGCACAATTTGAATAAATGAAGGTTGAGGATGGATTATTTGATCTGATCTAGGTTTAGTTTAAATGGGGTTTCTTGAGGCAGGTTTAAACAGGAACAGTAATTAAGAGTTTGAATTGTGTTAGCATTTTTAGACAAATTAAAAAAGTTTTATTTAAATTACCATTTAATAAGGAAGAATTCTTTATCAGAATTCTTACATATAATATATATATATATAGCCCTGGCTTGATGTTCTAGAGTTGTAGCATCCCCGCAGTCATATGACCTTTGCCATTCCAAAGGAGGTTAAATAATGCCACACACTATTATTACACTTGAATTCTGCATAAAATAGGTTATATATATATATATATATGATGAATAAAACCACAAAGGAAAGGAAACAGAGTGGTGCTCAAGCGCTTTCGTCTAATGACATCCTGAGGATGTCATTAGACGAAAGTGCTTGAGCACCACTCTGTGTTTCCTTTCCTTTATGGTTTTATTCATCATAAATATTTTTCACGTGTACTTTCGTGAAATAATTTTCACACACACACACACACACACACACACACACACACACACACACACACACACACACACACACAGAATGGTCCCCTGAGAAACTTATATGTTAAACACAGACTGTGCATGGAACAAGGAACTCTTCTGGGAAAATTAAATCCACTATAGTCCGAATAAGTAATGGTAAATGACAAATACCATAGTTTTTCTTTTTCATGATGCTAGCCCGACGTGGGCAACGGGTCTCTTGCAAAGAGGTCCCATGAATATAGCTTCCCTCACCAGCTATCTGCAATTTATGATACACACAGACCGTGCATGGAACAAGGAACTCTTCTGGGATAATTAAATCCACTATAGTCCGAATAAGTAATGGTAAATGACAAATACCATAGTTTTTCTTTTTCATGATGCTAGCCCGACGTGGGCAACGGGTCACTCGCAAAGAGGTCCCATAAATATAGCTTCCCTCACCAGCTATCTGCAAAGCAGACAGGATCCAGCTTTGGGACATGGATCTAGGGTTTAAAGCAGCCTAGCCCCACTACATTTAGAACCTCAATATAAGCAAAAGACTCTCTGCCTTCACGTCAGATTGAATATGTCAAAGAAAAAGGGGTAACCTCAGGGGACCATTCTGAGTTCATTCCCATCTTGAAATGGACATGTTATGTGCCTTGAAAAGTGGACGCTCAATTCTGCCAGTTGAGGTTTAAGTTTTGGTTTTTGGCTAAAAATATAATAGTTACCCCTTTTTCTTTGACGTATTCAATCTGACGTGAAGGCAGCGAGTCTTTTGCTTATATTGAGGTTCTAAATGTAGCAGGGCTAGGCTGCTTTAAACTCTAGATCCATGTCCCAAAGCTGGATCCTGTCTGCTTTGCAGATAGCTGGTGAGGGAAGCTATATTTATGGGACCTCTTTGCGAGTGACCCGTTGCCCACGTCGGGCTAGCATCATGAAAAAGAAAAACTATGGTATTTGTCATTTACCATTACTTATTCGGACTATAGTGGATTTAATTATCCCAGAAGAGTTCCTTCTTCGATGCACGGTCTGTGTGTATCATAAAAAACCTCAGGGGACCATTCTGAGTTCATTCCCATATATATATATATATATATATATATATATATGGGATGAATTCACAATCGCGTGAAATGAATGAATGATGTAAACCCAGAAGGAAAAAGAAAAATGATTTCAAGGCTTTTCGGGTATTCAGAAGTACACCTCGTCAGGGAATGACGTCATTCCTCCCTGACGAGGTGTGCTTCTGAATACACGAAAGGCCTTGGAATCATTTTTCTTTCCTTCTGGGTTTATATATATATATATATATATTTATATATATTGCGCCTCGGTGGTGTAGTGGTTAGCGTCGCTGACTACGAGTCCATCGGCCCCGGATCGAGACCTGGTGACGGCAGCCGACGCGCAGGAAAACCCAGCTGTTCATCCTTTCACACAATAAAGAAAGTGGTTGGTAGATAAATGGCTACCTTGGGCGGCTTAGTGGTTAAGACACTGGGCTGCTGGTGGGGCGTGGTTCGGATTCCACGTTAAACTGTAGGTCTAAGGTGGAGTGAAAAACTTGACCTTCGTCAGATGAACAATTCGGGCGGAAGCTAACCAAAGCTGTGTATGTATGTAATTAATATATATATATATATATATATTTTTTTTTAGTTGGGGCTGTTTAACCTCCTTCGCAACATCTAAGGTCATATAACGGAGGGGACCTACAGCTTTACGTGGGATCCGAACCACGGGTCGCTACATAATCTGGACGATATATATATATATATATATATATATATATCAGGTCATCCCATAAGTAATGTCGTTTTTTTGCATTGCTAAACTGGCGTCGTGTTTGCACATGTTGCTCTGTATATTTTGTGGAAAACTCGAATTTTTGTGTTTAGACGTGTTACTTCTCACTCTAAGTGAAGTTGTTAACAATCTTCGTTTATTTCACCCTTACGGATAAGATGGAGGTGTCAGAGGAACACACCAGGCATATAATGCTTTATGAGTTTAGAAAAAGAAATAACGCGACTGCAGCCGTAAAAAATATTCAGGATATTTATGAGGAGGAAGCTTTAAATGTAAGGAAATGTCAAAGATGGTTCCAGAAGTTTAGGTCTGGTGGCTATAGCTTAACTGATGAAGCGCGCTCGGGCCAACCTGTTGAGTTCAATGATGACCTTCTGATAGCTACACTTGAAGAAAATCCTGCTGTAACTGTTGAAGAACTTGCCCAGTGACTAAATTTGACCGGTTCCACAGTTCATCGCCACCTGCAACGACTGGGAAGTGTCGAAACTTGGGAAGTGGGTTCCCCATACGTTGTCACCAGAGAACTGTAGAGATCGCGTGAACATTTGCTCTTCATTGCATTTTCGGCAACTTCAAGCACCTTTTCTGAATCGACTCATTACTGGGGATGAAAATTGGGTGCTTCATCACAATGTTAAGCGTCATCGGCAGTGGGTTAGTGCTGGGGAATCTGCACCCCAGGAAGGTTTTGCTGTGCGTTTAGTAGGATATTCAAGGAGTGGTTTATTTTGAACTGTTGCAGCCCAATCAAACCATTACAGCCGAAGTCTACTGTCGGCAACTTCAAAGATGGAGCGTTGCATTGCAAACAAAACGTCCTCCTTTGGCCAATCGCAAGGGTGGTGTGTTTCAACAGGACAGCGCACATCCTCATACTGCTCAAATCACCACTGCCGAAACTGAACAGCTTGGTTGGGAAAAAAATTCCACATCTTCCGTATTCACCAGACCTTGCACCATCAGATTACCACCTATTCAGAAGTCTTGAAAACTACCCTGACGGAAAAGAATTTGAAAGCTTCGAGGCTATCAACATTGCCATCTCCGAGTTTTTTGCTTCTAAATTGAAGGAATTTTATCAATATGGAATTGAAATGCTTGTATAGAGGTGGCAGAGTCATAGAAAGTGAAGAAAAATACAAAATTGATTAAAATTTATTTTGATGGTTTTATTTTCATTTGGAAATAAAGGTAAAAAAACGACATTACTTATGGGATGACCTGATATATATATAAAATATAACCTTATGAAATAAGAAGGGATTGACATCTAAAAATGTAACTTTTACAGAAGTCTACTTTTAGGGGTGAGACCTGTGTAGTGTGTGTATATCACTGTACACGGTGTCCCAGAAGTCTGGACTCGTAGGGAAACGACATTATATTTTTAAAGTGAAACAAGCGCATTTCTAATGTTAGTTTTATATATTTCAGAAAGGAAATAACCTGATGGCTCGGTATACTACTCAAGAGAAGGTGCAACTAGTATTGCTACATGTTTCCAGAAAAAGCTAGAGGGAGGCATGTTTGTGAAATAATTGACATCCCTCCCTCTGGCTTTTTCTGAAAACATGTAGCAATACCAGTTCCACCTTCTCTTGATTGGTATACTGAGCCATCAGGGTATTTTCCTTCCTGAAATATGTAAACTTGACATTAGAAATGTGTGTTTTTCACTAAAAATATAATGTCTAGTTTCCTTATGAGCCCAGATTTCTGGAACACCCTGTATATTCAGAATGTTTGGGTAGAGATTGAGTTTCTTAGTCAGCCCATATTTCATTTCTTCCAAAGGCTGACCAAAGAGACGAAAGAAGGGAAAACATTTTGTACACCTTAATTCTGACTACTATTTTGTGTACACACACACACACACACACACACACACACACACACACACACACACACACACACACACACACACACACACACACACACACACAGAGAGAGAGAGAGAGAGAGTAATCAATATACTTCACTTCTGTAAACCTTTTTGGAGTAAAGTCTACATGGAATATGTAATAGTACAAATTGAGAGGGAGGAGAGAGATCATTTTCATCATTGTATCAGCCTTAACTTGTGATTTACAGTATAATGTGTCTTTTTGGATTCTTTGTTTTCTATAGGAGACCCTTCTGCGTGAAAGTACAAAAAGTTTGGGGGAGGGACTGGTAAGAATTTCAAAATTTCATTTTTATATTTTAACTGAACTTAAGATTTTGTTGATTGGAATATTAGTGAAAATAAAGATAATTTAGTCATCTTGCCACTGTAGTCTATGTAAGAAATCTACAATTTTAGTTCTAATGTATTACTTTTGTAAATTTAATTTAAAATAAATTTTCTTACGAGACCGGACTTATGGGACACCCTGTATAAAAACCGTTGAAGCTATAACTTAATTAAAATCGTAGTTAACTAAAAAATATCTGATAAATTAATTTCAAAGTTAAAATTAAAATTTATTTTGTACTTTTTTGTAGAATGAAGATCGTATTCACAACCCAGAACCTCCTCTTGGATATGCGCGTTTCTATACTGAAGAGAAAGTTGAACCTTGTCCCTTCTTTCTCAAAACGGGGGCGTGTAGATTTGGTGTATATTGTTCTAGGTAAGGGAGAAGAATTTTAGTTGGTTCAGTTTGTTAGTTTCTTGGTTGTCTTTTGTTGGGTGGAGGCTACGTGGCCACGTGGCAACACCGCTTCCTGTTAGATCGGCAAGGTTAAGCAACATTAGTTCCGTTTAGTAATTGGATGGAAGATCTTCCTCCGCGTTCAGATGATGTAACGACCCGTAGACAATTTGGATCCCACGTAAAGCTGTAGGTCCCCCCTCGCGTGACCTTTGCCGTTACGGAGGAGATTTAGTTGACTCCGAAATTAAAGCTGTTGGTTCCCTTCGTGACGAGACGTTTTATGTCGCTACGGATGTTAAACAGATCCCAAGACTTAATCATCATGTAATATTTCAAGACCCAATTTGAGATGCGAATCGTAAACGAAATGACCCGTTGAAGGTGATGCCGTAATAAACGTGACGGATGAAGTCGTGCGGGTCTAAAATTGACCTATGAACAGATGACGTGAATAACCTCAATGTAATGAGTCGTAACGAAATTAACGTATTAAGAGACGTAATCTGGTGCCTCGTTACATTTCAGAGACCACGAGTATCCATCATCGAGTCGTACGATTCTTCTAGCGAACATGTATTCTCATTTCAGTTTGGATGGAGATGCCACTGATGATTATGATATGGATCTTTCTTTAGAATACACAGAGTCGGATCGCTACGATAATTTTAGGTTAGTTACCTTTCACGAAGAGAGGGCGTTCATTTGCCTTGTTGTGATTCAGATGTCATTTATTATTACTTCGCAGCGTTCATATAAAGGCAAGGCAACATTCTTGCCTCATATTCCCCAAGGAAGCGGGGGTGGGTGGGATTTAGGCGCCCAAGCCTGGGTTACTTTAACCCGAGTCAATTAAAAGGAGGGTGGCCGGCCCGTCGTGACGTAAGATAAAAGAGACCCACCTAGTTCTAGGCAGAACTGAGGTTCGAATCCACGACTCATCGAAGTCTCAGTCAGCACAGCCGGGTGACGCCCTAACCCATTGAGCCACGCGAGACACTAATTCCCAAAGTAAAAGAATAAAAAATAATAAAAAGGACAAGGCTTTCGAAGGTATAGTTAACCTCCTCCATCTTTCAATTCTGAATTTGTTGGGTGAGCGGCGGAAATATTGCCAATTAACCCAGATCAGCTCCAAAATAACAAGATTGCGAGTGACGCTGTTGATATTTGAAACTAGAGGTCTTATAGGAACGTCCTGTTTGTATGTCGTCAGTAAACCAAAAAAATAGAACAGGTTAGGCATATAAGCATTAAACCTTTTTTGAACCAGTATTTTCTATTAACTCTCGTCATGAACCTTCAATTTACTTACATTGTTGGACCCATGGGGTCTGTATGACCCTAGTCCTAAAATCTTATAAAATGGTGCTATAAAAAGTTTGTACTGAAACAGTCGCATGAATGAAACATTGTATTTGATACTTAAGAACTTTTAATGAGTTTATCATCTCTCTCTCTCTCATTGTTTTGACCCCCATAATGGTTCTTGATGAGGGTTTATTATTGAAAATCCTCCGCGACACCTTAAGAATTGGCACCTTGTCAATTTTTCATAGGTATCACTGTGTAGGAGCGAGATTGTAACAATGTACGAGTGTTTACGCTTGACCATGAAAACGATCGTTCCTTTTATTCGATCTCGTGATTACTAAATTGTAAATTTTCTTTAATTTTAAAGAGAGCCGAAAAGTGGTGGTAATATTAATGCCATTATTTATGCTTTGGAGTAAATCATTCGAGAAAAACTTTTCAAGAATGAGAAATGAAACTATTTCAATTTAGAAATTTTTAACAAATTTATCAAACGAAATTAAAATTTGCGGTAATGAGTCAGAGGTGGTGAATTCCGAATGAAAAACCTTACCCGAGAAGGACGTTTTTCTCGTAAAAATTCAAATTATAAGGCGACAAACTAACAATCAAATCGCGATGTTTATGTATAGGTGCTTGAGGTAAATGGTGAGTATTTGTATAAGTAATGCGTCTCCTAATGACAACCCAAATCCAATTGCACAAAATTAGAATGCTAAATCGTGATTGGTTGGTTATCTCGGCGGAAGTTTTGACCAATTTGTAAATGTTACCAAAGTTAATTTGTAAGTTTTATTTCTTTCGACACAATTTATTTACGAAAAAAGTCTCTCTTGGGTAAAACCAAGCAGAAATAAGGCTTCGGGTTTGGTTGTAGAGCGTGTTATTTTAGCATCGCAAAATCTTACTCTAAAATTTGAGTAATAAAATATTTCCCCTCTCGTGTAAACCCGTTTTCTTTTTGAGTTCATATTCTACCTTCTCTAATAGGTATCATGGTGAATTTAGTTACTTTTTAAGTATGAATTTTTTTGTTCCCAACGAAGAAAATTTGGAGGAGCCATACTGCATTTCGCTTGGCTGTCCGTCTGTTAGTCATACTTTCGTGTTCGGGCTGTAACTTTTGAACCACTCCGCGGAAATAATAGATGATGTGTTTTGAGCAACAATTGGGGGTTTTGCACCAAAGGTCAGGGTCACAAATAAAGGAAGGAACATTTATCTCGTTCCTAAATAGTTCTTGTTTTTAACTTGGTCGAACTTAATTATAGTATTTTTATTGTCTTCATAAAATTTTAGGAAAAACACATTAAATTGCAAAAGTACTTTTCTAATTATTAAAACTCTAAATTTGTAGTCAATTTGGAAATTTATTTAACAATTGAAGATAATTTTTTTTCTTGATTTAAACATACTTGCTACAATTAATATTTTCTGTATTGTTTAAGTTTTGGGTCTGATTGTTTTTCGCTGTTGAGACAACTGTATTACTGTACTGTAAAATTAGTTTTTATGTATTTGTTTAGTCGGTGACCGCGTCTCGAACGCTTTCAAATTCTTAATTCTTTTTAACAGCAATTGCTTAACCCATTCCAGTGACTTCTATTTCGATGTGTTACCGGAATTCGAGAAATGTGGTCGCGTAACTCAGTTCAAAGTGTGTTGTAATAGAAGTCCTCACCTGAAAGGGAATGTATACGTTCAGTACCAGAAGGTGGAAGCCGCAGAGATAGCCGCTGGCATGTTTAATGGGAGGTGGTACGCCGGGAAGCAGATCTCGTGTATTTTTGTACCGGTGGAGAGGTGGAAACCAGCCATATGTGGTGAGTATCGACTAATAACGATGTTTTTAACGGTGGTTTAGCATTTTCGTAAGGTCATGTAACGAGGGGAGCCTACAGTATTACGTGGGATCCGAACTACGGGTCGCTACATCATCTGAATGTGTAGTAAACTGTCGAATAGACTCATCGTCGCTTAACCTCGCTGATCTAAAAGGAAGAGGTGTTACGTGCGATGTGGTCACGGCGATAAGTTGGGCATTTGGAATTAGGCATTTTGTTCAAGGTATATATTATATCTGTAACATTATTATTTGAGATGATGATGATGATGATGATGATGATGAAGAACGTAAACAAGATAGCAATGTCTTTCGAAAATACTTCAGTCTTCTTTCACCTTCAGTAAATCAAATACAAGAAACTTGGTGAAAATATTTCATCACCTTTGAAAGTGCGGTAAAGTATAGGGTGTCCATAAATGATTACCCTCATTAAAGCATGCTATAACTTTTAAATAAACACTCTTATTCAAGCACAGTTTTAATCATAAGTAGATAAACATACAAAGTTTTGATACGTAGTTAATGAACTTAATAAACTTCCACATGTGCACCCCTAGTGGCACGTAAAATGTCTAAACGGTATTCACACTCACGCCACACATTTTCCAACATTTGTGGGTTAACTGTTGCAATTGCATCCGTAATGTGTTCTCGCAATGTCCTGATATCTGGAACAACTGTTGCATAAACCAAATCTTTAACATGACCCCAGAGAAAGAAATCCAGCGGGGTAACATCTGGTGATCTTGGGGGCCATGGGATTGGCCCGTCCCTGCCAATCCATCGATTTGGAAATGTTGCGTCGAGAGTTTCACGAACAACATGCGCCCAATGAGGGTGTGCCCCATCTTGTTGGAAGATGACAGTTGGCTCCCTGTCCTGGAGCTGGGGGATGGCGTAATTGGTGAGCATATCCAGGTACACATTTGCGGAAACAGACATTTTACGTGCCACTAGGGGTGCGCATGTGGAAGCTTATTAAGTTCATTAACTATGCATCAAAACTTTGTATGTTTATCTACTTATGATTAAAACTGTGTTTGAATACGAGTGTTTATTTAAAAGTTATAGCATGCTTTAATCAGGGTAATCATTTATGGACACCCTGTATATTATTATTATTATTATTTTGTGTGTATAGTTTATTGAGGGTGGAAGTAGGGGTTCCTTCGAAACGGTTAAGGAAAGTGGGAAATGAGAAGGAAGTCTGTACAGACATTTAATTCCTACCTTTCTTTTTCGTCGTCGTCATAATCTTTTTAGAAATATACATTAAATTGCAAAAGTATCATTCTAACTCGCATATTTTGAAAGCTTTTTATAATTTTTAGGGAGTGCGGAAATGCTTTTAAGAATTAGAGACGTTTTTCTGCGGTTGAACCCTTTAATTCTATGAGACGTACGTGATACTTTCCCCGGCTGTACGAAGGGCCACCCCTTGGAGTTAAAGGATTAACAAATTTATTACAATTAATAAGCACACCGGACAAAAAATTAGTCACCCCTAATAGCACCGATAGTAGGAAGTTCAAGGTCACACAGAGGGCGCTGATGTAGCATTGGTAAGTGACAAGTAGCGGTGACGTAGCACACAGGATCAGATCTGTTTCGTGAGGTGGTGAAGAACAAAGTGTGTGTTGGATATAGTCTGCAAAATGGGTCGTGAGGCAGACGTTACTCAGTGGCAAAAAGGAGCCATCGTGTTTGGCAGAGCCCACGGACACAAAATGTCTGAAGTAGCCCTAGTCCAATTTGTTGGTGTGTCAACGCGTACTGTCCAGCGAGTTTACAAAGAGTGGTGTAGTTCGCAATCAACTGACAATCGACGGCGTAACTGTGGCCGGAAAACAATTCTCGACAATAGGGGCCGCCGCCATGTTTCTCGTCTAGTAACTGCAAATCGTTTTCAAACCAGAGAACAATTGCTCCAAGAAACCAATGAGGTTCTCCAGCGACCAATTTCCGAACGGACATTACGACGAGAACTGCATGCGATGGACATCTGGAGCAGGGTACCACGGAAGAGGCCGCTGTTAACAGCAAGTCACAAATTGGCACGTTATAAATGGGCTCAGAGGCACAAAAACTGGACTGCGGCAGATTGGAAACGTGTAATTTGTCGATGAGTCCCGTTTTTGTTTGTTCTCCAATGATGGGAGGCGACGAGTACATCGCAGGTCCAATGAAGCCTTTAATCCTGAATGCGTCGAAGGTGTTGTTCAGGCTGGAAACAGAAAGTGAAGCGCGGGAATAGACACCCACGGACTCTGGCGGAACTTCGTCGGGACCGGCTGATGAACGAGTGGCAGCAAATCGATGTTCAGTACATGCACAACCTCGTAGAGTCTCTGCCTCGCCGGATTCGTGCGGTTATCAAGGCCAGAGGCGCCGTCACACGTTATTAGGTACATTCCGAGAGGGGTGACTAATTTTTTGTCCGGTGTGCTTATTTTTCCTCTTTTATTAAGTTTTGGGATTCGAGTATTTATTGCCGATTTTGAAAGATGTTTTACATTATTGTAATTGTAATGTATTTTGTTCAGTCTGTAAATACCTTCTTCGCACATTTATGCCTCTTAATTTTATACAATTTGTCGACACTGTCATTACCCTGACAGGTCCTAACCAAACCCTCAGGACACCTGGCCGAAGGTCTGAAATGTCCTGTTGACGAAATATCTCTCTCCTCTCAAAACAAGTCGTTCAAATTTACCTTTTTCTCTGTTTGGGGTAACGAGGGTAAGCGCAAGTGTCGCTTATAATACCCCAATTATTTTATTTATTTTTTGCACGGTCTGTTGTCCTCCCGCTTTTTTTTTTTTTTTTTTAATTAAGCTAAAGTACTCGTAAGAACTAGTTTTACTCTTCTTTCAAGGTTTGTACTGGAGTCAAAGATGTCCGAAGGGAAACAATTGCAACTTCCTCCACGTTTACAGAAATCCTGGAAACGCCTTTTACAAAGCTGACAGAGACTGTTACGACATCGATAAAAATAGTGGCGTCACTGATGATGTAGAAAGAAGGTCTCGAAGGTAATTCATATTATGAACAGTCTCGATTGGAAATTGTGGTCGTAAACTTTGCCGAGTAAAACGTATTGAATATTTGATCTACCTTCCTGGTTTACGCATTTGCTCGAAGATTATACAGCGCACAGTTACAGTTACAGTCACAGTACAGTTTCCAGGAGATTGTGCAGTACATAGTTTAAAATTATTTTGAAACTTGAATGTAACATACGCTATATTTTGCAATTTAAAATTTTTTTTAGATAACATTTAGGGACCGTTAGAAATGTTGTTTAGTATTGTGGTGGGCAAGAGTGAAGTTTATGAATTTTAAAACAAATCGTTTTGATTTTGGCATTAACGAAAAAAAAAAATCTAAGGTGGCGTGACTTTTAGCTACCTTGTATTCATTCTTGGAACCGTTCAACATAGGTTGATGAAACTTTATACAAGTACGGATCATCTCCATATGGTGTGTTGCGAAGAGGAATAGAGTCGTTGCATAGAAGGTCAAGGTCAATGCCCTAACTTTCGAGTCACTCGGCATAAATTGATTAAATTTCATACACATGAATGATCACAAAACAATGTGTCGCGAGCAAGAATCAGGTTCTTGCACGAAAGGTCAAAATCAGATATGGGCGGGGACACTTATGTTGTTCTGACATAGTTTTAGGTAATACAAGGTTTTTCTGTGTTAGGTTGGGAAGAGTTAGTATTGTGTGTGACCCTCTATATTCTATTTCTCGAGGGGAAACCGAGTCCACAATTCTAGTTGTTTCGTAACTTGACCTAATTTGATAACCTAAATTTGTTCATAAAATGTGACATGTTCAGTGTGTTGCCCCCAAAGGAGTCAATTATGATGGGATTTGTACCCCTGGTACGTGTGGTGCACTAATTACTTTTTAGGTAGGGACTTGTTTAAAGTAATTACAGGTATACCTATATTCAGTTGTACTTTGAGAATGACTGGAATTTAAAGTTCCGAGTTATTGCTATAACATCTGTAGCCTGCCAATCTTTACATAATCCATACCTAAATATAGCTGTAACTGAATTAGTGTGTGTGTGTGTTTTTGTGTGTGTGTGTGTTTTTGTGTGTGTGTTTAATAAGGTAAAGCTTATATCAAGGTTTCGGTTAATATGCACACGAGTTAAAGGTCCGTAGGCACACTACCTGTACAGATTCCAACTCTGTTGGAACAATTGTTCCATCGTGACTAATAAATGCGATGCCATTACTGCGAAAATGGGACTCCTGCTAATTGAGCGAAGGGAGCACAGCATGTTGACATGCACACATTTGGAAACTACGTGAAATAGTGTTCCTGAGAAGGATCTTCGACTTGTATGTATATCAGCAGTATTTGAATACAAGCCTTACTTTATTTACTGAATGAACACCTTTCGTTTGTTGTTGAGGGCAACATTTGGTATGCTTAATTACAATTACATTTCAAAGTTAATGTTACTCTTAGCTCCTAGATGATAATGTTTGAGGATGTTTAACCTACGTTGTAACGTCTTGTATGATGGAGGGGACTTACAGCTTTACGTGGGATTACGAACGGGTAAATAGGTGTGTATAGAGCGAAATAATAGCTAGCTACTACCGATTTCTCTATTCTAGAAGTGATCGAAGTAGCAGATCCACGAGACGTCAAGTACGGAACAGCTCCTCGAGAAGAACAAAGTCCAGAACGCGTAAGGATGAAAGAAATAGGAGTCGTTCTAGAAATAGGTCTTACAAGGATGGATGTGGTAGAAGTAAATCTAGAAAAAGGACGAAGACCAAGCACAGCTGTAGAGAACATTCTTCCCCAAGACCAAGACATCGTAATAATACAAAGAGGAGTCCCAAAACTAGGTGACTTAATAAAATACCTTGGGTAATAAATAAATATGAAAAGAATAATAGTGAATTTTATTGACACAAAAGTATTGAAGACGAAATGTTTGGGCAGAAGACGTAAATTCCTAAATTTAAGTAGAAAAGTAATACTTACGTAGGGGCCTCGGGTTCCCAAAGGCAACTCAGAGATTGTTTAACTTTACCACAATTTTAACAGCAGTACCCTGCCAAAATGAAAATATCGTTCTCCTAAAACATAACACGTCGTCTTAAGGGGGAAGTATGTTTTTATTTAATAGATATTAAGCCGTCGTACAAACGCAGAATACCAAGCATTAAAATATCCTGTTTATAATATGCTCCACTGAATAATTTTTTGAACATTCAAAAATTACATTTTTCAGTCAAGATATTATTTTCAATAAGAGAAACAAACAATTAATACAGTTTATTTAGAAGATATGCCTTTTAATTGTTCATTTAATTCATTACCTCACTTGTATAAGATATCTAATATGGCACCTTACATTTCACACAAGATTAAGAAGGGGTGGGGGTGACATCAGAAGAGAAGACCACGTGTTTTTTGGAAATGGGTTCAAGTTATTGACCACAAGTTACGGGAACAGGTTTGAAAACCACCCGCAAAAAGACCACATGGTTTTTGAATAACTCTTAGGCATCCCTCTTGAATTTTGATTCATTTGAGAAGTGTCAAAATTGATTTCACACAACTACTACATTCGCATGGACCACTCTCATCGTTTCCTCTTATTAGCTTCAGGGAGCCGAGTGTTAAAGACAAATAACTAGACGGAAGCCACTGGTTTCTGAAACTAATAAGAAGAAACGTTTGCTTCAGGAGAGAGTGCACCCAACTGTAATTCAGTGATGGTATGGCTTTACTGAGAGGCAACCACTTGGTACTCCCCTCTAAGAGAGAGAAAGAAAATTGACCTTGTGCTCGTAGATGACCCTCGTAATTCACAAGTATAAATATCAATCTTACGTGAGATCACGTTCCCTTCGTTGCGGAAGCGGAAATACTCTTTTTTTAGGATGGTAAGGTGTGTTAGAGAGAGAGAGCACTTCAGTTACACTTAAATATGCCAATTTTATATACATAAGCACTGTTTATTAGCCGTCTTATCGTTAAAATTTTCTTAACCGTCACTTCACCCCAATTACAATGTTTCAAACATGCTAGTGTTCGTAAACTCGATCATTACAGAAATAAATAGTTATTAGAATGATTGGTTTCTTCGGACACTGTAATGTGCAGGGAGACTGCAGTTAACTAGAGAGAATCACTCGGAAAATCTTGTTCAACAACTCGTTAGAATTACACGTACAGGGGTGTCACAAAACTATCAGACTGAAGCGACAGGATAACCCTACGAGAGATGATTGAATAATAGAACACTAAGCAGGAAAGAATCAAAATTTCTTACTTCACCCCCTTTCCCAAATCCATATTATTCAGTCTTATGTCGCAGTTATCCTGTAGTTTTTTTATCCGCTGTACTATGTATAGGCAGCTTCTACAAATTGCTGAACAAAATTTCCGAAAGAAAACTCGCATCACACCTTCCAAATGTTCCTATTCAGTTAAGATCTATAACATACGCGTGTGTATTAGAGTGACGTAGGAGTATATGTTACGAGGCAATCCATAATCTTAGTAGTAGGATAAAGAATTAGTTACCATGCTTAATACTTAGTACGATAAATACGTAGTACTTTCGTAATAAAATTTGAAAACATGCTTTTGCATTGCAACCTTAAAACCGTAGTGAAATACATTTCTTCCCTAGAAGTTGTGACCATAGTTGAAAAATCGCTTGATTCAAACGCGGGTATAATGCTTCTCACTTACTCTTATGCCTGTAGAAAAAGAAGTATATATAAAATATATACATTACGAAAGGAGCATTGTCCCACTTCCTTACGAGAGCCCAAGCTTCGGAAATGGGTTAAAACCCTCGTTCTTGGGATACGTCGTAGCCAGTGTCGTAATACCACTTTCATCCGATCGGCGAAGCTAAACGGAATTATTTCTGGAGAATACTTGGATGGGACACCGTCCTCCGCGTCTAGATTGTGCAGTGACCCGTGGTTCGGATCCCACCTAAAAGCAGGGGACCCCTCTGTCGCGTGACTATGTTGCGAAGATGGGCTGTTCAACCTTTTCCGCAACATCTAAGGTCATATGTTGGAGGGGACCCGCACCTTTACGTGGAATCCGAACCATGGGTCGCTATATAATTTGGACGCGAAGGACGGTCCCCATCCAACTACTACCCACACCCAACGTCACGTCAACG
This sequence comes from Bathynomus jamesi, assembly GCA_023014485.1. Lineage (NCBI taxonomy): Eukaryota > Metazoa > Arthropoda > Malacostraca > Isopoda > Cirolanidae > Bathynomus > Bathynomus jamesi. Next base: position 55,003 of record JAJOZX010005048.1, on the reverse strand, counting down.
GAAGCGGCGTTACGACACTAGCCAGGGTGTAGTCCCATCTAATTTTAGCTTGGGCATAAATACATATTATTAGAGGCACATTCAAACCAACTGAGCATCTTTCCTATTTTTGACTTCGCAATAATTTCATCATGAATAGACTGTCTGAAAAGTGATCCAATGCGACTACAATTATTAAACTGAACAAAGTTGACATGATCATCAGTCACGTGATTAAATCATTCATAATTTTATAGAAACCATATAACCACCCAATAATAATAATAATACCAGTGCCTACCTTTGATTAGCCAAGAGAATGGTATTTTGAACTGCAGAGAGAGTAGACTGGGCATTCTGTCCAGTGACCACGCCGCGGTTGACCACAACATGAACAGTGTTCGCGGATGCTTCGGAGAACTTTCCACCCCGATCCAGTATGACGTCAGCGGGTAAAAATGGAAGCCCAGGGAAAAAAGGGCTGTTCACTACCTCACTCAAGGTAGACTAAAATAAACAAACTTAATTAGGGAAGTATTAAGGTTGTGGGGTTATTTAACCTCCTCTATAACATCTAAAAAATGGTTACGTGACAGTGAGGAGCCTACAATTTTACGTGGGATTCGAACCATCGACGGGTGACTACATTTGGGGGTAGAGAAGGGTCTCCCATCCAACTACTGATCACTCAATATCGCTTAACCTCAATAAAATAATCTAACGGCAAGCGGTATTGTGATGTGGCCAACAAGTACCTGTAACGGGTAAAAAGGAATAAATTTCTCCCGCTTCATGTTATACCCAGGGATGGATTAAACTTTTCCAGGACCCTGGGGCACTTAACTAGTGGGACCCTCATATGGTGTCCATCTCAAATTTTCAATGTTTATTCCCTCAGACCCCTACTTATAAGGGCGAAATGGGTACACTGAATATATATACACACGGTGTTTCAGGAAGAAAGGTCAATACTTCGGGAGGTGATAGTATCGGTCATTGTGAGAAAAAAAAGTTCGTATGAACATGTGTCTAATTCTGAATGGTTACGGAGATAGAGCTGTTTGAATCTACAAATACAAAAGCATTGTTAATGGTAATCAAGAGAGAAACCAATTACTGTTTCTAACATTTAATGTTTCAACATTGGCATTTTGAATGGGACCACCGCGGCCGAGCCATCGACAAGGGAAAGTTTGATTTAAGTATTCATCACCAGACGAGTAGAATGTGGAGGAGCTCCGTCATGCTGAAAGTACATACCAGCGCGTGTAGCCAAAGGAACATCCTCCAATAGTCCTGGCAATTCATTTTGCAGAAATTCTAGGTAACTTTGTCCTTTAAGACGATTCTCTAAAGGTTGTGGGGTTATTTAACCTCCTCTATAACATCTAAAAAATGGTTACGTGACAGTGAGGAGCCTACAATTTTACGTGGGATTCGAACCATCGACGGGTGACTACATTTGGGGGTAGAGAAGGGTCTCCCATCCAACTACTGATCACTCAATATCGCTTAACCTCAATAAAATAATCTAACGGCAAGCGGTATTGTGATGTGGCCAACAAGTACCTGTAACGGGTAAAAAGGAATAAATTTCTCCCGCTTCATGTTATACCCAGGGATGGATTAAACTTTTCCAGGACCCTGGGGCACTTAACTAGTGGGACCCTCATATGGTGTCCATCTCAAATTTTCAATGTTATTCCCTCAGACCCCTACTTATAAGGGCGAAATGGGTACACTGAATATATATACACACGGTGTTTCAGGAAGAAAGGTCAATACTTCGGGAGGTGATAGTATCGGTCATTGTGAGAAAAAAAAGTTCGTATGAACATGTGTCTAATTCTGAATGGTTACGGAGATAGAGCTGTTTGAATCTACAAATACAAAAGCATTGTTAATGGTAATCAAGAGAGAAACCAATTACTGTTTCTAACATTTAATGTTTCAACATTGGCATTTTGAATGGTATCAGATAGAGAAATGACATTTGTTACAGTTTACAATACATTTTCGAAAATCCCACCGTCAACCTCAATGCACTTTGCAACTCGTGCGCGAAGATCGCGTGTTGTTCGTCTGAGTTGATCTTGACGCTCCTTTATGCGGGCAGCAGCATCCAAAATGCGCGCGAGCAATTCGTCTCGTGTATCCACCTTTCTTTTGTAAACTTGACTTTTCATCCACCCCCACAAACAATAATCTAACGGAGAGAGGTCTGGAGAGTCCTTGGTGGCCATTGAATGGGACCACCGCGGCCGAGCCATCGACAAGGGAAAGTTGATTTAAGTATTCATCACCAGACGAGTAGAATGTGGAGGAGCTCCGTCATGCTGAAAGTACATACCAGCGCGTGTAGCCAAAGGAACATCCTCCAATAGTCCTGGCAATTCATTTTGCAGAAATTCTAGGTAACTTTGTCCTTTAAGACGATTCTCTAAAGTAACAGGGCCAATCAGCTGATCGATGACACCGCACCACACATTGGCAGAGAAGCGATGTTGAAAATTGGTTCCCACAGTGGCATTTGGATTTTCGTCTGACCACCGATGAGAGTTACGAGTGTTGTTGATACCGTCAAGGGTGAAAGTAGCTTCATCGGTGAACAGTATTAATCGAAGCAATCGGCAATTAGCATTTACCCAATGACAAAATTCCAGTCGCATGGCAGAGTCTCCTGGTTGAAGGTGTTCTACACGCTGTACATGATATGGATGCAAGCCTTCCTCACGTAATGTTCGCCATACTCTTGTGTGTGGTACACCGAGACGTGTAGAAATTCTTCGTGAGCTAGTAGTAGCACTACGCTCTACCAACTGAAGAATGTTTTCCATTTCATTGACATCTTGTTGACCTTTACGTTCAGATGAAACATGAGCGCTGGGAAGTGTACTAATCTCACGCAATGTGTTGAAAACCATGGTAAACACTTTTCGATCCGGAATTCTGCGGTTCGGAAACCGTCGACGCTATCTGCAACAGCAGCTGTTGCACTTCCATCACAAAAACCGTAGACATACACCATATCTGCATATTCGGCATGTGTGAAGGTGTGTGGCATTCTTAACACTGCTTCAAACACCAAACAATGTCACTCACAACAGTCAGTTGTCGATTGGCTTATGTTACATGCTTACATTGTTCAAGGTTATAGGGGAGGGAGGGGGGAGGAAGAGCTGCGCGCGCATCAGATTCAAACAGCTCTATCTCTCTAACAATTCAGAATTAGACAAATATTCATATGAACTTTTTTTCTCACAATGACCGATACCATCACCTCCCGAAGTATTGACCTTTCCTCCTGAAACACCGTTGTGTGTGTGTGTGTGTGTGTGTGTGTGTGTGTGTGTGTGTGTGTGTGTGTGTGTGTGTGTGTGTGTGTAGTACGTTAAAAGAGTATATTATAATTTCAAAGTTTTCTACAAAAAAAAAAAAAAAAAAAATTACCTAGTAAACTAAACTACTATTAGCAAAAGCTGGAATTTTACTACAGTATAAAAATAAAGGTTATAGAAATGAATGAAAAAATCGTCAGGGGGGTACAAGCCCTTTTTGTATAGTTGGGAAAAATATATGGAAGCGAACTGATTAAGTCAAAAAGATTACGGGTCCTTTTCATTGGAGATTAAAAGGAAGAATGCGTTGATCAAATGTTTGCGGTGAGACTAATAAAAATAATAATGTGAATATATCTGCCATCTGGCAAGGGCTTAGAATGTATGGTGTCAGTATTAACTCGTTAATATAGTACTAATTGGGTAGTTATGTTTGTATAAGAGTTTTGGTTGATTTGAATGACTGGCTCGCTATTTAATCTGAATTTGGAAAAGAATGCGCCTCGGTGGCGTAGTTAGCGTCGCTGACTACGAATCCATCGGCCCCTGGATCGAGACCCAGTGACGGCAGGCGGCGCGCAGCAAAACCCGGCTGTTCATCCTTCCACACACAGAAATTGGTTGGTAAATAAATGGGCACCCTGGGTAGTCTAGTGGTTAAGACGCTGGGCTGCTGCTGCTGCTGGTGGTGGGGCATGGTTCGGATTCCACGTTAAACTGTATGTAGGTCTAAGGTAGAGTGACGAGCTTGCCCTTCGTCACAATGAACAAATCGGACAGAAGCAAAGCCAAGGTTAACCGAGGAATGAATGGTAGCTGTTGCGTGCGATATATCCTTGAAATGATTGTGGGTGAATCAGGAAACAGTATGGAGAACAGTAACAAATTTTAAAAATAAGAAATGGGATTACTAAAATTGAATGTAAATAAAAGTATGGTTGTCATTACGAGAGAATGCAGGGTTGGGTCAGTTAAGTTAATTAACAACTTTTTTGCCGATTAACCGATTTAAGTTAATTAATTTAACTACCGTAGTTAATCTTTAAAAAAGTTTAACTTAATTGAAACATCTCCAAATTAATTGATTAACTTCAATTAATTTTCCTATAAAAATGCCGTTTTTATCTTCGAGTGAAATATAACAGGCTAAGAGATGAAAGGTTTGAGAACCTCATCTTCCGTAAAGTTAAAAACCATGTTTAATTTGCGAGTGAAGTATATATATTTTGTGCGTCTAATTTGACTATTGTTGGTAAGGAATCTGGATTATGTTCAGTGTCAATAGTGCACAATACAAAACATAGAGTTTAGAAAACAATTGTTATTGAATTCATTTTGCCTTCATTTTTACAATGGAAAACTATTATATGCTGAAAAGTTGAGTTGAGACCATAAACAAATTTATTTATAAGAAACAAAAATAATAAAAGCTATAGAAAAAAATGGATCACCTGAAGATCAGGGCCCCCAGCCTTCTTTAGTTAGCTTATAAAGCTAAAAAATGAAAATATAACGACATAACCGAACCAATCGTCAAAGGGGTACACAGTTGACCTAACGATTGTTAGGTCGTGATATTTTCGTTAGTTAGCCTTATAAGGCTAACTAAAGAAGGCTGGGGGCCCTGATCTTCAGGTGATCCGAAAAAATTATCCTTACGTCTTGCCCTGTATAATATGAAAGAAAATACATATAATTTATCAGACATTGACAACCATACATACAAGGTGATCCCACATAATTACAGGTTTATCATTCCCTCGACTAGTTATATATAATGATGAGTCTCCGGACTACTTCCAAGAAAGAAAAAGTTAATTGATTCACTTAACTACTTAATTTTTTAAATTTGCATTAACTTAACTTAATTGGTAAGAATCTCAAATTACTTAACTAGATAATTTTGGAAGTTAATCGATCTAACCCTGAGAGAATGAGAGTCGACATGTAATACTGTGTTCAATTGAGAAATGTTGGTAAAAAAAAATTACTTAGCCAGTGTTAAACTAACATCAAAAGGTACAAGTACAATGGATGTTGAAAGTAGAGTGGAGCAGAGCAAAACAAGTCATGGAAGCAGTAAAAGGATAGGAAAAAATTGCTGGGTTACAGATGCAGCAAGAGGTTTACATGAAAGTGTACTGGTGCCAACACTAGTGTATGGATATGAAACGCTTGTTTGGCACGATAGATCAGTCAAAAGTGAAAGCAAGCAAGATTAATAATTTAAGAAGTATGACTGGTATAAAATGGATTGACTGTCAGAAATATGGATGCCCGGGAAGTGTGTGGCGTAAAAAAAAAAAAAAAGCCCCTACGTTACGTTGGTATGGACATGTGGAGGGAATGGATAATGACAGAATTGTTAAGGTGTATAATAGGGTGTGTGTAGGTATAAGAATAGGGTAGGACCACATAAAAGGTGGACGGATGTAATATTATTATATAATAATAAATATGGCAATACACGTAGTTTATATAAATGTGGCAAAAGAATTAATGAGAAATAAAGAAACCGCTCCAGCATCGTGGCCACCCATCGAGAATGAGAAACCAGTTAGTAGATACCGGTAATGAATGTACGTGAACTTGTATTAAAATAACAATATTTCAGCTATCACTAAGCTTTGTCATGTTTGTTTCTCGAAGGCGTGTCAATGACAATACAAACAAAAGGAGTAATTATTCCTGATGAATCGTCTTTGAGGTAAGCATGCCAGGAAAAGATTTATTGGCGATAGGCCTACTAAGCGTCTATAACAATTATTGGACAGTTGGAAGCAACAGTGATCTATCTGCTGAAATATTCTCTTATTTTTTTCAGGTTGCTTGAGTAGTTATGCGTCAATGACATTCAACACGTTACAAAGTTATATATATTTAGGGTGGCCCTTAAAAATTAAAGTTTGAAATTTGTTTCTCTACTCCCATCGGTTCTGTGGATATGGTACAGGCCCGGAAGGACGAGGAATCCATCCCATAAGAGGTCAGACCAGGAAGCCAGGCAACGGAAGAGGGCACAGGAGGGGCAGGAAGCTTCAACCAGCCGAGGTGCTGGCATCATCATCATCGTCGAGTGCGGCAGAGGAGACGGATGATGACCGGGAGAAGGAAGGTGCAGGTGGGGGTGCTGCCGCTGCGTCTGCTCCAAAAAGAGCCAGGAAGAATATCATGACACCTCAACTGGCTGCTGCCCTCGACCGGACGCAGATCTCCTCCAGAAATGCGACCTACATTCTTACCGAAGCCGCTGAAAGCCTTAGCCATGATGTCATCGACTTGAACATCAATCGGAACTCCATCCACAGAGAAAGGGCTCGCCATCGTTCGGCCCAGTCGAAAGGTTTGAAAGAGGAGTTCTCCACCGACGTCCCCCTTACCGTTCAGTGGGATGGTAAGCTCATTGAGGATCTGACATCCCGAGAACATATTGATCGCTTGCCTGTCCTCGTGTCTGGCCTCGGAGTTGAGCAACTCTTGGGTGTTCCAAAGCTTCCAAACGGAACTGGAGAGGCGCAAGCAGCGGCCGTCGTCAAGTGTCTCGAAGACTGGAAGATCGACGACGGGGTTCAGGCGTTAAGCTTCGACACCACAGCTTTGAACACAGGTCATCGATCTGGCGCCTGTGCTCTCATCGAGGAGAAACTTGGCAGAGATCTTCTGTTCTTTGCCTGTCGGCACCATGTGTTGGAACTTGTGATTGGAGATGCTTTCGAGACAACCATCGGGGGGGGGGGGGGGGGGGGGGTCGTCGACGGGACCCGAAATACTCCTGTACAAAAGGTTCATGGGTCATTGGCAGTTCACTGATCAAGACAAGTTCAAGCCAGCTTCAACTGATCCCTCTGTGGAGAGCTCAGTGGCATCTTCGCGGGACGAACTGCTCGATTTCTCAAGAAGACAAATGGTTCATGTTCGCGACGATTACCCGGAGTTCCTCGAGCTCAGTACAATCTTCCTTGGAGGCACACCAGAGCGTGGAATCAAGCTCACAGCTCCAGGAGCAATGCATCGCGCTCGATGGATGGCGAAGGTGCTATACGCGATCAAAATGTGGCTCTTCCGGGAGCAGTTCCGAATGACACCACCGGAGGAGAGAGCAGTGCGTGATCTACACGAGAGCATGGAACACGGCTCCTCAGGCGGTGGGAGCCCCCTGGAACGACTTCCATCTCATGAAAGAGCTGATGCGCTACCCACATCGAGGGATTCCCACCGCACCAGCAAGAAACTTTCCCACCATCTCTGGTACCTGTCGGAGGAGCTCGCGGGGATGGCCTTCTTTGACGACAGAGTACCTTTAGCCATGAAGAAACTCATCGTTGAAGCCTTGGACGAAGATGCCGTCGACCATCCGACCCCTTGAAGAAGGGGGACCTGGCTGCCTGAGCAAACTTCAACGGACGAGGGCGACCTCTAAATATTCTTGGATTTCAAAAATACTTTGTACACGGGAGTTTTACTAGGAACTGAACAAATGGGGGGGGGGGGGGGGGGGTAGAGAAACAAATATTCAACTTTCATTTTTCTCTATATATACTAAGGGCACCATATATATATATATATATATACTGTATATATATATATATATATATATATATTATATATATATATATATATACACACAAAATAAACAAGAATTTTTCTTTCAGTAGATAGATAGATCAGTGGTTGTCAACCATCCAATTTCAATCAGTTCAACCAAGGAAATATAAAATGAAAATGTTCAACACCACTTATCAGTTTCGAATACATACTCCAGTCAAAGCATAATCCACAAAAGGCCAACTTCCATTACTATTTGAAGCTGATAGGAGGCCACTCACACCTAAGCCAATTGCACAAATCGGTTCTGCAAATCAACAGATACGTATCCTCAAATGGATTCATGAGGTAAGAAAGTCCACAAAGTTACAAAACCCATTTTTTGACGATGTTAATTCTATTACATAATTTGAAACTGTTAGTTACATTCAAATATTAATGTTAATATGGGTTTATTATTGTTTAGTTACTCGAGAACCTACGTCCTATTGTGCCATAGTAAGTTCATTAAGATATAAGCTGACATTAGACATTGAATCTCAACTACTATAATGACATTGAACTAAAACATACCAAGAAAAATAATTATATATATATATATAATAAAAAGAATCAAGAAAAGGGCAGAAAACGTGGCCAAAAAGTTTGTTTTATAACAAAATGGACGTTTCAAACTATGCTGGATTCATTTATCAAGGATATAAAATTAGTAATAAAAATTAAGTAAATATCGGATGATTTTTTTTAACACATGATAAACAAAATACAAACATTTTAAACTAACTTTTTTTTTTAATACAGCGAGGGGGGGCCAAGGGCACATTCCCGCAAAAGCGCCCCTCTCATAGAAGAAGAGTGCCAAAATCAAGATCTGGGGTTTTCGAGATGCCTAGACACTGCATTTGAAAGATGGGAGAGGTCACAGAAAGGAGGAAAGATGGATTGAGGAAGATTGTTCCAGAGTTCACCGGTTGAGTAGATGAAAAACAAAATACGGATTAATCCTCGCATTACTGTAGATAGTTGGATAGAAAAGTAATGAGAAAGTGTAGAAAGTCTGGTATGCAGTTAGAGAGTTCAGAACAGCAATGTCCGTTATGATAGCGATAGTAAAAAGAGAGACATTGAAGATAACACTGGTCAACACTCATTTTATTGCCAATCATATTAGAGTGATTTTGGGGTAACTTTGTGGTGCTGATTCCGAATATGACATCGGTTTTGCTAGATTGGCTCTAATTTATGAGATAATTGGTACCCCATTGAAACACGTAAAAATGCAAAAAAATTAATGTTCAGGCGGAGCCTACTTACAAATCGCATTGAAATTGTCTCAAATCATACAAAAGTAAACACATGAAATACATAATGGCATTTTATTCGGTCTCACCATCTAGAATGTTCCGGTAGTTTCCCATATGCACGCGTTATGGTTACGTTTCCTATTAATTGAGGGTATTCATTATCTCAAGAACTAGAGCCAAATCGGAAAAACTACTTTCATTTTGGAATTCAGCAACCCCAAAATACCCTAAATTCGTACGAATTTCCTTGGCAACGAAAAAAAAAAGTTTTTTTGTTGACCTGTGTAATCAGTAAGAGGCGGGGAATTGATGAGACAAAAAGCCTTCGATTCCACCCCGTCAAGTACGGCTGTGTGGGTTGAACCACCCGACACACGAGAAGCATACTCCATACAGGGGTGAAGAAGACCCCTGTACACGTAGGGTGGAGTGAAAAAAATTAAAAGTGCCAAGATCAAAATTGAGGGGGTCTGGATAGTTGTCTTTTGTCCACGATTAAACTTTAAAACCAACTTTGGGTGGTTGCATACAAAACTGTGACTGCTACTAGTTAATTTATACAAATCATACGTGCACACAACCAAAATTTGAACACAGTGACCTATCTCGGGTTCTGGACATGATAGAAAGACAATTTAAAATTTGTTTATGATGTATTTTTTACCTCTCAAGCAGATTAAAACATTTATAGAGGGGTGCAGGCTCAACAATGCATCAAAAAGTCTATGTCGTCATTTTTGCTCAAAAAAATGCAATTTTTCAGCTCTTTTTCTCCAAAATTTTGTTTATTTGAAATTATATTTTATATTTTTCTTTTCAGGTTGAATTTATAGAATTGATAAATACATGTATTTTGACAACCTTATTGCCAAAAAATACTGCATAGTAGGATGTTAAGATGCAGTTAAAATTCTTGATGGAGGTTACAGATTTTCGAGCACAGACTCATTCCCCAATGGAAAGCTTCCTCTTAGTAAAGATGTCATCCAATGTGTAATGGCAGAAGAGAACTGGACAACCAGACAAGCAGCTGATACGGTTGCACCAAGTCTGATTGAACAAACACTGGAATTGGTGCAATATCTATCCAATTTCACACCCGAGTGTCACCAGCAACATTCAGGATCTAGTCAAAGAATTTTTGAGGTAAGAAATTTTCAGTCCCTTATAAAAAAATTTAAAATATGTCATACTTTTGTAAATTTTGTAGTTGCATTTATTTGTTTGTGACAGTAATTTTATTAACATAATCATGTGATTCAGTGATTTGCAAATCATAAGAATGATGGGTAATAAATTCTGTTTTGACTAGAACTTAACTCAGGGTTTATAATTGAAATTTGCATTCACATTATTAAAGTTATGGTAATTTTGTAGGTTTGATAGATATCCAAAAAGAAACGTGGTGGCAAGTTCCAGTGATCTTTCTTTCTTCCTTCCTTCATTGAAAAAACTTCAAGTTCCTTGACATCTTCTGTGAGGACTCAAATCAGAGAAGAGATTTGGAACATTTGTATCAACTCAAAATGACAAGATAACTATGCTTTCTACAAGGACCAGAAAACAGCTTGAATAGGATGATGTGTTGGTTTTAAGGAATGCCTTACATCGGCAGACATCAGATACAAAAGGAGAAGAGTACAGCAGCAGTGTCACAGGTATACTATATAGTTTAAAATATGAGTATGCTTTGAAAACTCTTGTTGCTCTGTTGACAACACCTTTGAAAAAAATTATTTATAACACAGGTCAACAAAAAAACTATTTTTTTTCGTTGCCAAGGAAATTCGTACGAATTTAGGGTATTTTGGGGTTGCTGAATTCCAAAATGAAAGTAGTTTTTCCGATTTGGCTCTAGTTCTTGAGATAATGAATACCCTCAATTAATAGGAAACGTAACCATAACGTGTGCATATGGGAAACTACAGGAACATTCTAGATGGTGAGACCGAATAAAATGCCATTATGTATTTCATGTGTTTACTTTTGTATGATTTGAGACAATTTCAATGCGATTTGTAAGTAGGCTCCGCCTGAACATTAAATTTTTTGCATTTTTACGTGTTTCAATGGGGTACCAATTATCTCATAAATTAGAGCCAATCTAGCAAAACCGATGTCATATTCGGAATCAGCACCACAAAATTACCACAAAATCACTAATATGATTGGCAATAAAATGAGTGTTGACCAGTGTAATCCATGTAACGTTGCTAATAGTTAGAGTCCAAATCTTGGACGCTGCTGTCCAATGAACATCTTGTTAGAATATTAACTTTATATAAAATAAATGTCTTTTACCAGGTATCAAGTAAGTGACATCACTACTACCGATAAGATAAATGTAAATGACAGGTAACAGTCCAATTATCTTGTACATTAGTATCTGATTCAAATCAAGTATTTCACAAAAAGGCATACGTTTCAAACAAGTGTTGAAATTTAACTATTGTTAGTCAAAACCTATGGAGCTTGCTTAAATAACTGTCTTTAAAATTGAGTAAATTTGCACTATGAACTTTGCAGGAACAAGCTGAGAGAGAGAATGTGAAAAATATCGTAAAGCCATAAGAAAAGAGGAGGGTAGATTGCTTGAATTGGTGGATGCTATTTATGTGGATGATCACAAAGATGCAACAATGGTGACAGTTGAAGTAAATGGCAAATATTACAGAAGAACTGAGCTAGAAGAGCACTATGTAATTGTAGGAGAACCTGGTAAGATTTAAAGTTTTGATCTTTAGTTTGCATTTTGTTACAGATATTACTCAAAATATTTATTAAGATGAATTTTGAATATGGAAATTGGAAAATAGATATAAACCTTGAAATATCTAAAAAATTCTCTAATTTCTGAATACTATTTCAGGTGATTTCTACCTCTCATGTGTGACTCCAAATAATGGCAAGGGGTCGACTATTGCAACAGATATATACAAGGCACTCAAAGACACTGAATTACAAACCAAACTTGCCATGATAGGATCTGATGGGACTAATACAATGACCAGTTCAAATGGTGGAGCTATCAGATGCCTGGAAGAACTGCTTGGTAGCCCTTTGCAGTGGAGCATTTGCCTACTACACTGTAATGAGCTCCCCTTCTTCACATCTATGTTACTCTGGATGGAACAAAGAGCCCAGACTCATTTTCAGGAAAGATAGGTGGTTGAACTTGATGGAAGTGTATCTCAGTGGGATGTGATTTCATTCAAGCCAATTAGGAATTCAAAATTTCCAGTTATTTCTAACGAAGTACTGGAGGACCTCAGCACTGATCAGTATTATTCTTACAGAATCTGTATGGCTGTTATGCTTGGCTGTGTTGATCCTGATCTTGAGCTCCTTGAAGTTGGACCGATCTGTCATTCAAGGTGGTTGACTCTGGCATATAGAATCCTGATTTTATACATCTCAAAGGAAACCTTCCAAAGTTCTGGTCACACTTGCAGTTTTGTATCTTGGTCTATTTTCCAAGTTGGTTCCAGACCAAGGAGTATCGATGCACAGATGGTGCTAAGAACTTTTATGATATGCTCCAAAGGATCCTGAAATTTCCTCATGATGAAGCCAGGGAGATAGCCCTAAAAACTCTCTACCAAAATTCATACTATGTTCACCCCTGAGAATGTATTAATTGCCATACTTGCTGATTCAGACCAACAAATCCGCAACATCGCAGTTAACAAGGTACTTTTGTTCAGAGGGAATGAATCAGTTGAAACAATGATAGATAATGAGTTCAAAGGTGACCTGATAATTGATTCATACGAGTATATTGAAGACCCAGAGTTACAGCCTGACTTGAGTGTTGAGAGAGATGGTAGTGTCAGGAGATTCATGGTGCCTAAAATTGATGATAAAGCTCAAGGGTATCTCAAAATGATAAACTTAAATTCACCTGACATTCATGAGCCCCCTATCATAACATCTCTAACCAATGGAGAACTTGAACATAAGAAAGGAAGCACTGAAACTCAACCAGCCTTGTCATAATCAGGCTGTAGAGAGGCACATTAAACTTGTAACAGGCTTCCCTCAACTGTGGTAGGATTTGAACGTCATGATGGCATTATTCGACAAAAGATAAAATCAAGAAAACTGATGAAAGTGTTCAATACAAAAATACAACATTCTGAAGCTGTTTAGATTATTTTTTATTACTTTGTTTAATGAGTGATAGATTGAATGTGTATTATGTATTATATGAATGTGTAGTAGAGTTGTCTAAAAAATTTTTTTTAATTTTTTACCTCCACATGGCTGCTGCTGTTCCTATATCAAACATCTCCATGCCAAATTTCAGTCTAATTGAATGATATTTACTGGTCGCTATGAATTTTACTTTACTAATTTTCTAGTAGATTGATCTTCTGGATTAAAAAATTAAAAAACAAGGGGCAAATACTAGTTTATTTGTTTGAAAACAGATTATTTTTTTTAAAAAACAGAATAACTCAAAGACGACATTAATTTTTAAAGAAAAAAAATGATACGTTTGATAAAAAATTACATTTATCATTCATTTATAATATACATCATTACTTAGATTAATGCTTCATCACTGACTCCTTCGAAGATGATGAATAGTCTTGGCGATGTTTTGCTACTAATCGGAGGATGAATTGTTTTTGTTCTTCATCCTTCGTCAAAGATGTATTATATGCCTTGATAAGGGTGATACCCCTCTCCGTCGAATCATTGACAACTTTTAGGTTGATCGCTATGCGTTGAAACTCTTGAAAGCAATCATCCTCCATTCAGGAATTGGGATCAGTTCTCGGGAAGGTATCCTCCACTGCCTTCCTCCCTTCTTTGTTTTTCTTTCTTTCTTTAACAGATTGAAGATTCCAAGGGTCCTTTTAGTGACCATTTCATACAAATTCAAATCTTCAATATTTCCTTCAAGCTTCAATCGACGAGTAACACTGGTATTCTTGTTACGTTGGAGGTTTACGACCATCTTCCATTTGGTCTCGGCATCGACTCTAGGATCAAGAATGCAAGGCCGACGAGATGCTCTCCAAGATACCACAGGTGCCATTGAAGAGCTGTGGATGCTCCTTTGGAAATTGTCTGATTTGGGTACTTTTGCAAGATTTTAAGCAGCAGAATATCGTTGAAAGGAGCGTTGATTCTGACAGGGGGCCTCATTCCAAAAACGTGCGTAGACCAAGGCGATAAACAGAGCGCTTAGTGATATTCTCTGTCTCACGTGCTGTCAGCTGTAGTTGATACTTGAACAGATAAATTTTGAGGACGTAGATGGCCTTGGCCATCCAGTGTGCATTGACTTCTTTCTCATCACGGCACCCAAGGAAGGTGAGGCAGAGTCGTAGCAATTCCTCGTAGTTATCATGCGATTGTTTAGACTCCAGTGCCTTTGTGAAGTACTGGCTCATTTCCTCTCGAAGCTGGAACATCTTTGGATCTCTGAATAGGTTGTTTGAAGCCTTCATGAAGCCTTCTGAAGTGATGGCCATTTTTTCTGAAAACGTTTAGAGAGTTATTTCCGGGCCACCTGTGGGTCCAAGAAGTGCGTTGAAGGTGTTTGACAAGACGACTTCAAAGATATGATGTCAACAAGCGAGCCAGACAAGTTCCCTCCCTACTGCTTTTTCAATCATGGTACAGGCTCCCCTGTGAAGGCCAGTATTAGACACAGTTGTGTCAAATACGAGAACTTGGATTTCACCAGCTTGATTCCAGTCATCAATCTTCGAAATGCAAGTCTTGGCTTGTTCTTCTCCTGTAGCTCTTGTATTTTTTGGCACAGCTAGGAGTTTTTCCATCCCATTTCCCGTAACGATTACCGCGGTTCGTTCGGCTGTTTCCTTTGCGCCACCGATGTCGGGAAGTAGTTCCCATCCAAGTGAAGAAGAGGGGGTCCTTCGACAGAAAACGAAGCTTGATCCTCTTTGGCTGCTGCCTGCCTTGCTTGCCTTCTTGAATGACGGATGGAGCTGCGTGAGTCATTGTAGAAATATCATAGCCCAGGGCTTGAGCGACTGATCCAGCAACGAAGACTACTACTCGATCGGGAGGGTTGACGCTATCAAGAGCAGCAACCACATCTGGTGATGTGAAGATATTGTTTCGTTTCAGAGGATGAGTGTGTACAATGTACATCTGCTCTTCTGGTCGAAGTCGACGGACGATAATCATCGTCTTCAGCGTTGAATTCTTCAGAAGATGAAGTGGATGTACTGGATGATGGAAGAGCAGCAGTTCCAGCCTGGAATGCAGCCTCTCTTTCTTTGTACGTTAGAGCTTTGTCAGCATCTTTCTCCTGTCAACACCTCTTACGGTATTCCTTGGCAAAATTAATCTTGTCAGGGCCTGCCATACTGCAAGAAAAGACGTCTTCTCGTTGCATCATCAGGAATTGGCGGTCTTCTTCACTGTCTATCACCTGCAAGGCAACGTTGAAAAGCTCTGAGAGTGTCTCTTGGAACATGCTTTCGTTCACTCTCCAGCTTTGTACCTGTCTTGCGGTTTTTCTTCAATGCAAGGAACTCTTCATACAGCTCTAACAGCTTCCTAACGCAGGAATCGACTCGCTGTGTAGGAATCCTTGCTCTCTGCCATACTTACAGGGCCAATTTGTAGCTCTCTTTCAAGATCTTGGACTGTTCATGGTGGTGAAACTGAACCAAACGAAGCACATCACCACATGTGGGTAGCCTTGCAGTTGATAACTCGTTGCTGGGCTTTCCTAGAACCCACGTTTCTGCAGATGAGCGAGTACTTCTACCCATAACCTGAAAAATGAGAGAAAATAATGCATTAAACGTTTAGCACCAAAGCATAATTATATACGGTGTTAAAGTAAAAAATTGCAGTCAAAATAAAGTAAAAAAAATTGGTTACAGTGGTTAGCAGTTGATGGGTAGGAAGATATCTTAAATATATTTTTAAAAATTTGGCAAAGTAAATAATATATTTCAAGAGACAAGATATATACCTTACAATTTTAATAATTTAATTTAATAACATCCTTACCATTATAAATTTGCATATAAAGATATATATATTTTTTTTAAGTTCGGGAAGAACCGATTCGCCTCTATTTAAAAGGGCATATCTCAGCGGAAAAACAAAGAAAAAGTGAGAGGAAAGACAGAGGAAAAAGAAAGGGTGGAGGGGACAGTCGAAGTGGAAAAAGACCAAGGATGAGAAAGACTGCAGGGTCGAGCCCCATCATCCTTGGGTGCTAGGGCCGGGAGGGCGCACGTGAAACCTCTAGGAACAAGCACGTACAAACGAGCACAAAGAGCACTCAAAAGCACGAGCTTAGAACCCCCTTGCGGGGATATATATATATATATATATATATATATATATATATAATATAATATATTATATATACACACTGAATAAATATAATACATATGAATTAATACTTACACGAGATACTATTCCTAAGCTCTTGAAGTTTGAATGAACTTAAAACCATTCTCCAACAAGTTTTACTTGAAATGATGCACGAGTAAATGATTTGTCTGATTCACAAACAGCATTATACAAGAAATCGAACAATTGCATCATCCTCTGAAAGGTGGGTGGCATCAATGTGGCGTGACTGCTGTGTCCTCTAAAAATTGAAGCAGGTAGAAAATGATTAGTTAATTAATTGAAAATGTGAAAATCATAGTGACCTCTTATTATGTACTGAATTGACAGATATTTTGCACAAAATCACTTCACATCTAAAGGAATAAGAGCAGCCATGTGGAGAGCATTTCCAATTACAGTATTTTGAAATTTTAGCCCAAATTTTGGACCACCCTAAATTGTGTAGTAATGAAAATTGCAATTTTTGGCCAAAAATAATATAAATATGGATTTTTTTTTATGCATTATTGAGCCTGCAGCCCTATGCAAATGTTTTAATCTGGTTCAGAGGTAAAAAATACACCATAAACAGTTTTTAAATTGTCTTTCTATCATGTCCAGAACCCGAGATAGGTCACTGGATTCAAATTTTGGTTGCACACACACACACACACACACACACACACACACACACACACACACAATTTGTATAAATTAGCCAGTAGCAGTCAGTTTTGTATGCAACCACCCAAAATCGGTTTTAAAGTTTAATCCTGGACAAAAGACAACTATCTAGACTCCCTCAATTTTGATCCTGGCACTTTTGATTTTTTCACTCCACCCTACTGTACAGAGACAGCAATTGAGCGGAAGTGAAGAAACCATAGAGGCAGTACAGCACACCTAACCTCTTAGAAGCTGTTTCAGAAAGAGAGTATATGTGATCTTTCCAGGAAAGATCACGAGAAAAGGAAATGCCAAGAATGTTAAGAGAAGAGGAAGGATTCAGTTTTGTGTTATTGAAGGTAAGGGGATAGTCACATAGAAGATTGTGATGAGTAGACAGATGGAGGAACAAGAGTTTTTGAGGCATTGAAAGCCACAAGGTTTTCTCTGTCCCAATAAGATATAGCAGAAAGATCAGAGGTCAGGTGGTCCATAGCCATCGTACGCGAATTATGAAGCGACTGCTGTGAGGGACGCTTTCGGAAGCGGGCGGAGAAGTGAAGTGTGGAATCATCAGGATAGGAGTGACTAGGACAGGAAGGGCGAATTAAAAGATCATTACTAAATAAAAGGAAAAGAGCGGGTGACAGGACAGAACCCTGAGGAACACCACTGTTAATAGATTTAAGAGAAGAACACTGGCCATCTACAACTGCAGCTATAGATCGGTCAGAAAGGAAATTAGAGATGGTGTTTAAGAATCTTCCTATTAAGGATAGATTCAAAAGCTTTGGAAAGGCAAGAAATCAAAGCAATTGAACAATAGTTGGAGGGTTGAGAGTGGTCACCCTTCTTTGGGACAGGCGGAATGAAAGTGGACTTCCAGCAGGAAGGAAAAGTACCAGATGAAAGACAAAGACGAAAGAGTTTGCCTAGGGAGGGTGTCAGCACAGTTCTTTAGAACAACAGGAGGAACACCATCAGGACCACACGCCTTCCTTGAGTTGAGCCCAGATAGGGCAGAAAAAACATATTTAGAAGAGATTCTAATTTCAGACATCATCATAACCAAAATAAAAGCCTAAAATTTTTACTGTACCTTCTCTACACATGGGGAATTAGTCCCCTAGTCCTCTCAGTTCACTAACTTTGCATACAAACAAAAAAATTTTGCACTAGTCTGGACAGAGTATCCAGTGACATCTGAGAAATTTCTTGTTCAATTAATGCTTTCAATTCTTCTGTTGTGTGTGGATTCTGTTTAGAAACTGTATTGGGAGGCCCTTAGGCAGTACTACTTTGATTTCCCATGGAATGATTACCATTTTCATGGTCAGAAGCAATTGTCTGGGCATGGAGGAATACATTCCATATTCTTCTTCTACTACTACTACTACAAAAAAAAAAAAATTGGTTTAACTTTGCTTGTTCTGCTGCTACCCACTCCGCAACAGAGAGGAGGCTTTTAGAAGGTACCATCTCCATTCAACTCCCGACTCTCATTCAGCTTATATTCCTACCTGGAATCATGCAAAATCTCCTCTTCAACTTGCCAAAAATTCCATCAGTAAAAGCTGTGAAAACGTAATTCTAATTCTTCTTCCTCTTGCTGGCACCTACCCAACAATCTCTCCAACAACATTACTACTACTTTCTCTTCTCTTTTCCATTCTGTCAGCTCAGCTGCCATCTTCTTCCAATAAACTGTTCTCCCAATTTTTTGCCTTCAACTTTACTCTGGATGATTCTGGTGCTGTGGTGGTGTTCCTCCATCAATTCCTCACTCAGACTTAATTTTGTATAAATTGTTTCTTCTGTCCTATCTGAGCACAACTCTAGGAAGGCATACAGTCCTGAGGGGTCCTCTCCTATTGTTCTCAAGAACCATGCTTCACTCTACCTAGGCAAGCTCTTTCATCTTTGTCTTTAATCTGATACTTTTCCTTCCTGCTGCACATTCAATTTCATTCAGTTTATCCCAAACAAGGGTGACCAACTGCATTTTTGCGGGCATTCAAGAAAAGTCACAAAAGTTTAAATCTGGTGATGTTGGTGGCCATGATATTCTTTTATCATAGAGCACACAGGAAATACGTTGGACATGATTCTTCCGTCGAAAATATCATTTGCTGAGAGAACATCGCATAGAGCATGTTTCGCACTAGGGAACTAATTCCCCATCTATAGAGAAGGTAAAGTAAAAATTTCATGCTTTTATTTCAGTTAATAAAAAAAAATACAAACCTTTTAAAGTGTCACATGTTTAAATGAATCACCCAATGTGTACTTACATTAAATTTATACGAGTACAATTATTACAAGGATAAAGTTACAGGGCTAAAAAGTACAATTCAACTGGAATTTATCAAGAGAAATTATAATAAAAGGCTTACCAGAAACAGTTCACAGTTCACAGTTCATCATTTATGAAGAAAGGTATGTCATAAAAATTCCGACTGGAAATGGATGAGGTAAGGTTGTGAGGGAAGAACATAATTGGTTGGTTGAGATGGGAAATCAAAAGTGGGTAGATGAAGCGTGTTCACAAGAGGCTGTAGATTTTTAATATAAAGTGATTCTAAAAGGAGAAGACAAAGTAATAATTATTTCCTTCCAAGTCAATTGCCTGGCCAAGTAAAGATGACCTTCACCAACCAAGGTACCAACGTTTATATTTTCTGTCCACTTCTCTTTTAAACTCGATGCTTGTCGCACTTTGACTCAAAACCTACAGGCTTTGTTTTTTCCTTTATTGGTTTTATTGGTTTCCTTTATTGTATCAAATGGTTTTTCCATCATACCTTTACTGCCAAGTTTGTAATTACCTCACCAACATTTATCAACCCAGAACCATTGTCTGTAAAGGTCAACATTATTTTTCCTCTCTTCTTGGGTGACCAATGTCAAGTTCTTAAGGTGGATCTCACTAAGGCCCTCATTCAGTTTTACTGACAAATTTAAACTTATTTTTTCCAATGCTTTTAAAATTGGTACAGTTTCTAACTACAAATATACTTCACCTCCTGCCTTTGTACATTCGAGCGTTGTTTACTCTTATACCTGTCTCCGTTATTTGTAGGGGCCGCTATGTTGGTTCTACTAATTGGCTCCCATAGATTTGCTTTTGTGGTCACATGGAGACTGGTCTTAGAACTTTACAATCCTCTCCACTTGGGAAAATTCTGCTGTCATCATTTGCCTAGTTGCAATGTTTCCCTCACATTTGACAATTTCAAGATTTGAAATCAATCTTTTGATCCACATTCCCCTCTCCTGTTAGAATCCCTTTATATTAAAAAACTACAACCTTCAACACAAGACACTTTGTCCATCCATCTTTTGAATTCCTGTCACAACAAAGCAATTTTGTTTTTACCTCCTAACTTTTACATCATCCATTTCTAGTCAGTCAGTCAGACTGCTCATGAAATGGCCTCATAATACTCTTCATGATAGATTATACCCTTGTAAACTGTTCCTGGTAAGAACTTTATTCATATAATTGTACTTGTATACATTTAAGTTCATATATTTTAGTTATTAATTTTGTAGCCTTGATAATGAAGTTTGGGGAATGTTTCCTGCCTTCTGTATATTCTTTTCATTTTTCTTTTTATTTAGAAACATCAGCATGATATATAATATATATTTTTTTATTATTTTTTTTTAAGTTCAGGAAAGAACCGATTCGCCTCTATTTAAAAGGGCATATCTCGGCAGAAAAACAAAGAAAAAGGAGAGGAAAAGGACAGAGGAAAAGAAGAGGGTGGAGAGGGACAGTCTTAGTGGAAAAAGAACCAAGGATGACAAGGACTGCAGGGTTGAGCCCCATCATCCTTGGGTGCTAGGGCGGCGGGAGGGCGCACGTGAAACTCCAGGAACAAGCACGTACAAATGAGCACAAAGAGCACTCAAGAGCACAAGCTTAGAACCCCCTTGCGGGGATATATATATATATAAAAGTATTAGTAACACTGTAAACGAAACTAATTACAGTATTTAGTAAAATTTCTCAAACACAACTAAATGATATAAACAAAAATATTTTCAAATAATGTAACACACACACCTTCCATCACTAAAGGGTTCCTATACACTCACTCTTGTTTTGAATGCAGTGACACAAGATGTGACCCAAGTCTGGACTTGAAGAGAGATCTTCAACTGCTCCAGGGGAATGAGGAATGATTATGAGACCAAAGTTATCTCCTGTACATGAAGCAAAATTATACAAATAAGTGAAAATGTTTTAGGAGGACCTAAAAGACATTTTGTACTATTTACAGTAGTAGATCCTTAAGACTAGAGTGGCATCTTATTCCTACTGTGATCCATTTGTAGTTTTGTCCCAAGTTCAAACACTGCACCCTTCCCATGGAGAATGGGAAATGGGTTCTTAGAATGCATGTACAGTGCATACCAAATTCTCAAAATAAAATGTTTGTCAATACAAATACCCGCAAGTGCATATTTACAAATGAAAAAATTATCAGTTAATTTTTCCTGCTGTTGATCTTAAAGTTTTTTCATATCTATTATTAATCTATATAAAACAAAGGCTACATTACCCTAATTCTAATTAGGATTAGTCTTTCAGTGCTCAAAAAAGCTAAATGAATCTTTCAATTGTAAAAATTTCTCTGAGAAAGCAATAAGAGTTACCCAACCTGAAGAAATGGGTAGGTAATATTTGTATAAACTTGCATAAAAAACAAAAAAAATATGCAATAAGTCTAAGTACGGAAACTGGTCCTACAAGGTGTGGACCATACATTACCATTAACCTCTTGAAGAGGTTTGGGTGTAAGAAGGTTCTTAAACATCATATCTGCGAGCCATCTTGTAGTCTGCTCATCTTTGTCAACAAATACTGCACTTGAGCCCTGAAACACTTCATGAATAAAACACTAGACCACATAGGTTCTAGAATAATGTTAGTCCTTTTAATGCTGATAGACCTTTCTGATCAATAAGAACAGGTTCAGCTGATAATAGCTATTGCATTTAATATGTACAATACCCAAATGCTCCTAAGATTACAAGGATGAAAAATTTTACAGAACCACAAATGTGTTTATGGAACATGTATGACTATCTGTGATAAACACACACATGGACAGCTGGATTTGAAGAAAAAGCAAAAAATAACATCCAGGGATTTAGCTTTGATGAGAACACAAAAATTTTTAGTGGGAAAATTCCAACAATTCACAATAATTTACTTAAATGCCTGAAACTGTGAAACTATTTTAGTATTAAACCTATTACACTAGGCAACAAAGATTTTGTTACAGAAGACCAAATAGGTGCTCCTAGCTAATTTCGGTATGCTGATTTCAAATCTATAATTAGATTTTTCTATCACGTCTAGATTTTGTGTAAAATGCAAATCACTTTTAGTAAAATTTTCTACCATGTCCAGATTTTGGTTTTAATCGGCTTAATGCCAGTAATATGAAACTTGCTTTCCAAGGTTAAAGCAATTTTTTTTGCCAATTATATACAAATTCGAACAATTTTGATAAATAAAATTTATAGTCGCTACGTGACAGTCAAGCAGAACGGTTGTTGAAGCTCTCTGCTGATGAGCAAGTGACAGGTTGTGGTGACTTGTGTGTTTTTATAGCATTTGTTTTGTACTACGGTGTGTATTTCTTTTTATTTTGCACATCGTAATAATTACTTTCTACGTTTTTTCAGATATTGTATGGTAATTCAAAATGGCATCAAATAGACGTGCTTGTGTAAATCACCCAGACAACTTCTGCTTTGTCTGTGGACAATATATACACCTAAGCCACAACGTAGAACATAACAACAAAGATTAAACTTGCCTACAAGTGTTATTTGACTAAGTTAGGAGACCAACAGAGGGACTGGGCACCACATATTTGCTGTGCACAGTGCAATGCAATGTTAATAGCTTGGATGAATGGTAAAAGAAAAGCTATGCCGTTCTCAGTCCCCATGGTTTGGCGTGAGCCGAAAAATCACTTCAATGATTGTTATTTTTGTTTGACAAAGATTGCTGGTTTCACAAAGAAAAACAAATCAAAGATCACGTACCCAAACTGCGAATCAGCAATGAAACCAGTACCACATGATGAAACAAATCCACCACCAGTTCCACCAGCAACGATAACAGACAGCAGTTCATCTGAAGATTCTGCTAGTGATATAGAAACAGGGAAAGATGGCATATATGTTCCAGATGCAAATATTTCCCCACATTTGTTAAGTCAAGCGGAGTTAAATGACTTAGTGCGCGATTTGGAATTACCAAAAGAAAAGGCAGAGTTGCTTGGTTCAAGACTTCAAGAATTTAATCTTCTCCAACCAAACACCAAAGTTTCCCATTTCCGCCATCGCCATTTGCAGTTTTCATCATTTTACTTACAGGAAGAAAACGTTTGTTTTCTGCCACGATATCAGTGGTCTGATGCAAGGGATTGGCTGTCGCTATGATCCAAAAGAATGGAGACTATTCATTGACTCTAGTAAAGCTAGCCTTAAAGCTGTATTACTGCCAACAGCAATGAAAAACCTTCAATACTTGTAGCACATGCCACTGGCCTTAATGAGACTTATGAATCGATGAAACTGCTGCTAAGACTCATCAAATATAAGGACCACACATGGAATATTTGTGGCGACCTTAAAGTTGTATCATTACTTCTTGGGTTACAGTTGGGCTACACAAAGCATATGTGCTTTTTGTGTCTATGGAACAGCAGAGATGACAAGAACCACTACAAAAACATGATTGGCCATCTAGAACTGAACATGTTGTTGGTAAATACAATGTGAAACACCCAGCACTTATTGACCCTCAGAAAGTACATCTTCCACCACTTCACATTAAACTTGGCCTTATGAAAAATTTCGTGAAGGGTATGGATCATCAAGGTAGTGGTTTCCAATATTTAAAGGATAAATTCAAAGGAATATTGACAGATGCTAAGCTAGAAGCTGGAGTTTTCACTGGACCACAGATCCGCAGTGTCATCCACGACTCATCGTTTCCATCTAACCTAAATGAGAATGAACTAGGAGCATGGACATCTTTCGTTGAAGTTGTCAAAAATTTTCTTGGAAACCACAAAGCTGAAAACCACCGTAAACTCGTAGAAAACATGCTTAAATCTTATGAAATAATGGGATGCAGAATGTCTTTGAAAATTCATTTTTTACATTCTCATCTTGACTTCTTCCGGCCAACCTTGGGCTGTAAGTGACGAGCATGGTGAGCGCTTCCACCAACAGATCTCAGTTATGGAAAACAGATACCAAGGTAATTTCAACCCAAATATGATGGGAGATTATTGTTGGTTCCTGCAGAAGGAGAGCTCGTCATCCTACAAGCGACAAAGGAAGAGGACACACCAAAGTTTCACTTAAGAACAGGAATTTGCCTTTCAGTAGTAACAACAAAATACTAACGCGCTTTGGGTGGATGGTTGAGCGCAGGGGTGGTAACTCCGCCAGCGGAATTCCGGTCTGTCTTAAGCCAGAATAAAGGAGGAAAGACATCCCTGTTCACTAATTATTTAAGTATGCTTAACATAAAACGTGGCACGGAAAAGTAGCTTAGACGGTTTTCGTAATAGAAGCGGGTGAGAAAAAAATGAAAAATAGGGGTTTTTGGTTACACAAAATCTGGACGTGATAGAGAAATTTTGATATCAGATCTGAAATCAGCATCAGCGCTTTAGTAGGAATCAGTAGTTCACGTGTCTGTACAAAAAAAAAGTTGAAATTTGTTGCCTAGTGTTATCTACTTCCTTCTTTTGAAACGAGTTTGTACATACAGTACATATAGAAGAATCTTTAACATGGCCTAATAATAATGTTGGTAGTAGAAGAGCATTTAGCACATACCTGAGGAGTTGCAATCTGCAATGGGAATGCAGACTGAATGAGTTTATAACACTGAAGAAATGAAGGAGCTGACACACCTGCAAAAGATTAATCTTGAAACAAATTATATTTGATATATATATATATATATTATATAATATATATAATATATATATATATATATATATATATATATATATATATTGGTCCTAATACAAATAAGAGTATAAATTAATGAACCTGATTTTTCTTTGACAGAATGATTGTAGGCTACACTAAACTAAATATGATAAGACAGCCTGAAGATTCTGCTACTTACCACACACAGAGGAAGAAAGTACAACAAGACAGTTCTGCTTTGACATGATGCTTTTTGAGTCTTCAAACTTTTTATCACAGCTTAGTATGTATGACTTTTACTTTTACTTTTAGTTGGTGGGTTGATGCATCACTAAGTAAAATATATTTAACTCTAAAATTTGAATGAAAGAGCACTATTGTAGTGGTCCCATAATACAGGCTCTTTATTACAATATTAATTTATTACGTATATTAATCCAAGTAAAAGACAAGAATCAAGGCCTATAATAGGCCTAAATTCTTAATCTTTAACTCTGTAAAACTGGAGAGAACAAATTATTTTAATATACAAATTACTGAAAACTAAATTATAGAGGTCTACAATGGTTTAATTTATAACCTCCTTCAGTTACATTACTACTGCATATAAAAAATATAAAGATTAAAATATTATTATTATTATTGAGAGAGAGAGAGGTGTAGAAAACAGATATTTTATTTCCTTTGAAAGAGTAACCTCTCTCCTTAAGTGTGTTCTAATTTTTATTTTCATACTTTAAAGAAATCTTGTATAAATTATTTATATTATGTAGCTATAATAAAGAGTAGTTTTGCTCCAACTCTACTACCCACTATCATAAATTCTTTGAGCAGGATTTTTCAATTTGATCATATGCCAACTAGTCACACCAGAGATCAAAATATTGTAGGTGTATGTACCAAAATTAACACCAATGGTGCGGAATGTTTATGACAATGACCCTACCTAGCATATATGGTTGTTGCTGTTTTGGGTCTGTTTAACCCGCATCGCAATGGCAAAGGTGAAGTAACAGAGGGGGGTCATTCCATATGAAGTCACCCTCTCGGAAAATTCTGAAAAAATTATCATTTGTAATTCTATCAAACTTATGCACAGATCCCAAATTTTAGGTCAATATTAATTATAGTTTTTGAGATACAACAATTTGAAATTGTGCGATTTTTCCTTATTTTTTGGCATCATTGGCAAAAATTACATGAATGTCCAACTTTAGGCAACCATATCTTTTTTGTTTATCCCTTCACAAGGCTGGTATGTGGTATATATGGTAAACAGTAGTCATAGAATCCATAGGTTTGATTTGACATCAAATATCTCTCATAGTTTGCCACATACAAGGCTTCAAAAATCAAAGAACCTTCTTTTCACTGGTACTGATAAAAACTATCCATACTTGAGAGCTGAAATTAATTTTACGGTTTGTTATAGTGTATTTGTAGTTAGAAATGCTTTCAAAAGCTCTCTATTATCTATAGAATTGGAAACAATAACTTAAAAAAAAATGAAAAATTTCATTTTTGCAAAAAGAAGCCTATATTCATGCTTTCATATTTTTACCATATGTTCATATATATTTAGGCAAATTACAGTCAAAGTTTGGTTGTCAGCTTCCTTCAATATTTAAGCTGCATCGGCCAGAAGGTGTCATATGACCCTTACTGCAGTGAGCCTGGGGGGTGTCAAATGACTTTTGATCAGATCTGAGCCAGAATTTCAAGCTGATGTCCTGAAAAATGGATGGAACTTCTTGGTCTGGCACTCTGTGAGCTGTTGCCATGAGGGTGTCCTCAAATTTCTCATATAGAGGCTATGGCTTGGTGAGAGCCCCATATATATGATAACCCCATTAACCCCCCCTTTCCACCATCTATGGCGCACAGTGGGTTAACATGATCATTGTTTAACAAACAGTAAACTCGTTTGAGTTTGTTAAAAAAAAATTAGTATTGTGCAATATTACACACAGGGAATATGATGACCTAATCTTGTCTGAACTTGTACATACCTTGTGCAATCCCTGCTACTATATATAAGCTGTCCCAATCTCATGAATTCTCATACTTACAGAAATGGAGTTGGAGGCTACACAAAGCTGTTCTATTGGACAGAAATTACATGATATATGTCATAAAAGGACTTACTGAGAAAAAATTGGTATACTCATGTTGGATCAGTTAACCAGTGAGGATAAAGCGCTGCTGTCATGGAGATGTGATATGTTGTTGGCAAACAGTGATACTGTGGGTTTTCATCATGAGAAAATGCTTTTGTTTCATTACAAAAATCTTCAACACTACTGTGCAGATCCAAGAAAAGTTCACAGAAAGAAAATCACAAGTAAGTTTCCTATATATTACATTATTATTATTGAATGTTGTATTTTCATTGTTCTAACACTCCTATCCAATACCAGTAAGTTTATATTCATTTATAACATTTGTAGTTTTGTATCTTATGGCGAGTGAGTTGAGAAAAATTTGACTTAGAATTGTTTTATGATTATCAGAATCCCTACACAATGTAGACAGTGACACTGCCAGGATGATGAATATAAAATCAAGACAAAATCTGTGCCCAGAGTGCAGCAAGTGCCCCACACAATATGAAGAACAATGCCTAACAGCCTCTACTGGATGATGGAGCAGGTACCAGTAGGTCTTGGGGATCAGTTGAAGATTTTAAGCCAGAAGTAGTTCTTTGTCAGGAACTGAACACAAATGCTAGTGTCCTGGACTGTTCTCCTCTAAAATTTGAGTGTGACAAGGACAAAGTTCTTACACCACTGTGACCATAGGCACTGGTGATGATGATGATGATGCAGATCTCACAGATCAAAATGTTGGCAAATGGCAAACATGTAGCATGTGTTTATGATGGAAACTGGTATATGGGTAATAAAAGATCATTCTGATGTTTTAGTCACTTTCATGAAAAGATCACACAATTTAAGTGTTTTGTCTTGGCCAGCAATATCAAGAACAGATGAATGCTGGGTGCCATTCCAATATGTTATCTGTGTAGTAAGTTCACCAACTGTCCAGGGAAGAGGTGCTCATCATTATACCCTAAACCCAAGTGACCTTAACAAAATTCACACACTATTTCCTACATTTCTTTAGAGTGCTTTAAGTATGAGATGAATGTTGAGTAATCAAATAATTCATTTGTAGGAACTTCACTTTTAACACACGTTTAAGCAGTACATATTTACTAAATTGAGGACATAGTAAATTTAACAAATTGAATATTTAAGTTGGAATCTTGATTTCAGAAATATTTTTCAGTTTCAGGTCCCTTATTAAATGACAGAAGGATATAAAGTTGTATCTGTAATTCTCGAATGTTTCAGATGATCATTTTTCATGATATATGTATGTGTAATGCTGAAATATATTCATGTTACTCTGATATTTTTACTTTGCATTTTTGTGTAAATTATGGTAATTTTGAAAAAAAAAAAAAAAAATTTAAGGAAGCTGACCACCAAAACCAAACTGTGACTGTAGTTTGCCTAAATGTATATGAACATATGGTAAAAATATGAAAATGATGGCTAACTGTCCTGATGGGGTAATAATGGCATGAATATAGGCTTCTTTTTGCAAAAATAAAATTTTCCAATTTTTTTTTTATTATTTATTGTTTCCAATTCTATTGATAATAGAGAGCTTTTGAAAGCATTTCTGACTACAAATACATTATGACAAACTGTAAAATTAATTTCAGCTCTCAAGTATGGATAGCTTTTTATCCAGAGGTCGGGAGTCAGAGTCAGGAGTCGATAAAAATGACCGACTCCCGACTCTTTGATTCAATTTCTATATGCCAACAATTTACCAGAATACTACTCTGCCCTAAATAAATATCTTCCTGAACTAATTCTAGATTCACATTTCCACATTTGATTTATTGTTCTGGTAAATCTTAGCAAATGAATTTCATATTTCTATTTTAGGATACTAGGTACCATATAAAAATTAGCAATATATTAATTATTAATTTAATTAGCCCCTATTAGTAATGAGTCGTGGGCCTAGTAGAAAATCAGCAGTCTTTCAATATTTTAAGCTAAATGAGGATGAAAGTATTTTTATTTGTCAAGTAGAAAAGGATGGTAAAGAGTGTAATGCAAAATTAGTGCTTACACTGGGAAACATGCTAATGCTCCAACTAGAGCCTCAAACTTGAAACGCCATCTACGAAACAAACATCCCAATATTTATAAGGTTGTAGATCAGCATGATAAGGAAAGAGTCGGGAGTAGGAGTCGGTTTTAAAAAATACTGACTCAGGAGTCGGGAGTCGGTTGTTTTTGGCCGACTCCCCATCCCTGTTTTTATCAGTACCAGTGAAAAGAAGGTAACCATTAGCAAATTTTTAAGCTTTCTTTGATTTTTGAAGCCTTGTAGATGGCAAACTATAAGAGATATTTGATGTCAAATCAAACCTATGGATTCTATGACTACTGTTTACCATATATACTACATATCATTCTTGTGAAGGGATAAACAAAAAAGATATGGTTGCCTAAAGTTGGACATTCGTGTGATTTTGCCAACAATGCCAAAAAATAAGGAAAAAAAAACAATTTCAAATTGCTGTATCTAAAAAATTATAAGCAATACTGACCTAAAATTTGGGATTTGTGCATAAGTTGGATAGAATTACAAATGATAATTTTTTCAGAATTTTCTGAGAGGGTGACCTGGGAAGTTTTCAAAATTTGGGTGATTTCATATGGAATTGACCTGGGGACCTATGGGTATGGGTCATATCATTGTGTAGAGCCAGAGGATGGTCACACAATGTTGTTTAACTTCACTGATCTACGGGAAACACTGTTGTAACATGGCCATAATGCAACCCAGCATATAAAGTTTATACCTTTTTCTTCATTCATAATATATCAGATATTCTTGTTTTTTTTTTGTTTCTAAAATATAAGAGCAACATTCCTTCTTTCTAAATCTTGCAAGCAAGGCAAAAACAATAATGATGAACTAATGATAGTACGAATAGTAACAATTTATATTAGAAATGTACACAATAAAATGCATAGATATATACAGTACCGTATGTAAATTATCAAAAATGTCATTTTACAAATGAATTAGGGTGAGAAGGTGGAAACAACCCAGATATAAAATACAGAAGGTAGTGAAGAGAGAAGAAAAGAAAGTAAAGCTTAACATCCATTCATACACGCATCCTGGTAGACCAACCAGGATAAATGATTTGAGTGGACATGACTAAATTCCATACCTTATCAAAAATGAGAGAGTGAGTGAGTCCCAGACTTATTTACCACTAACAAACTTTCTCTATTCCAACCTGCTTGCAGCTACCTTTCATGCATCACCCAGATTGAGTCCACACTTCCTCACACAATCATTCACCATGCCCATCCATCATAATCTTAGTCTCCCTCTCCCATCTTCACAAACACTCTTATATACTCTTTTCACAACTCTATCATCATCCATTCTTCCAACATGTCCAAACATCCTCAACACACTTTCCTTAATTTTCACTCCAATTGACTTCAGAATACCACATCTTTCCAGAACCACACAATTCCTTACTATCAATCTGATGCATACCGCGCATAGTGATGAGAGTCGTTTTTTATTGTATTGTTTTTTTTTGTCATTTTTTTTGTTTAAAACGAAGATACTTTTTTGTTTTTTATTGTTTTAAACTTTTTCCATATTTTTCTTCCTTTAATCTAATAAGTATATTAGTATTACCTATAATTTACTATACTACCATGCTTATACGGTTATACCTAGTATATATAAGTCATCTTTTAGAAAAACTGAATCACGCAAAAAGTATATAATAGAAAGGAAAAACAAACCCTCATTTTTTATATGTATATATATTTTTTAACTAGAACATAAAACATTCTTCCTCGTTTCAAACAATATACATAATTGTGATTGGCAAGAGTACCAGTATATATATTCCAGATAGAAAAAAAAAATATTCACCTTTTTTTGAACCTTTTTGTTAACCTAATGTTGTTTAACCTTCATTTCCATGGAAGAATCATCACTAGATTGAGTAGAGCATATATGCGTTTCAATATCATAGGTACTGGTATAATATACATAAAAAAATACATAATACTGGTATAAAACAATATATATAATTGTGATTGGCAAGAATACCAGTGTGTGTGTGTATATATATATATATTCCAAATAGAAAAAAAATAAATATTCATCTTTCTTTAACCTTTGTGTTAACCTAATGCTGTTTAACTTTCATTATCTGATTCTATTTCCATTGAAGAATCATTATCACTAGATTGATTAGAGCAGTGTTTCCCAACCGGGGGCCATGGCACATTTGAAGGGGGCCACAGGAAAATGTTATTTGTAA
Source organism: Bathynomus jamesi (assembly GCA_023014485.1). Classification (NCBI taxonomy): domain Eukaryota; kingdom Metazoa; phylum Arthropoda; class Malacostraca; order Isopoda; family Cirolanidae; genus Bathynomus; species Bathynomus jamesi. Next base: position 23,471 of record JAJOZX010005048.1, on the reverse strand, counting down.
AATAGAGTTAAATCTGCATATTACCTACTGAAAATAATGCTTATGGGGGCCACAGGAAAAAATAAGGTTCCTAAGGGGGCCATAAGCCAAAACTGGTTGGGAACCACTGGATTAGAGCATATAGTTTCAATATCATAGGTACTGGTACTTATTGCAGATTTGGATGTTGACAAAGCCAATGTAGCACCATGTTTTACTTCACTTTCTTGGAATTTTGCATTTTGGGATATAAATACTAGCTTTGCTGCTCTGTCTGTGCTTAATCGGTTTCTTTTGGCTATATGGATATTACTGTATGTGCTAAATGATCTCGGAGGTAATGAAAGGGCGAAATAGAGGTGTATGAGTTTGTGTAGGTATATATGTGAGTATGCGTGCATATGTATCTGGCATTCTGGATGTATGCGTGTGTATGGGGTATATAATAGATATAAATGTGTGTGTATGGGGTATATAATAGATATAAATATGTGTATATAAGTATTTATGTATATATTGGTATATATGTATATGGGTGTATATATATATATATATATATATATATATATATATATATATATATATATATATATATATGGATGGTCTCGGGGGGGGGGGGGGGGGGGGATATGTCATCGCGGGTCTAAAGGATAGTTAAGTGAGAGATTCAAAATCTGAGGCATGGATGGGAGACTCTGGAAAGGTTGGACAATGGGCAGTCAGCTCCAGCCAATGTTCTCGCAAGTTTAACGGATCTCAAGATACAAGACTTTCAGTGCAAGAAAGAGGCCGGTTTTTTTCTGTAAATAGGCTGAAAAGGACATTCTATACTGGTACCATATGGCCTATTTTATTATTTATTTATTTATTTTTATAATATATATCATTGCAAAAGTATACCTTATAATTAAATTGGCAATATCTATATTAAAAAAAAAAAAAAAAAAAAAAAAAAAAACATGGACATTAAAAAAAAAGTTTTTAACATCACTAACCGCGCATACTTCTCAGATTATCCACCTCAAATGCTTTCACTCTTGATCTCTTCCTTTCATGCCATGCCAATGTTTTACCTACCAGTACATACAAAAGTATTGGTACTAACACACCATACAGGCAATGACCACTTTACGAATGTTTGCTTTACAAAACTCTGCAATTACAAATTACCTAATTTACACAATGACCACTTTATGAAAATCTGCAAATACGAATCCAACTTTGAAAGGAACAGTAAAGTTGTCAAAGGAAATAAAATATTAAGAGATTTTGAGCAACAGGAGAAATAGGGCCAGACAAACTTCTTTGGACTCCCTCCTTCCTGAAGCTCACAAGTGAATCTCCCACTCCAGCAAAGAGCACTCCCCCTGTAAGTCCATCTAAGTCTTCTTCAAATTAATGTTTAAAAGTAGTTTGTCTTTTATTTAATATGAAATTGATTTAATATTAATTATTTTTAATATTTGTATGCTTATTCCTCCTTTAAAATGCAAAACTTGTCTATTTTCATGAATTTTTAGGTCTTGGGAGCCAGGTCAGGAACAAATTAACCCTTATTACATTAATTTCAATGGAAAAATTGTGTTCACTTTATGAATGGTTTCTAAGGAACCAATTGATTCTTAATTGTAGACAATGCCTGTATAGGGTAAACTGGGGAAGAAACTACTTTTTTTCCCATTTGAGTATTTTGAAAAATATTTGAAACCTTAAATTAGGTACCAAAAGAGCTTAAAAACATTATTACAGTATACAAATCTGGGATATACAATATCATACCACAAGGGTCACAGGATTTTATTTATTAAATATATTCATCAAAAGAAAGACCTGCAAAAAATTTTAAAAATTCTGGATAAATAGAGTTCAATAGTGCTAAGAACAGATCAGTTTCATGATATAACATCATCATAATTATGCCATCCATATTTGTTACGGTATAAATATTAGTGAAAATAAAACTTTGAATACAAACCTACAATGAACAAAAAAATACATATGAAACATCTAATGATTGTCTTTATTGGTTAACTGTACCTCTTCAAGTTACTATATTGTCAGGTAGTGACCAGACATGGGGTAATGGTAATAGTAAAAGACTATTACAGGATTTTCAATAGTAATAGTAATAGATCATAATTTTTTGGCTATAATAGTAATAGTAGGCAAAGTAATAGATAATAGTCTTATTACTTTTCTATTACAGTGGCAATAGACATATTGTGTGAACAAAGAACTAAAAAATGAACTAAATCTACTCTAAACTATAAAATAAACATGTATGTGAACTAATATTTAGGGATGTGCCAGATAGTGATTTTACCAGATATCTGGTAAATTTAAAATACCGGATATCGGATATCCGGCGTAATCAATTTTCCATGTTTATGCTTCATTCTTTAATCATTTTGCATGTTTGTTTTCTTTGTTGTCTATTTCTCATATACAGTATACCCTCATTATACCAACCCCCCCCCCCCCCTATTATACTGCCACCCTCGCTTATCGGCAATTTTTCTGAGAAACCGATTTTTATCCCATTTAATTAATTATAAACCCTCATTATACCACCCACCGCTTACCACCATAACTCATTCAAAACTCATTTTCACCATCAAGAGCTAAATTTTATTATAGAACAATTAGACATGCCTGGGTTATGTTTTATTATTATTATTATTATTATTATTATGGTTTATTACGCTATGATTTAACACTTCATCTGTTAAAAAAATAGATTCTAATTTTGTTATACGCCCCCGTTATACCACCACCCTCGTTATACCACCACCCTCGTTATACCGCCTAAAATTACACAGTCCTAAATTGGATGGTATAACGAGGGTGCACTCTATATTTAGATATTAAAGTTTTTTTATATATTTACATAATTGATGTTTGAGTTTATATATTTTTCTAAACTGATCTTTTATGTTAGATACTGATTGATATTGCTGATATTAATACTTTCTAGTTTGTGCCAACCATTAGTTATAATAATGTCAAGTGTCTGGAAAAATTTTAAAGCTTGTGGTGTGGAAAATGTGCACAAAGCAGTGTGCCTACATTGTGACAGTAAATCAATGTCGAAGTTTATAGTACGAGGCAAAACACCTCGTTCGTATTCCACTAAACCTTTGTGGAATCATTTGAAGAATAAACATCCATGCAAATATGCTGAAGCACAACAAGTTGCAAAAGAATCAAAAGAATATGATGATGCAGCTGTCCAGCCATTAACCAGCAATTCGAGTCAACCTACATTGATGGAAATGATAGAATGAACAAAAACTTGGTCATTAGAAGATCCTAGATCTATAGAAATCACTAATGCTATATGTAAGTATATTTTATTAACAGAGCATGCTTGGTTTAATTTTTTAAAATTTGTCATGCTTTTATGGACCAATTTTTAAAATTAATTTAATAATTTTCTAGTCAAAGCAGTAAATTTGAGCAGAAACTTCAATATTTTTTAATTAATCTTTTTATTTTAATTTTTAATCTAGCCTAACTTAAATATAACAGACACAATTTGTTTTATATATGTATCTGAATAAATATAATGAATGAATTTATGTCATATATGAAATTTTGTTCATGTTTATGGCAATTATAAATAATCATTATTATTAATTTACTGGTGAAATAACTTCTAAATTAGTTTATAAAGTCAAATAAGTGCATTATTGCAGTTATAGAAATATGTGAAATCCATATATGTCTGAAAGTAAAATAATAGGTAGCGCATTTAGTTATGATAGATATCTTCAATATTGCAACACGCAAAATATTTAAATATATTCATTGAAATTTTCAGGTGAGATGATGGCACTAGATGCAGAGCCATTCTCTATGGTAGAACGAGATGGGTTTAATAGGTTCATTAAAAAGACTACCACTCATTTCTCCCGCAAAGTGATGCCAACAATGTATGAAAATATTGCAACAAAAATTAGAGAGAAACTGGAAAATGCATCAAGCATTTCATTCACCACAGATATCTGGACAAATAGTGGAAATAATGAAGCTTTCATTAGTCTAACAGCACATTTCATTGCACAAGATAACATGAAGCAAAAAGTTCTTACATTAGCAACTAGACATTTTCCAGACAGTCACACTGGCATAAATATTTCTGAGATGTTAATGAATATCTTAGAAGAATGGGAACTACAACCTCAGCAACTTCACCTTATAGTGAGAGACAATGCAGCAAATATTATCATTAGAACAGGTAAGACCATAGTTTAAATTTTTCATTATTATTATATCATTGATATTATTATTAATTATTAATTTTTTTTTCATTTTTCCAGAACTGACTGCAGCTACTGGTATCAGTTGTTTCACACACACTGCAGTTAGTTGTTCATGATGCCATGCTGTCACAGAGAAGTGTGTCTGATATCATTACCAAATGTCGGAAAATAGTCACCCATTTCAGTCACTCTTCCATTGCTTGCACCAAACTTCGAAGCATTCAAGAGTCTCTACAGTTACCTAATCATAAACTGATACAAGATGTTAAAACTAGATGGAATTCGACATATTACATGCTAGAATGCTTGTATGAGCAACATCAAGCTGTAATGACATATGCTCCTGAGCCTGATATCCCCACATTAACTGCATATAATTGGAGTCTTGTAGAAAATATTCTAAGAGTCTTGAAGCCATTTGAGGAGATGATAAAGCAAGTTGTGATGGTGAGATAATTAGCTTTGTCATTCCAGCAGTGGCTACTTTACATTCCTACCTTTCAAAAAGGACGAAAGATAGTGGAGTGCAGACACTAAAAGAAGAACTAAAAATGGCTTTAGAAAATCGCTTCATGAAACCATCAAGTTCAATTGACCTCACCACAAAATGTTTCACACTTGCAACATTTCTGGATCCAAGATACAAAGGACAATTTTTGAAAGATGTAAAAGGTGCCAAACAACAGCTTGTTGAAGAACTCATTCTTCAGGATAAAGAAAAAAAGCAAGAATAAGGATATTGACATTCAACCAGCAGAGTGACAAATCAAGTCAAAGACAATCTGCTTTAACTTTGTCAGAAGAGACCCATGAGGACATTTGGGCTTGTTTTGACCAACTACTCAAAAGAAGCACCAATCAGGAAGACAGCAGTACTAGTACTGATGAATTAGCAGAAACTCCTGAAAGTGTAAAAAATGTAACATAATAAGCCCCAAAAATAGAGTTGAAATCAATGAAAGTAATCTTTAATTCAGAAATAGAAAAATATTTGTCTCTCACAAATATCCCACGAACAGATAACCCTGTGAATTGGTGGTATAACCATATTGGTGAGTTTAAAACTCTGAAATATATGGTATTAAAGTATTTAAGTGCTCCTCCAAGCTCAGTTGCTTCTGAAAGACTTAGTGCAGCAGGTCAGGTCTATTCAGACAACAGAAATAGGCTGGATCCTAGCAATGCTGAGAAACTAATTTTTATTATGCAAAATTTGAAATATATCGAAGATAAGTTAGTATTCAAATTTATTATCTATTAGGATAGGAGTTGATTTTTAATTCATTTCCAAGTTCCTTTTCCATATGGTTTATTTTATGTAATTGCGTTTGATTTTTCAAATAAAAGATAAAGCTTGAACAAAGGTTTTGTTTACTTAACTAAGTGCTGGATAGTTTAGCTATCTGGCTGGATACTAGATAATAAAAAAAAGCCAGATATTGCCAGATACTGGATAGTAACCAGATATCCGGCACATCCCTACTAATATTGTGGCAAATTTTTCCTTCAATGAAGTAAAATTTATCAAGACCTACAGTCTCTGAAATTGTAATGATTTAGTTGAAACAAATATTTGTTATTTGGCTGCTGCTCAGCCTCATCCTGGATCCATGAGTGCAGAGCCTTCTGCTTCTCATTCTTATTCTGGATCCCTGAATCCAGACACTGCTACATTGCCAGCTCAATACCATCTCACACAGGGTACCCCCCAAAGGGGCCTTGGTGAATCGGGATGCTGGAAATGCAGTTGGGGGTCATGAGGTGGCGGCATCTTGGACAATGGTGGTAAGGAGGGGCCAGAAGCAAGTGACCCCTCTGAGAACTGCAACCACTGCAGTAGCTAATGGGGGGGGTCCATCAGGGGGGTCTGGTCCCACTCATGCACTGGCTAGCAAGAGTCAGCCTGTGGCAAAGGCTGGCAGAGAATGGTGGGGTATCATAAGGGGCCGCCAAAACAGATCGTATGATGGCTGTACCAACGAAGACCGCAAACATTTTTGTCAAGATGTTGACCTAATTTTACAGCTGAGGAGCTGCAGGCATTTGTGGAAGATAAAGTGAACCGTCATGTTACATATAGGAAAATTGACTCCAGATGGACTATGTACAGTTCCTTTCAAGTTACAGCAGTCTATGATGTTCCAGGGGTATTTATGGATCCAGCAGTATGGCCAGAAAAGGTGTATGTATGGCAGTTCTATGAGAAGAAAAGAAAACCACCTGCAGCCCCTCTCGCAAGTGCTAGAGAGGGTAATTATGGAGACATCATGCGTCATACTGTGGAGGAAAATCCAGCTGGGTCTAATGCTGTAACTGCTGTGTCTGGTATTTGTGGAATTCAACATGTAGAGATGGCTGGCAGAACTCCTGCATCTCCCTAATTGTAACATTTAAGGTAATCTCTTGTAACTGTAGAGGCCAAAGCTTAGGCAATAACAGCAAACACAGGTGGATCATAATTGATAAACTGTTAGAGGATGCTGATATTCTGTCTGCAGGAAACAGGACTTAAAGGACCTGAATAACCTGTCCAGTAACTTCCATGGGGTAGGGGAGGTCACCAGAGATAAACAAGATGGTCTCCTTGCTGGTGGGGTAGCTAATCTATGGAGATTGGAGTATGGGAAATATATTAGTGAATTAAAACTTGGTTTGAATTGGCTAACTGGAATAGAAATTTGTGTAGACAATAAAAAATTTTAATTCTGTGCATCTATGTGCCTTTTCAGGCAGTTGATAATGAAGATGATTACCTCATTAAATTGGGGCAGGTCAGCAGTTTTATTGATGAGTAGGATACGACACATGTAGCTATTATTGGTGACTTTAACGCTAATGTGCTTAATGATAATTCTTTGTTCAGCAACCACTTAAAAGCCTTCTGTGAAGATAATAACTTGACCTTTTCATCCATGTGTAGTCTTCCTGGTGATAGTTTTACTTATGTTAGTGATAGTTGGCACACCACCTCATGGTTGGATCATTGTATTTGTATGTTCATTATACACAGTGATTCACTGGCCTTCGTAGTCAGTGCTCCAGACAACTAACTCTTAATCTTCTATGGACCTCTTGTATAATGTTTGTATCTGTTGAGTCTGAAATAAAGTGTTTGTTTGTTAACACACTGCTTCTAATTGCATTTAAATAGACAAAGATCCTTTTCAAATGAGTGAAGTACCTCACATACAATAGTAATACATGAGTCATGACCAAGTAATAGTAACATGAAAATTAAAGTAATAGTAACATGAAAATTAAAGTAATACCAATAGTAATAGAAGGAATCAAAAGTAATAGTAATAGAAACCCAGTAATTGACCCCATGTCTGGTAGTGACCTATAGCAGATAATCATTTTAGATTACCATACACAGGCTTATATATGTATGTCTAAACTCCCAAGTAGCACCAATAGAAGCCACCTTTTTTACCTATTATGTTAAACTTCATAAGTTGTACTTTCCTGCATGACCTACTTTTTAAGGTTAGGTTACAATAGGTTAAATTATGTTAATCTAACCTAAAACAAATCAGAGGGTATGTAAAGTCTGATGAAGCAAAAAGAGAATTTAGAGTGTTTGAATTTTCTAACAAAATATAACATGAATGAAATTCAAATAATAATCATTATACAGGTATCCCCCTCATTTAATGATCATTCACTCAACAATCACTCGCTTTTGAGATCTATTTTTTTAACACCTTTTCTCATACAATGATTGGCCAAAATTTGGTTTCTAGTACGCCATAGGCACATCTCTAACTTCACTTATCTAATAAAAATGGCCACCATGCGCAGAAATGGATTTATCTTCCTTTGCGTAACTTGTCCAACCTGTACACCCGTAAGTAGCCACTCCCTGCTACCTTTATTTACATTTTTGAAAAATGCTGTATATTAAGTTTCATTTTATAATTGTTAAGACATTTCTTTATTTAAAGTACATTATAAGCTTTATTTTGGTATATTTTGTTCAGAGGTATCTTTAGTGTTAAATTCTTGAGACCTTGTAGTTAGGTAAAAACTTGCAAAAATGTTGCTGGTTACCTTCATAAAGTACTAGTGGTGAATGTGTTAAAAGCAGTTATAGCCTTGTGGACTTTGATAATTATAGCAGTTAAGAAATAAGCTAAATAATTTTATTAGGTTCTTCCAAGAGCAAAAGGCAAAGTGAAATAAATCAAACTAGGAATAGCAATATGGATCCAAAAGAAATTCTTTACTTTTTATAAATATAATGATAATAAAAAGCATGACAAGATATTTGAAAATGATCAAGATATTATTGGTATTTTTAATGATTATTTTAGCTTTATTTTTACTGAAGAAAATTTAAATAACTTTGATTTTAATTCTTTAGATTCTGTAAATGCAGGTATTCTTGATCATATTCATATAAAGAAGGATGATATTAGGAAAGTGATTCATCTAATGAAGTCAAATAAAGGTGCTGAACCTGATACCATAGAGTCGGGTAATGAGGTCCCCCCTCAAGTTAATGGTTAATTATGCTATTTTGAGGGAAGAAATAATTATATTTATATCATATACGCTTTTGAATCCTTAATAATTACTGCACAAATAATGTGCATCTTAGCAGTTTTTAAGAGTTTGCAGGTACATATTATTTGATAAATAGCTTTTTCAAAAAATTTAATTCCTCACTATGGGAAATACTAAGCATTGGTGCAACATGAAGGAAACTAGCAAATTATTTAATTTTTTTCATATGAACTACAAATATGATAAGGTAGCTATTAGCATAAATGGGTCTAGTTGGTTGGTGGGTGATATTTTTAATTTAGATTTCATATTTTTTGTACTGAAGCTGAAATATACGTTTCTTAGTGTGTAAACACTATTAAATGGGATTAAAAAAGATGCAAGTGTGATTACAACTTACTTTAAATTACAATTTATTCTGTTACAACATATTTTATGCTTTCCTGGCATCATTTGTTTGTTTTCTGTTATACCAAGGTCTTATTTACAACTTGCTGTATTAAATGTATTCTATTACATATATTTTATGCTTTTCTGGTATGATTTGTTTGATCTCTGCTACATTAAAGTGTTATCTTGACCTTTGGGCCCATTAGCCCAATTTTGTTGGGCAAATTGGGCCTGGGTCTTATTCATTTACTGTAAAAGATATTTTGATTTCTACTATATCATGCACAACCCCAGCAAGGCCCTACTTGCTGGTGAAATAAAACTCAGAACTTTGCACCATGTCTTTTTGTAACTTTACGAAAACTTCCAAAAACCAGGCCCAATAGCCCCACTTTATGGTAATATATGCTAGGATTTTCAGAAAGGGGAGAATAGCTTATCTAAGGCAGTATTTTGTTTGCTAGGTCTATTAATTAAGCAGAGGTACAGGGTGAATGGGAAAAAGTAAATGTAGCACCCATTTACAAAAAGGGAAGTAAAAGGAGGTAGGAAATTATAGGCCTGTTAGTTTAACATCATTGGCAGGAAAGATACAAAAAAAAATTATAAAGAATAACAGTACTCACGTATTATTGCGACTACCAAACAATTCATTATGTATTTTTGTTCTCGTCATTTTCATTTAAACTAACGAAAATATCACAACTTAACCTAACCAATCATCAAGGGTGTACAGTTGACCTAACCAGGCATTTTCATACAAGATGAAGGAACTGAATATTGCAACTGAGTGCTCAGTTAGGTCAACTGAATGCCCTTGATGATTGGTTAGGTTAAGTTGTGATATTTTCATTAGTTTAAACAAAAATTATGTTTGGTAGTCCTGATAATACGTAAGTACCAGAATAATATTCAAGATCATTTGAAAAATTTTAATCTTATTTCAAGTTCACAACATGGATTTAGATCAGGAAGGTCTTGTTTGTATAATCTCAGATTTTTTAGAGTTTATAACTGAACAGGTAGATAATGGAAATGATATGTTATTTATTTAGATTTTAGTAAGGCATTCGACAAGATTCCACATAGGAGACTTCTATATAAATTAAAAACTCATGGGATATCAGGGTGTCATAAATTGGATAAAAAATGGTTAGAAGACAGAGAACAGGGGGTAATTCTAAATGGTCATGAATCTGGTTGGCAGAAAGTGAAAAGCGAGGTACCACAAGGATCAGTATTATGTCCCATTACTCTTATTTTATATCTAATTGATTTAGAGAAGGGAGTAGGGAGTGAAGTTTCTACAAAAGTAGTTGCTCCAGTTACAAATAGAGAAAATTCTTAATAGATTAGTTGCCTGGGCTAGTAAATGGAATTCAGTGTTCAAAAAATAATGAAAACTTTAGTTTGAGATGCAAGGAAACTGGTTAGTTAGAGAACATTACACAGTAAAAACATCTTGGCACTATAGTTAGTAGTGATCTAAAATTTTCTAAGTAGTACCAGTACTGTACTTAGAGACAAAGAATAAGGCAAATAAAGTGTTAGGTATTATTAAGAGGAATCTTGGTTACAAAAGTTAGGAAGTCACCTGTAAATTACATAATTCTTGTGTTAGGCCTCACTTAGACTACTGTATTCAAGCTTGGTCCCCTCACCTTAGACACGATATTAATGTGCTTGAAGGTATGCAAAATAAAGCAACCAAGCTTATCCCTAACCTAAGAAGATTAGAATTATTTTAAGGGCTTATTTGCCCACAGCTTATCAAGTCTTGACTCAAAAGACTTTACAGTTAGTGTCATTACCATGTATTCAGTTAGACTATTCCCTATGTTTACATTTCCATATATAAATGAATGTTTCCTCTTATTTATCCTAGTTCTAATTTCTTTAGCTTGTATTTATGGCCTCTTCAATTATCATTATTCAGCTCAATAAAGCTTGTAACTCTGCAGTCATATTTGCCAGATAGTATCTCATACAGGTCAATCACATCACCCATGAGTCATCTATATGTCAATGCTGGCAGAGCCAATTTACGTAGCCTTTCTGCGTATACGTTGTTCTTTAGATTTGATATCAACTTTGTTGCTCTGCGTTGAACATTCTCAATCATGGTTATATACTTTTTATATTGTGGTGACCAAACTGCATTTGTATATTCAATGTGTGGCCTTGCAAAGGATTTATATAGAAGAATGTTTCTTTATCTAGATGTGTACATTCTCCTAATCAGGGCCATTATAGAGTTGGCATTATTAACCTTTATAGTTATGTGATGTTGAAAGTTTAGTTTGTTGTCAATAAACACTCCAATATCTTTCTCTACAATGGATTGTTTCAATTCACAATTATTTTCCCCCATCACATATGTTTTATTTGCTAGTTTTGTGTTTCTGATTCTCATAGTCTTACACTTGTCCGGGTGGAGTTTCAACAGTGAATTATCTGTCCATTTCACTATATTTTGTAGGTCTTCTTGGAGTTTATCACAATCCTCAGTGTTGTATATTGCTTTGAAGATTTTTGTATCATCTGCATAAAGATAGATATCTGAGGCTTGGGCAGCTTCTGGCAAAGTATTTATGTAAATAATAAACAAAATGGGGCCAAGCACTGAACCCTGAGGTACTCCTGAAATTACTGGTTGCCACTTTGAGAATTCCTCTTAAATCACCACACAAGACATCAGCACAAGACTTTCAATGATCTCTGTCCATTTGTCCACTATTTGAATTAGCTGTAGTATTGTTGATGTACCAGATATAAATCCAAACTGTTTCAATGTTAGCATGTTATTATTAACCATATACTCTATTAACGAATCCCTGAGTATTGTCTCCATTACCTTACAGACCACGCTAATTAAGCTGATAGGCCTATAATTTTCTGCAACTTTCTTACTACCTTTTTTATGTATTGATGATATGTTAGCCTGTTTCCAATAGTAGCACCTTAGTATTAAAAAAAATGTGGACACTTTTATGAATGAGATAGTTTGTAGATTGTAAATAGTGTACATTCTTAGCTTAAGTTATATATTCTACTTTGGTAGCTCTGTAAATACTTATATGTTAATTAGCTGACTTAAGATTGACATTTTGCACAATTTTATTAAGAAATATGGTATTTTTTTTACAAGAGTACATTACAGGCTTTTGAGGAATTTTGGAATTTTAGGTTAGGTTAAGTTAGGTTATATATTAAAACTATTTTTTTCCAATTGTTTTCGATGTTGTCTGAACAAAATTAATCTTCATTCAAACTACATCAAAAACTATCAGAAAAACAATTTTGATTTACAAAGCCTGTAATGTACACTTGTAAAAATTTACCCAAAATATAGCTAATAACTTGAATACCCTCAATAGGCCTGAGTAGTGCAATATCCTATTTTAGCATCTCAAATTATTCACCCAACCAAAAATAAATGGCACTCCAACACTTTCAAATTACTTATGTTAATTAGGTTAATTGACTGCCTGGTTAGGTCAACTGCACACCCTTGACAATTGGTTGGGTAAAGTCTTGATATTTTCGTTAGTTTAAACAAAAATATAACTACTTAACCTGGTTAATATGCAGCAAATAACCCCACCTCAACTTTTGGTATGAAAGTTAGTTATTAGGGTAGGGTGGGGTCATACTATGCATTTTTTTAAATCAATGGAGAGGGGTGTTCAAATGACATTTTGGTGTACCGTATAGAACACAATTCTGAAGAAAATATTTAATTCTGATAACCCTAACCTACATCATTTTGCAGTTGATTATTATTAAATTGTTGATTATTTTACTATTGTAGTTACCCCAGAATATGTCTTCTCACGTTTCTATCATGGCTGCTCACGTTATCTCTCATAGAGCATTGTTCTAACTAATTCATATAAACACATATAATGTAATTCATATAATAATAATAATATTTAAATACTCAAATAAAAAGGTGTGCCATTCCACTTAATTGTAATTATCATACAGTTTGGTATATGAAATATTTTGACGGTTTTCTGGCGCGCATAAGGCCATTTTCTGAGCCACCTTTCTCAGAGGCGAGAATGTAACGTTTCAGAACATTCTAAAACATTTTGTGAAATATTTGAAGTGACTCATGATTTATGAAGCTATTTTACCACCTCGGCTTGCAGTGAGGGGATAGATTTAGTGATTATCTACTGATATTTTTTTTTGTTACTGTTCACATGCGAGTATTATTCGGTTATATTTTAGAAAAAGCTATTTCTACGCATATTATAGTGATACATTGAGCAAAATTTAATTAACAACTTTGATTTGAACTAAAATTAGGTGGTTCATTTTTAGTACAACTGAGCAGTATGAGGCCTATTTCAATGTTCTAAAGAATATTTTTAGGATGTGTTTCTTTAGTTTTTTTAGAGTACATGAACAAATTATTTGCATTACAGACAACAGATAAATTAGCATTTTATAACATTTTGAAACCAAAAAAGCATAATGTGTTTAGCATTTGCAGATAAATTTGTTCTTGCCCATTTCAGCTCTTTTTTTAACCAAGAATTTTGCGCTGAAAAGAGTTAATACCTGTCTGTAGTGGATACTTAACTGTTGTATTATTGTTTTTATTTCGGTGTGAACTCATTAAGAAAATGGCTCAAGTCAGAACAAGGACGAAATCAAGTTCTCATCTGAGTAATCTTGTTGGCACTGGCCGGGAGCTGTTGGTGTCTGAACTGCCAACTGTGAGGGATATCCTGAGGTATGGCATCTACTTGAGGAAGCAAAGTGAAGATGACAGGAGGAACTACCCAGTGGACAAGCTGGTGACTGGTGAGTGACATCTACCCTGGTCTGATTTGTCAGTGGAGCAAAGCTAATGCTCTTTTCAAGCCACCTGTTATCAATGAAAAAGTGACCATCATGTCCAAGCTCAAGGAGGTCTGGAATCAGGCATTGAAGTTTTCTCTTGGGAAGGGCAAACTTGATGCTAAAGAGAGGTTCATTGTCAAGTTAGACAAGTTCTTTGATATTTTGACTTGCAAGTGTCAGATTACCAGTTGTGGGGGGAGGCTGTGAGGGCTGTGTTATCCAAGCCCACATTAACTGTTCCTGCAGCAGAGAGAAAAAGATTCCTGTGAAAGATCTTGCCTACATCAAAGGACAGAAAGAGAAGGTTGGAAGTAAGGGACCCCACCAAATAGGGGGTCCTGATCTACCAGAGCACAAGAGACAGGTGAGGACATTGAAAAGGCAGTGGATGGAAAGGAAGGCAGAGAAAAGGAGGAGCAAGGAGGAAAGTGCTGCAGTAGCAGAGAAGGCAGCCAGGAAGGATGTTAAGAGATTTTTGGCAGATGGTGATGAGGATCTGGAATTGGAGAGAAGTGGTGAAGAAGATGAGTTGATCAGCTGGTCAGAAGGTGTGTCAGAGCCACCTCTCACCTGCTCTCTAAGCACCTCAGAGGTGAAAAACTTCATCAACACCCCCATGGAGGTGCGCAACTGGCCTTGCCACACACAAAGCATTGAGAGGGTTGTTAAAATGGTGACTGAGGCTTCTGCTAAGTACTTCTCACAGGAAAAGAGGGATGGAAGGATCAGGGCTCAGGAGACCAGCAGGAAGCTGATGTCCAAGTCTGAGTCAAAGCAGGATTTGTGCAACCTGGCAAAGTTCAAGATGTCAGGAGAATGATCTTTGTAATTATATCCAGTGATATCCATGCAGTTCACCTATTAATAAATATATGTAAAGTTGATTTGGCCTTGTCAATATAAATGATTTACCTTATATCTTTTAATATATTATAAAGGGGTTCAAAAGAGTAAAATTGGCAATTTAGAAATACAAAATGATGTAGGTTAGAGTTATCCTATCCAAAAAATAAGCTCATATTTGAATTCCCCATGTAAAAACACATAATTTAGACACCCCTGATGATAGGATTTCCTTCAGATTCATGTTGTCACCTGAGTACGACCCGCCCTATTATTAGGGTGTGTTTTCATGTGCTTTCCTCAGAAATGCCACTCATTTGTCTAGCATTTAATTGAAAGTACAAATTTTTTTTTTTTCTGCTTTATTTTCAAGTAAACACAGGGCAAATGAGTAGCATTTCTGAATAAAGCACATGAAAACACCCTAATAACTACTATATTTCACACCCGTAAAGTGTATGTTATGCTAAACTAACCTAACCTAAATGAAGAGATTACCATTATGGTACGTACGTATTATCAGGACTACCAAGCTGTTTATTATGTATTTTTGCTCTTGTCATTTTTGTTTAAACTAACGAAAATATCACAACTTAACCTAACCAACCATCAAGGGCGTACAGCTGACCTAACTGGGCCTTCAGTTGACCTAACCAGGCCTTCAGGTTAATTAAATACCTGGTTAGGTCAACTGTATGCCCTTGATGATTGGTTAGGTTAAGTTGTGATATTTTCGTTAGTTTAAACGAAAATGATGAGAGCAAAATTAGGTACATAATAAACAGTTTGGTAGTCCTAATAATATGCAAGTACCCAATTACCATTTATCCATTTGCAACACTTCAACGTAGCCTAGGTCACAACTTTCACAAATCTCACTGCAAATGTTTACGCGGCAAAAATTAAAACAAAGAACAAACTCAGCCATATCAAAGGCCAAGGAGTTTCCATGATGTCACGGTCAGGAAAACTTGATTGGTTCTTTAAAATTTCTAATTAGCTGTCATTGTATAATAATAAAAACCCACTCTAATAGACAGAGTGGGTTTTTATTATCATATTTTGACCTTCATGTAGAAAAAAGTGGTTTTTTGCATTTAGCTGTCATTGGTTCATTAAGGCATGTATGTAATTGGTTGTTTTTGAGTGATTAATAGCCTACTATTGGTTAAAAAAGGTGCACTATGATTGGTCATCCACACATTTCCAGAAAATTGTCTGAGAGCGAGGATGTCTTATGCCTACTGGCAGGTTGCAAAACAAAAAAATGGTTAAAACTTTAAAAAATCAAGGTAAAAATTTGTTTTAACACCCATTCAAGTATGTTTCAAAATATGTTTTTCTGGTATTATTCGATGCATACTATTCGAATCTAACCTCCAATTTCCCGGGAAATGAATAGTTTAACCTAACCTAACCTCTAATCTAACCAAATCTAAGCACCAACCTGCTTTAATCTGTGACCCTGTGAGGGCACAGAGAGGCTACACATTTGAGGAAATGGTGAAACCGTTCTTGTGGCTTGTGAGCTCTGGTGGTAATTATTTGTTTTTACACCCAGTCTATTTTTATGATGAAAAACTTTTCTGGTCAATTTTGAGGTGTTTTGCATGAATCTGCCATCTGTTTCCTGTGCAAATGCGTAGTTTTCGAGATATCATCTCAAAAACTACATATTTGCACACGAAACCAATGGTAGTTTTGTACAAAACACCTCAAAATTAACCAGAAAAGTTTGTTCTCATCATTTTCATTTAAACTAACAAAAATATTGCGACTTAACCAATCATCAAGGGTGTACAGTTGACCTAATGGGGCATTCAATTAACCTAATGGGGCATTCAATTAACCTAATGGGCATTCAATAACCTAATGGGGCATTCAATTAACCTAATGGGGCATTCAATTAACCTAATAGGTTAATATTGGTTATTTCACCTAAATATCTTCTGATCTTTTCACATTAGGCACTCACTGTCACATCTCAGGCAAGTTAAGGATGAGATATGAAAATAAAAACCCACTCTAATAGACAGAGTTTATTTCCACAACAGTTTCGATGCCCACTGGCATCCTCCTCGGGTGGAGGATGCCAGTGGGCATCAAAACTGTTGTGGAAATAAACTCTATTAGAGTGGGTTTTTATTTTCATATTTTGACCTTCATGTAGAAAAAAATGAAGTTTTTTGCATTTATTAAGGATGAGAGAATAACGCTATAATTGATAAAAACATCTAATCCTTGTCTTCATCTAGGGCACATGATGAATCAAGTTCTCAGTCAAAATCATACGAATAGCATATCATAATTCTATCACAAACACCACTAAACTGAATCCAATTAGAAAAAAAAAAAAATAGCCAGAACAAAACCTAACCAACTAATTAAGTCGCAGAGTAGCGAAAAAATAGCCCAATCAGGAAAAATATTTTATGAAAAAAAGTATATTATTGCCAAAACAGGAAATATATTTTATTAAAAAAAGGGTAACAGTTCAGAATAGGGACGCCACCTCAATTTTTGTTTTTTCCACCAAAACATGCTAAAACCATTGGTTTCCTATTGTTTAGGATGAATGAGTATGACCATTGCCATTACAATAAATTATTGCTTGAAGTGATTTCACCCCCCCAACCCCTCCTACAATCTGGGGGGACCACTGTGGGAACTGGGGGTTTTAGGTGGGGGAACACAGGACAAGCAATAATTTAATGTAATAACAATGGGCAGATTTGTCCTAAACAGGAAACCAATGGTTTTAGCATGTTTTGGAGGAAAAAATATGGTAATTATTTACATTACCAGATGTATTTATTCCGAACATTTTTTACACATCAAATAGTACTAGAGGATGCATAAAAATGTGTGGATCAACTGAAGAAAACACACCTCAAAAACACGAACTGAAGAAAGCGCACCTCAAATTAACCCAACTGAAGGAAACGCACCTTAAATGGATAAACTGTAGAAATAGGTTTCAGAAAGAAAACTTTCAGAATATATATTTTTATTTTTACAGGAAGGCTTAAATAATAATTTATTACAAAAATTATTTCTAAAAAATTTTGGGATCACCTGAAGATTAGGGACCCCAGCCTTCTTTAATTAACCTTATAAGGCTAACTAACGAAAATATCACGATCTAACCTAACCAATCGTTAGGTCAACTGTACAGTCTAGGGTGACAATAAAAATCGAAAGTTGGAGTTTTTTATTGGCCATTTGTTCAATGCTGCTACTACATGAGAAAACAATGTACTGTAAATATTAGGTCATTCAGATAATATTTAAGGGTGTCTCAAGTGAGGTAAATAATTCTCCTTATAACACAAATTAATTGTTCATTACCTAGTAAAAATAAATTAATATTTTTTTTAATTAATGTAAATAAATGTTAGTTTTAGTTCATAAAGTTTAAGTGCAGGCGTACTCCAATCGTAATAAGTAATTAAAAAAAATATTAATGAATAAGGAGAATTATTTACCTCACTTGAGACGCCCTTAAATATTATCTGAATGACCTAATATTTACAGTACATTGTTTGCTCATGTAGTAGCAGCATTGAACAAATGGCCAATAAAAAACTCCAACTTTCGATTTTTATTGTCACCCTACTGTACACCCTTGATGATTGGTTAGGTTAGGTCATGATATTTTCGTTAGTTAGCCTTATAAAACTAACTAAAGAAGGCTGGGGACCCTGATCTTCAGGCGATTCAAATTTTGAAGTAAAAAATGTCACAGGAATTCAAACAGGGTATTGTTCAGACATGTGAATACAAAAATTGTTGAAGGCATCGTTGCTAAATCTGTCCCTCCACATAAATTCATTTAAGTATGAATTAAGCATGCTGCGTCTGCACCCATGCAGTTAAACTAACTCATATGTGGCAACTGAAGAATACGCACCTCAATTTTGGCCAACTGAAGAAAGCCCACCTTTCTAGACTTGAGGTGTTTTCTTCAGTTGATCCAAATGTGCAAATAAGTAATTAACCTAACCTAATGAGGGGGGCTGTGCCCCCCTCAACCCCCCTTATCATGATTTTAGGCTTACCTTACTGTGGTGGATAAAGGTCAGCGACAGCCATTTTCAAACTGAAGTGAATGAACGATAGTAGGGTTGCCAACTCAAAAATTCCTAGATTCATACCCAAAAAGCACTGAAGTAGTTATATATATATTTTTTCGGAATTTTCTAACCAATTTTTTTGACTATGCAACATATGCAATCAACGTATTTTAATGAGAGAAAACTTTATCTGTATGGTATTTTTCGAAATTTTGCTTAAGTGGCGCCTGTATTCTGAACCATTACCAAAAAAAGTATATCTGAACAAATTTGCACAACATAAGATATATATTTTCTTAGTTTTGAATGGCAATTCAATATATTATATTGTTTTAACTGCACGTGAGTGGGTTAAAAGACGAATATTAACCACTCTGTTGGAAAGGTACTGGAGCAAAATACAATAGCTCGTATGCGCAGACCTATATCTCAGTTATTATTAAGTTCCTGAACAAAAAAATACCGTCATTGTAAAGTATTTGAACTGCTTTACAGGTATATCTGACTAAAAATATTAAGTTTGAATGGGTGTTAAAACGATTATCCAAAATCAATAACTTCATTAATTTTGAATTCCAGGGGGGTCTGGCTTTCAACAAATTTATTCTATTGCTGATCCATGAAAATACTTTTCAGTCATAGAGTAGTAGATTTTTGGAATGACTTGCCATATGATATGGTAAACAATAGCTCGTTAGTTAATTTTAAGAAAAATTTAGACACTTTCGCGAGTGAGATAGTTTGTCAGATATAAAAGGAGTATTGAAATGTTGAAGGCTTATTTCAATGATCAATGATTAGGTCATTTAACATTAGCAAAGTGTCAGTGCGCGTTGGTAACAAGTGAGGTGTTGAAAAATTTTTCCAGGGCTGCAGTTGAGATTGATCCTGCATTTTGGAATTGTTTTTTGACTGGTATAAGATCACTCTGGTGTTACCTGTACTTGTTTGTACAGGCCTAGCTTAGCTTATTCTGATAGCCTAGCCTAACCACAAGGTAAGACTCTCACTTGACCTAACCTGAGTAACTATTTTGATATAACTTGATAGTATCAAAGTTGGTGAGTCAACAAAAAATTTTTAAGCCTAGGACCTAACTTAGGAACATAGCCTACCCTACAAAAATGGGTTTTGACAGTGACTGTAGAGTTTGTAAAAAGGAAGTTAAGAGTAAAGATAGGGCTATTGCATGTGATACCTGTGATGACTGGTATCACGTAAGCTGCAAAGGCCTTACAAATGATATATATGAAGGTATAAATGCTGCTTCTAAGCTTAATGTCAACTTGATGTGGTTTTGTGACAAGTGTAGTACTGTAATAAAAAATTTTAATAAGTCCAGAGGGTCTATTAGTGAGGGAGAGGCCAGACCAACTTATAGAGATACTGCAGTTGAGCCTAAATCTAGTGAAGTAGCAGTTCAAGTAAACTTAAATGTCCCTATACCTCATAGTGAGCCTAGGCCTAGATATCCTCAGACAATTCCTGAAAATGATGAGTGGACTAAACCTAGGAAAACCTAGAAAGCTAGAATTCAAGAGCCAAGGAAAAGTGTCCTTATAGAACTAACTAATCAGTTTCATACTTTCTCGCTGGTCCAGGATCAAGATGAGAAAGCTGAAGAAAGTAGGCCTATAAACCAAAATGTTAGCAATAATAATCCAGACTCGTATAAACCCAGGCACTCTAAAGCTATAGGTGTGTTTGAACCAGCATCCATTATAGGTGACTCAAGTGAGGGGCCTAGGATCTAAATTACCTAGAGGTAGCATAGCTTACTGTTATCCAGGTGCAGGGATAAGGAGAATTAGTAATAAAATTATAGAAAAAGGATATGGTACTGACCTAACTGTACCAAAGAATATGGTTATACATGTAGGTGGAAATGATATAAAGGGTAAGCACTCCGAAGAAATCATGGAGTCATATAAACAGCTATTAACAAAGTTAAAGGAATGGAGACCTAACCTTAAAACATCTATCACAGGTATAATTCCCAGGATACATGAGAATAATAAGTGGTACTCACAAGCATATATAAATAGTAGGCTTAAGACACTATGTCAGAGCATGGAAATTACATATATCGAACTGTGGAATAAATTTTACAAAAAAAAGAGTTCTATAACAGAGATGGAATTCACCTTAATAGTAAAGGAACTGATTTACTATCAAAGATTGTATCATATAATTGACTAAAAGCTAAAGGAATAGGCCAAATTAGTACAAATACAAATACTCTTGATAACAATAAACTAATAAAAAATATAATCAAAACTCAAAAGAAAAAGGTCAACAAAGAAAGTAAGAGAGATGCAAATAATATACCATCACAGAACAAGAACCAGACTAAATTACAAGCAAAATATTCCAAGGGTTCTTTGTCATTTTTCTATGTAAATGCAAGAAGTATCCGAGATAAAATAAATGAATTCAAGGCATACATAGGTATTGAAAATCCTGATATTATGATTGTCACTAAAACTTGGACAAAATTCAGTACGATACCAAATAGTCTATTTAGTGAGAGAGATAATACCATTACTTATGAAATTGATGGCTATGAACTTTTTTATTGAATGAACGTAAATATTCAGAGGGTGGCGGAGTATTTATTTATGCCAAGACAAATCTGAATCCAGTTGAAGTTACCTCTGTTAAAGAGGAAATAGTTGAATCTGTATGGATAGATATTGGGCATAAAAATGCCAGGAAAATCAGGATAGGGGGTTATTTATAGACCACCTGAGGGATGTTCAGTTCAGTTGGAGGAATCCCCAAAAGTAGAGAAGAAAATAAGTATGTAGAAAATAAACTTATTGATGAAATAAATAAAGCAATGACAAGCAATATTATTATTGTTGGAGATTTCAATTATAGGCATATAGACTGGGAAATATTACAAATACCAGAAAGTAATGAGAAATTCTTAGACTGTATAATTGAGAATGGTTTAACCCAGTTAGTAAAGGAGCCAACCAGGGCCGATGCCATTCTAGATTTAATTCTAACAAATAATCCAGATACCTTCCAGGATATCTTGGTTTCAGAAACACTAGGTTCAGGTGATCATTGTATCCTTCGGTTTAATATTGTTTGTAATTCAAGACCTAGTGAAAATAAAGTAGAAGTTCCAGATTTTAAAAGAGGAAATATAAATGGACTAGTAAATGATCTGTGTCTAATAAATTGGACAGATATTCTACAGCCTGAACAGACAGTAACTAGTATGTGGGAAAAATTTAAAAGTATAATAATGAACATACAAAGGAAGCATATCCCACAGTGTAAAATCAGAACTGAAAAAAATAAAAAACAACCTTGGATAAACTGCAATGTGAAAAGAGCAATCAGAGAAAAAACAAGAGCATTTCATAAATTCAAAAGAACTAAAAATGGCACAGACCCCGAAATATATAAAAGTAAAAGAAGCATTTGCAAGAAAGTAATCAGAGATAGCAAACGTGACCTGGAAAAAAGCCTAGCCAAGAATTCAAAAAACAATCCTAAGAAGTTTTTCAGTCACTTCAATTTGAAAAGTAGAGTGAAAAAGAAAATTGGCCCCCTCCATATAGATGATGATCTTGAAATAACTGAAGAACTAAACAAATACGTCTCATCAGCGTTCACAAATGAAAATTTAAATAATATTCCTGATCTTATACTACCAGGACAAGATAGAGAAATAAATGAATTAAGGGTAACAAAACTAGATATCTTGAAAGTTGAAAGCAATAGATAAATTAAAAATGGAAAAATCTCCAGGGCCAGATGAAATGCATCCAATAGTCATAAAAGCTGCCAAAAAGAATATAGCACAAGCACTAGAAATTATTTTTAATAAATCATTGATATGTACTGAAATTCCAGAGGATTGGAAGAAAGCAAATGTGGCTCCAATCTTTAAAAAAGGAAATAGAAACTTGGCAAAAAACTACAGACCCATCAGCCTCACCTCCATTATTTGCAAATTACTCAAAAGTATCATTAGAGGTAAAGTTACTGAGTTCCTTGAAGAGTGCAACCTTATAAATCAGGGGTGGGGAAACCCTCACCCACGAGCTAATTTCAATTCACCCGCTTAGGTATTTATTATTTACTAAAAATTATTTATTTACAGCCCAGCAAATAGCTTTTTAAAATACATCTTATATACAGCGTGTCCCAAAGAAATGTATACCCACTTTGTTCGATAATACCAGCTATGAGGATAATAAATATATTACTTTTTATGTTTTTTAATAAAGAATTTTTCTCCTGAATCTAAATATGTAATTATTTTTATTAAAAATTGAAAAACAAAAAGTTACAGATGTTTAAATTATAATTATTATTTTCGAGACTTCATGTGCGATATTTTCTAATATTTTTGCACGTATACGAGATAAGTTAGAAACCAATGGCACTGTGCAAAACTTACAAAAACAACGTTCTGGAAGACGTCAAACATCTTAGATAAAGTGTCATTTAACCATGAATTTCTAAATTTTTTGAATTAACTAATAATTACAACATTTATACTTCAATATCAACACTAAACATAAGTATCTCAAAACAGTTGGTT
>JAJOZX010005047.1:337500-351374 GCA_023014485.1 Bathynomus jamesi | reverse complement strand
TTTGTTTTTTATTAATAGCTTTGTTAATGAGGTTCTAATATTCGAATTTACATTTATAGTAATTATCTTTTGCTTTGAGTGTTGGTGAATGTAATTTATTTCGATAGTGAGTGTATAAATCATTAGGAAGTAAACATTCCTTCACATTTTTGTATATTTTATATACTTGTTTTATGGATGTCTTCAAACCTGAGGTCAATCAGGATTGTTAATTCTAACAGTTGGAATATTTTTGTCAATAATGGGAATAGGATTCCTTAAAAGCAGATCATAGTGCTCCCTGAAACTTTTCAAATTTGGTGTTTATATCTGGCTGTGGGTTGTCAGTGAACTCGAAACTTGCTGCTCCTAACTTTGTTTTGAATTTATTAAACTGATTATGCCTTGTTTAACTGAATTTAACATTTATGTACTTTAGAGTGTTTGTCGTTGTTTCGATTGTGACTTAATTTGGGAGGTGGTCAGTTATGTCTGCAAGGAGTATCCATGTGTCACGTATGTATTGTAGACCCATATCTTCTTTTTATGTAGGAAGGAGAAGCTAAGGGCGAGTGGGCGCAAAAATGCCCCCTCCCCCTTATATAAGAAAGAGAAGCCGAAATCAAGGTTTCGAAGGCTCACGATGCCTCTTTTTTTAATTTTCAAATGATTGTGTAACGTGTGAAATGCATATATGTGTAGTGAAGAATAGAGAGAGAAGTGTGTTTGAGAGAATGCTGGATTGCTCACAGGGTAGATGAGACACGGGAAAAGATTAGCTAAAGACGACAGTGACAGGAGAAACGGGAGTTCCAGCACTCCCTGTATCCTACTTAACGTCCCCCCCCCCGCAGTATTTCCCTGATCGATTGGTGTCTACAATCTCCTTCTACAATATATATATATATATATATCTGACCATATGTGGTCGATAAGAGAAGATTTGGTAAGGTCATATGGGGTTGTGTTGGTCTGGTTACGTAGGTCTTATATCTTTGGCTGAGAATTGTGTTCCGTAATTACTTGGTAGTGTAGTCTGTCCCTATTTTCATTAAATCCATATTAAAACCCCGAGGATGAAAGAGCGCGAGCTCTTTAGGGACTGACGTCTGATTGGATCCTGCTGTTTCCGTTAGGTGGTCTGTATATTGTTAGTATGTTCAGAGTGGTTTTGTCAGAAGTAACATTTAAAAATAATACTTTTCCAAGATGTCAGAATTTAATTTATATATATGAGTATATAATTCTTTGTAAACACACACACACACGTTTAACTACCTTGCAAAACCGAGACATTTTCATATTTTCAATTTTGGATGGCGATACTTAACCTAATCTAAATAACAATTAAAGTAATCTAACCTAACCAAACCCTAACCTAATTTGACATAACTTTCATTATATTTTTTTTCCTGATTTTTAATGATTTTCAAATAAAACATGCCTGAAACAATAGTGAAACTTATAGTCGCTACACCCTCGTTCCTTTCACGATGAGCTTCGGTGTATGTCTTATAATGATTGTGACGATTTCGTGAAGTAGACAAGAACATACACATAAACACAGGCTTGTATAAAGTTATGCTTTATAGCATTAAGGAACCGGAATGTATGAAGTATGTGAATACCTTGCAAACTTTCATATTAATGTATGGTCAAGCGCAAAAGCAATACGAATTCGCTGCAAAATTGTATTGAGTAAATGAAGAGCATGAAAATATAAGGTGATTGGTGAATTAAACGAGTATTCCGGCATTACTGCGTGAATTATTGGACGCAACTTCCTATTTCTTTAGATGGAGGAAAAATCTGGTCTTTTAAAGGACAACATAGCTTTATTTCTGCAGTATTGTGCGTATGTGAAACACTTAAAAAAGTGTTATTATGTATTCTAAATTATAATGCTCAAAATTTCACAAGTATATCTTAATAATGGTCTATATATACACATCCGTCAATACATCTATATACTGACAGCAAAAACAGTTTTAAAAACCTCAGTGCAAAATATAAAGAATGTGCTAAGCTTTTCTGCTGGTAAATGTACACTTATAAATGTAGACGTGCTTTTAAAATTTAAACCAATGAAGCGAAAAAATTAGAACCAGACACCAACATTGTCGGAGTCAACTAAAAAATGTGGTATTTTTCCTTATGACCTAACTTTCTCTCTGGAACTGACAAGCTCAATTCTCAAAGGAGGGTTATATAACACCGGCATAAAAATATATGAATTTTGAGTCATACTCTGCTCATAATTTAGATTTAACTGTTTACAGTTTAGATTCAAATTTAACTGTATAAAGAAGATATCAGATAAAAGTTACTATTTTTAGTTGATTTGAAATGTAATAATAATCTATTTATCCTCATTAGAAAGTATTTCCTGCAACACGTTTTTTTTAAACATGTTTGAATATTATTTTCTAAATTAACGTTTCTCCAATTAAGAAAATGAGTTTTATATATAAAATTGTAATTTAAAAGAAAGGGAAAAAACATTAAGAAAATAGGTTTTGGTAAACAAAAGTTTTACACTAACGTTCATTAATGAAGGACAAAACAGAGTGTGAGTGTGTGTGTGTGTGTATATATATACAGTATATATATATATATGTGGTATGGAATACACGGAACTAATGTGCATGGGTGAGTAATCCAAACATGCCTGAATTTAAAACAGTTTTTAATTTGATGAAAATATACGCGCTATGAAGTCTATACTGTACGAAGGGTGTTCACTTAGCAATTTCAACTATCAACCATTTAGATCTGTGAAATAATAATGAGGAATTTAATCGGGTTATTAATATTACAGAATTGGTAGCGATAGCTAGTTTATTTTTAAGCCTAGCTGGGTTAGGCCTATCAGCATACGTGGAAGAGTCGTATCGTTTCGGAGTTACTGAAGCACCTTACGGCAAGCCTATCTCATTTGGCAGTAGGTCTTGAGTTTACAGGATGTTGCCCACGGCCCTGTCCCGGCTTTGGACCTACCATTTTCTTAAGCATCGATCTCATTATTACTAACGCAGCCAGAATTTACCACATCCACTGGGAACAATACCGCTATACTGTACAGTAGGTTAGCTCCTTAAAAGGCCGGCGTCGTTAGTCCCAACACATTCGTTTGTTTGGAAAATGCCACTGATCCACTTATGGTCATTACTTGAATCACATCTAAGTCACATTCGGGTATGTAACACGTTGTAAAGAAAAATATTATTATATACTTAAGTCATAGATATGAAACAAAATAAAAAACTATAAAAGAATATATAAACTGGTTTAGATCGCACTTTCTTCTCATCTCCTCGAAGAAACCCTTCGAAACCTCTTCGAGAATTTTCTTTCTTCAATGAATTTCTCTCCGCATTTGTACATAAACATTATTTATATGATAACTGTTGTTATAAACATAAAGTAGATACCTGTTTCTCCTAATTATTGTGAAGAAGGTTACATTAGGTTGTATAAATCTCATTTCTCTGTAAATAATTTAGCTTTTCCATTCTCATTTGATCATTTATTCAACAGTAATTGGTTTCACAATATTTAAGAAAGTCACTTATTTTAAATAAAGATCAATCATCTACTCACTTATTTTTCTTTCGCTGTTGTGAATAAGTTAAATGTTTGCCAACTGTTCGATAGAGCTACATTAAAAATTTGTATTCTCATTGATCGAATTTTCAAAGAATGAATCAAAGCTTCCTAATTATTGTTATTGTTATTTCCAGATAACGTTTAAATATTAAATTAAGAGACTATCACGCGTGTAGGCTGTAAATTGAAGCTGATAAACAAGATGATGTAGTGGCTAGCTGTTAATTTTTAATCTATGGCAAATGCGTTTAAAACAATTATTAAATACCGACTATGTTCATAAAAAATGGTTAACTTTTTCCATGAAATGACAATCAATACTCTCAGGAATCATATCTAGTAGTCCTTTGTTTCATTTTTCGCAAACACATTTCTAAGATTATATTTAATTTTGGTTCTTCCACGGAAGAGATCTATTTTTTTTTATTTCGTTGTTTTTGAGGAACGCGAGATAACCTTTGAAGCAAAGTATTGTGTAAGTCGTAAAAAATTCACCAATAGAAGAATTGGATAAAAACTATGAAATCCCTTGTCTATCCTCCATTTCAGTGATATCTTTTCTTTTCAGTTTTTAACATTCGATACAAAAATAATCATTTTACAAGCTACAAGAACTCGAAAAGTGTAAGGGGTAAAGTCTTCATTTATAAAACATTTGGGGTGGAAGTATACATACAGCACACTCAAATACTTATTTCTTCCAAGGAAATGGTGCTATATATATATATATATATATATATATATGAATAAAACCACGAAGGAAAAAAGAAACACAAAGGGGTGCTCAAGCGCTTTCGTCTAATGACTTTCGTGAAATAATTTTTCATATATATATATATATATATATATATATAAACCTTGTTTTTTGTTTCTGCCAGATTTTTTCATCCTGACGAAGGTCAAGCTTATCACTCCACCTTAGACCTACAGTTTAACGTGGAATCCGAACCACGCCCCACCAGCAGCCAAATTTTTTTTATTGTGTGGAAGGATGAACAGCTGGATTTTGCTGCGCGCCGCCTGCCGTCACCAGGTCTTGATCCTGGGGCCGATGGATTCGTAGTCAACAATGCTAACCACTACAGCAAAGAGATGCATTGCTATATATATATATACAGTATATATATATATATATATATATGTATATATATATATATATATCAGTGGCGTTTGGTTCATGGAAGCAATGGAAGCATTTCTTCCCCACTTAAATGATTAGAAGCGCCGTTAAACAATATTAATGACGATAAAATTATGATAAATTATCAGTAGGCTATACTCTTTTCAAATATTTTTTAACGAAAAGCTCGAAATCCAAATCAGTGCATTGAAAAAGGATGGGGAGAGCAATAATTTTGTTGCGTCGAAACGGGCGCCAGTGGAAGCAACCTTGAGAATTGCTTCTTTTGTTTGACTTACTATATTCGTGTTTTATAAAAATTTTATTAATTCAGCGATAATTTTACTGCTTATACGATAGTATAAATGTAATAAATGATATACAATAAAATTATTGGTCGCTATACTTGGGGATGAATTAATATTATGTCTTAAGAGAATAAAAAATATTCACCGATGGAAACACAGACCCATAACCCATTCATTTCTTTCGGTAAAACGTGGATCGTGGAAGCAACTTAGAGAGTTGCTTATTTCTGCTACTATGCTAACGGAATCCTTTTAAAGCGCTTACTTAATGAGCTTATAGCATTAAATGACTAAATAACTGGCAATTATTACCAAATATGTTTTTAGAAGATATACAAGCTAACTGTAATTAGAGTTTGCTTAATTATGAGTAAATCAAAGTGAAGTTGTTATATTGAGGTTAATGTCGTTCATCAACTGCCCATCCCCTTCCTCCCCCTCCCCCTTAGAAATTCACAGGGGCAAGACGGCCTTTCCTCTTTATCACTCCTTTCTCTTAAGAAGAAACTTTTAACTCAATTAAAGGAGAAAACCGTTTTTTCACAATAAAGTAATCGACACATTTGCAGAAAGAACAGGAGATAGAGCTGGTGTATAAATAAAAGAGTTGGTATATATATATATATATATATATATATATATTATATATATATATATATATATATATATATATAAAATAGACTATGCATGCTTTCCTATACATAATTGTCAGCGATCGCCACTGATATATATATATATATATATACATATATACACATATATATATATAGAAAGTAAGTATACAGTTAATAATTTATTTAAGGAAACTTTACACATAACATGTATTAATCACGCAGGTGTTTATTATCTACTCTGAAAGGAAAATGAATTTAAAAAATCAACATATGAAGCTGTATACCTACATTTGGGCCACTCTGTGTGTATGTATATATATATATATATATATATATATATATATATATATATATATATATGTGTGTGTGTGTGTGTGTGTGTGTGTGTGTGTGTGTGTGTGTGTGTGAATGAGAATTTATTTCTACAAAGCTAAAATATTTTTATAACTCATGCTTATTGAATGTACAATTCATGATGTTATGGTATTGCTCAGAAACTTATCCTTTCGCATGGACCTATTAATCTCTGGAAATGATATAACTGCTTCACCAGGAATGCCCATCTATCCATCTATCCATCCACTATTCATCCATTCACTGAATTTCTGTCCTTAATTTGTGAAATGTAAGATGTGAAAATGTAAGTTATGAAGTTCATTCTTGCAATTTAGTTTAAAATTGAAATGGAAAAATTGGGCACTCCGTCACGTTGAAGAGGTTTATCGAAGACTTAATTAACTTCAGACTCAAAATACACACGACTCATCCCATTTCAATTGGAGGACAAAGTTTTCAAGTATAAATTCTAATAAATTAAAGTGACGTTCAATAAAGCAAAGTTAAGAACAATCAAAAGATCACGTCTCGTCAATCAATAGAGACGAATATGAACGTAGATAAGGGTATAAGTTTTTCTCAAATATGAGCCAAGACGCAATGGAGGATCTGGAATACTCGACAAAAGTATACAACAGATGGTTCACAAAAGTAAAGAGACACTTTCAGATTTTCCATAGTTTTTGAGTTAATAATAAAAGTCGATAAATAATAGCAAATTTATTGAATCAATGTATTGAAAATCGCCTTGCCTCCCCTTTCCATCACGTAAAGCTGAAACACGTTCTAGCATTCCATTAATGAGCGTTGACATTCGGTCTTGAGGACAATCATCGTGACGTCTATTTATTTTTGTCAGTCCTCTGTGTAGTCACTAAGGTGAAAGGCCAAACCCGAACTAATTTATGTACAACCGAGTTCTTTGGTTTGTTGGATGAAAAGCGTAATGAAAAGATGAACCTAATAATCATAAGCATTTTGTCAAACCATCATTATTCAAATTGTAATTGGAATTGCATTAATAGTTTAGCTAAATACTGTATAATGTTTTGTTGAGACTTAACTGAAACGCAAAATAAATTGGTAGGAAGATAACAAACATGTGCAATGAATGACCATGCTATATATATATATATATATATATATATATATATATATATATATATATTATATATATATATACTGGCCTCTAAAATTACTTGGACCACCCCAAAAATTTTCTATTTTTTTTATAAATCCCAGAGAAGGTAGCAATTCTTGATAACAATCATTCCTCTGAGACTACGTGTGTCTAGACATATCGCAAAAAGGCAAATACCCATAACGGCTTATCGTAATCTTTTGAAAACCTTTTCTACATCTCATTCCACGACAAATATGTAGGTGGTCCAAGTAATTTTAGAGGCCACTGTGTGTGTGTGTGTGTGTACACACTCCACACACACACACACACACACACACACACACACACACACATATATATATATATATATATATATATATATATATATAATATATATATATATATAATATTACAATATTAAAACCTTACCTAAAGTGAAGTGCAACTCATGTAACAAAAAAAGTGCAGTACATAAAAACACAATAGAAGTTAGTATAGATATTTTAACTTTAAAAGCAAGAGCAAAAATATTGCAGTAATATTTCATGATGCAACGAAACATATTAGACGACTGTAATATTTTCAGTTATCATCCCACGCACACACACACACATATACATATATGTGCTTCGGTGGTGTAGTGGGTAGCGTCAAGATCCAGTGACGGCAGGCAGCGCGCAGCAAAACCCAGCTGTTCATCTTCCCACACAATAAAAATAAAATTGGTTGGTAGATAAATAGGTACCCTTGGTAGCCTAGTGGTAAAGACGCTGGGCTGTTGGTGGGTGCGTGGTTCGGATTCCACGTTAAAATGTAGGTTTAAGGTGGAGTGATAAGCTTGACCTTCGTTAGAATGAACAATTCGGGCGGAAGAAAAACCAAGGTTAACTGAGGTGTGTATACAGTATTATTTCGGCCGAAAGTCGAGCCAACATTCGGTTCCTAAATTCTAAAATAAATACATTGGTTTTACCTATATACAGGGTGTCCCGTAAGTCTGGAACCATAGGGCAAAATGATAAAAACGGCAATAAAAACGCCGAAGAGACTTTTGGGGACTGTTTGTGAAATGAGCGAGGATGGTAGCGGCTGTGTCATCGTCGGTGGATGTCCTCGGAGGTCCACTGAGTGGTTTATCTCCTATGGATCCCGTTTCCCTGAACTTTGCTACAAGTTTACCGACACAGCTGTGTATTATCGGCGCGCAGTCCGGATGCAATCTGTTAAATTCCTCAGCGACCTCCCTCTGACTCCGATTTCCTACGAGCAGAATTACCTGGATGCGTTCTTCCTTACTCAAAGACATCATGGCACTTGCATAAACGGAAAAACATGAATTACTTATTTTACCCTATGGTTCCAGACTTATAGGACACCCTGTATGTATATATATATATATAAAATAAATACAAACTAAATTAAAATTAAGAGTTTTTTTCGTTACGTGATTAATGCACCTCTTCAGTTCTTCATTCTGAGCAAAATTTAAAAGTGAGAATGAAAAGTGTGCAGTGACCAAACAGCAAAACATATATTCCAAGTATTGAAATTAATTGGCCAATATAGGTCCGATATTGAAGCCAATACTGGGCCAATATTGATTCAATGGTTCAACAATGGACCAATGTGTCTTTGTTATTTAGAATATGTATTCAGTTAGTAAGCTATTCGAAAATTTCGTAGCAACAACGAGTCTCTGGTTACGTAATATACCTTCTGAATTACGACTATGAGATAAATCCACTCACACGATCACTTGGTTTCTACGTTCGTTCGAACGGAGACCTATAAAGTTTAACGTGGAATTGGAACTGGGTCTGCTAAAGAACACCTTTAAAAAGCTCATTTGGACTAAATCTAATGGTTTATACTCAATTCAAATTAAATTACTAATAAGGGACCAAATAAATAAACTGAATTGAATTGAATTGAATTGAATAACCTTTATTAATAATAAAATAAATACATTGTTTTTACAATTTACAATGATATAAATAATTGTGAAGCTGGACTGTTTATTTTATTTAATTTGGCCCTTAAGTTTTAAGCTTTACTGAGTTTTTATAAATTAAGAGTCAAATTAAATAAAAATTAATTTTTACAGTTCTATTAATAAATGTATCTTGTGTATTACTGTAATATTGTCATAACTGTAAAATTTATTTTATCAATAAGCATTTTTCATTCATTCATTCATTCAACCCCTTCAGATTATCCCAAACCAGCACATTCTCCACAAGCTATATCCAGCCACGTAAATAACTGAATGAAAGGAAAACACTCCATGTATTTGCATCCATAACATAAAAAAAATCATGTATTTTTCACTGTATTCTTTACGTAACATTAAATTAAAAATGAACTAACAAGCGAACTAACAAGCAAAAATTAATAATTAGTTTGGAATGGAAGTCGGGTGGAAAAAAAAATTACTGTTTTTTCAAATTATTGATTTTATAATTACATTTTAACAAATCTTTATTTTCTCTCCATTACTCATTAAGGTCATTAGAAGTTAGATTACAACACCGTTTTTCATTTTCTCGAGGGTAATTACCTGTGACAAACGTGTTAATTATTATTTTTTACCTTAATTAATTAAAAAGTACGAAGGAATCAGCTCGAGGCTAAATAATCGTTGCGGCCTTTAATGTTGCCATAACTAGGGATTATCGAAATTTATTTAAAAATTATTGGTTTTACGAATATATATGTATATAGTCAGAGAGAGAGAGAGAGAGAAATATGGGTGTTACTATAGTATGCGGTCTACCTACGATTGGTTAGGTTTAGTCATGATATTTTCGTTAAAACTAACGAAAATATCATGACTAAACCTAACCAATCGTCAAGGGCGATTGACATTGGGATGTAAACAAGCAATTAGTAAACAAGATAAGAAGATATAATTAAAAGGTAGACCGCCGAATCGTAGGTAGATCGTATACTATAGTAGCACCGAATATGAATGCGATATCCCATTAAATATTACTAAAGAACACACAGGTGTATTAACATTTTCAATCTACACAACAGATCCTCTTCTAACACATTTTGGATATTAATTAGAATACGAGTACTTACGCCTATAGACCTTATCTTGGACCTAGGCTAAATACAAACTGACCTTTAACCTTTAAACCAACCCACCTGAACCAGCCTATAACATATAACAGTTATTTTTTTAAATCTACAGGGTGTCCTGAAAGTCTTGTTACACCTTTGTATAATCTCTGAATATTAAATGATGTTTCGTTCCAACAGGATGAAGCACCTCCCACTATTCCTTGAGGGTTCGTGAATATTTAAATGAGGTGTTTCTGATCGATGGATTGGGACATTTAAATGCAACATTAAAATGGCCTCCGAGAAGCCCAGATCTCTCGAGTTGTGATATATGCATTATGGGGATTTATAAAGGAAAAGGTTTCTCAAAACGTTATGATTTCAATGACGGAGTAAAGGAAGCCGTAAAGGATGCTTTTAAACTTGTAACACCTAAAATGGTGAGGAGCATAGCACACCGAACCGGGCGTAAAATCATTCTGTGCAGTGAGAACGATGGTTTGCATACAGATCCATTGGATACATGATAAACTTGTGTATAACAATGTATAAACTGCAATGTTGTATAATTCTGTATAAAATAAAATGTCTCACAGTATTTTCTACTATATACAGGACACCCTGTATGTTTATTGACAGCCTGATTTAGCAAATTGGGGAATTCTCCAATACAGATAATTCACATTCTTATTAGATCTTATGGTTGTCGTCTTCGTTTATTCATATCTTTACACCCCGTTCTAAGGCGGTCCGAGAAGCGTTATCTACTGACCCATCAAAGGAGGGCGTTACTGAAGAGTCTATTATTCATGAAGACCGCGTAAAAGATAGAGAGATGGGATCACCTGAAGATCAGGGCCCCCAGCCTTCTTTAGTTAGCCTTATAAGGCTAACTAACGAAAATATCACGACTTAATCTAACCAATCGTCAAGGGCGTACAGTAACGATTGGTTAGGTTAAGTCGTGATATTTTCGTTGGTTAGCCTTATAAGGCTAACTAACGAAGGCTGGGGGCCTTGATCTTCAGGTGATCCGAGAGATGTAATTAGTAAATTAGTGAACAAACACTGATTTGATATAAATGTGGTAAAAAAATTAACGAGACAGATGGAGATGTTCGTCTCGAAATGGCATACCATTAGAGATATACCTCCAACTTTTTTTATGAAGTATAACACTCAATCCCAAAGGTTGAAGTGAGCAAATGATCCTTGTCTATCCTTTTATGCGTAACTCATTTGAGTGTTTTCAGTCCCGAGTTCAAGCGTTGCGCAGACCACATTGAAAATGGGAAATTGTTTTTTAGATTCTTTACATATATATATATATCGTAAAGAACGACGCTTGTATAGGAGATATTCCGCGCAAGACGAGAGAGAGAGAACGAAACAAATGAAAAAATGAGGTAACCACCTGGGAATCGAACCCGGGATCTTCCGATTGCCGGTCAGACGCGATACCATTACACCATGGGCCTCACTCTTCCAAATGCCGTAATTCTTCTACATACTCGCAGAAACCAATGCCCCAAGGGGGCACCTCCCGCATGCCGTAACATTATATACATTCAACTGCAAAAAACACGCAGTATAAATAACGTAAAGAACGACGCTTGTATATGAGATATTCCGCGCAAGACGAGAGAGAGAGAACGAAACAAATGAAAAAATGAGGTAACCACCTGGGAATCGAACCCGGGATCTTCCGATTGCCGGTCAGACGCGACACCATTACACCATGGGCCTCACTCTTCCAAATGCCGTAATTCTTCTACATACTCGCAGAAACCAATGCCCCAAGGGGGCACCTCCCGCATGCCGTAACATTATATACATTCAACTGCAAAGAACACGCAGTATAAATAACGTAAAGAACGACGCTTGTATAGGAGATATTCCGCGCAAGACGAGAGAGAGAGAACGAAACAAATGAAAAAATGAGGTAACCACCTGGGAATCGAACCCGGGATCTTCCGATTGCCGGTCAGACACGATACCATTACACCATGGGCCTCACTCTTCCAAATGCCGTAATTCTTCTACATACTCGCAGAAACCAATGCCCCAAGGGGGCACCTCCCGCATGCCGTAACATTATATACATTCAACTGCAAAGAACACGCAGTATAAATAACGTAAAGAACGACGCTTGTATAGGAGATATTCCGCGCAAGACGAGAGAGAGAGAACGAAACAAATGAAAAAATGAGGTAACCACCTGGGAATCGAACCCGGGATCTTCCGATTGCCGGTCAGACGCGATACCATTACACCATGGGCCTCACTCTTCCAAATGCCGTAATTCTTCTACATACTCGCAGAAACCAATGCCCCAAGGGGGCACCTCCCGCATGCCGTAACATTATATACATTCAACTGCAAAGAACACGCAGTATAAATAACGTAAAGAACGACGCTTGTATAGGAGATATTCCGCGCAAGACGAGAGAGAGAGAACGAAACAAATGAAAAAATGAGGTAACCACCTGGGAATCGAACCCGGGATCTTCCGATTGCCGGTCAGACGCGATACCATTACACCATGGGCCTCACTCTTGCGCGGAATATCTCCTATACAAGCGTCGTTCTTTACGTTATTTATACTGCGTGTTCTTTGCAGTTGAATGTATATAATGTTACGGCATGCGGGAGGTGCCCCCTTGGGGCATTGGTTTCTGCGAGTATGTAGAAGAATTACGGCATTTGGAAGAGTGAGGCCCATGGTGTAATGGTATCGCGTCTGACCGGCAATCGGAAGATCCCGGGTTCGATTCCCAGGTGGTTACCTCATTTTTTCATTTGTTTCGTTCTCTCTCTCTCGTCTTGCGCGGAATATCTCCTATACAAGCGTCGTTCTTTACGTTATTTATACTGCGTGTTCTTTGCAGTTGAATGTATATAATGTTACGGCATGCGAGAGGTGCCCCCTTGGGGCATTGGTTTCTGCGAGTATGTAGAAGAATTACGGCATTTGGAAGAGTGAGGCCCATGGTGTAATGGTATCGCGTCTGACCGGCAATCGGAAGATCCCGGGTTCGATTCCCAGGTTACCTCATTTTTTCATTTGTTTCGTTCTCTCTCTCTCGTCTTGCGCGGAATATCTCATATACAAGCGTCGTTCTTTACGTTATTTATACTGCGTGTTCTTTGCAGTTGAATGTATATAATGTTACGGCATGCGGAAGGTGCCCCCTTGGGGCATTGGTTTCTGCGAGTATGTAGAAGAATTACGGCATTTGGAAGAGTGAGGCCCATGGTGTAATGGTATCGCGTCTGACCGGCAATCGGAAGATCCCGGGTTCGATTCCCAGGTGGTTACCTCATTTTTTCATTTGTTTCGTTCTCTCTCTCTCGTCTTGCGCGGAATATCTCCTATACAAGCGTCGTTCTTTACGTTATTTATACTGCGTGTTCTTTGCAGTTGAATGTATATAATGTTACGGCATGCGGGAGGTGCCCCCTTGGGGCATTGGTTTCTGCGAGTATGTAGAAGAATTACGGCATTTGGAAGAGTGAGGCCCATGGTGTAATGATATCGCGTCTGACCGGCAATCGGAAGATCCCGGGTTCGATTCCCAGGTGGTTACCTCATTTTTTCATTTGTTTCGTTCTCTCTCTCTCGTCTTGCGCGGAATATCTCCTATACAAGCGTCGTTCTTTACGTTATTTATACTGCGTGTTCTTTGCAGTTGAATGTATATATATATATATATACAGTGTGT
>JAJOZX010005047.1:242500-332500 GCA_023014485.1 Bathynomus jamesi | reverse complement strand
CGACCATAGTAATTAAAGGAAAGATTATCAAAAGCTAATTATTATTAATATGTGAATTTTAATTAATATTAAAGTTCTACGGATTTAATCTATACCAAGCAGAGGCTCCCATAATTTGAAAAAGAATAAACAGGACACGCACACACGTACACACACACACACACACACAAACACGTATGCGCATCTGCGTATAAGCGAGGTACCAACTTTTTTAAATTCATATATCTAAAAATCTAATTAACCACACCTACTTTAACCCTAACTTAACCTAAGTGCCATCAGATCACCTGAAGGTCAGGGCCCCCAGCCTTCGTTAGTTAGCTTTATAAGGCTAACTAACGAAAATATCACGACTTAACCTAACCAATCGTCAAGGGCGTACAGTTGACCTAACGATTGGTTAGGTTAAGTCATGATATTTTCGTTAGTTAGCCTTATAAGGCTAACTAACGAAGGCTGGGGGCCCTGATCTTCAGGTGATCCATGCCATCGAATTGAGAAGGGCATGATAAATGTTTCAGAGGCAGTTGAGGGCTCGAACAAGATGTATTAATATAACTTAACCTAACCAAACCTTAACTAATCTAATCTACTGTAGTCAGAAACAGCATACCTTTTTTCTAGATTTTTTACATAAATTTTGTAATGTTTCGAAGTATCAAAAGTTTTTCTCAAAAAAATTACCCCATTACATCTGTGAATTATCCCACCCTCGACTTTGCTTATGCCTAGTTTCCTACTCGCGCACGTGTGCACACACACACACACACACACACACACATATATATATATTATATATGTATATGGCACACACTAGTGCTTGTTATACTTGCCATAATTCTAGGTATTAAAAACACTGTAAAATTCACGCGTTGAATTTCCAAAGTAGCCCAAAAAGTCGCAAATGCAAAGTTTGATTTTAAGTTGCACGACAGGTTTGAAAGTAGTCCAATTTGCGACTTTTCGCGCATTTATCATTCGCACGTACACAGCCAAATGGAAACTACAATTTCAGATAAACATTTTACGTTTTATTACTTGTTTTTTACTTTCATGTTTTATTACATAGATATTTTTTATGTATTTATAAAAACGGGACGTAAGAGGGCCTTAATCGAACATCACTGAGCGGTGAAAATTTTTCCATTTTTTATGAACACTATCCACACGAAACTCAAAGTGGCCATATTAAATTTCACAACGTTGGTGCTGGTTAAGTATGCGGTCTACCATCTGAGTTTTGACAGAATATTTTCGTTAAAACTAACGAAAATATCACGACTTAACCTAATCAATTATTTATCAAGGGCGTACAGTTGATCTATTAGTAAATAGTAAATACTATTCCAGAAACAAACAATGTTATAATTAATAATAGATCAACTGTACGCCCTTGATAATTGGTTAGGTTAAGTCGTGATATTTTCGTTAGTTTATATTCTGTTAAAACTCAGATGGTAGACCGCAGTGTGGTAGACTGCTCGAAGCTAGGTAGACCGCACACTTAACCAGCACCCACAACGTTAAATTTAAGCTACACCAATTGTTTTGGAATACCCACATTACCATAATATGAAAATGTTCACGGCTGGAACAATTATGATACTCAAATAATGTTAAATGTCGTACACCTTCCTTTTAAAATGCTTTAAATTAACAATTTGAAATGAACTGTATTTTTCAATGGGACGATTTTAATTTGAGTCGAAGCTATATAACGAACTTGAATGGGTAGTTTTCTCTTCAGAGTTAAATTAAAATAATTCACCTGTTTTTAGAGTGGAAGGTTGAAAATATGAAATCATTTTTAATGGTCCATAAACAAGT
Source organism: Bathynomus jamesi (assembly GCA_023014485.1). Taxonomy (NCBI): domain Eukaryota; kingdom Metazoa; phylum Arthropoda; class Malacostraca; order Isopoda; family Cirolanidae; genus Bathynomus; species Bathynomus jamesi. Next base: position 330,673 of record JAJOZX010005047.1, on the reverse strand, counting down.
TTTAGCTCATAAAAGTCATAGTATAAGAGAGAGGATTTAAAATGTTTTTTCCTACACAAAATGAAAGAAATTTCTTTAAATTCGAATTTCCTCTTCTCATTTTCGTAAATAATTCTTCATTCGTGGAATTTCTTCATTAATTTATGAATTAAAATTCCGCAAATTCTTTTTTTTTTTCATTTGCATTAAAAAAATACCAACTTGAAGTTTTTTTTAGACTTATCTAACTCAAATACACCCATGGTAACAGGGAGATCTTTAAAACATCGTTCTAAGTATGTTAATTAGTCTAGTTTGCATATTATATATATATATATATATATATATATATATATATATATAACAAGCACGTTTTGAATGAGAAATGAGATAGTCGAAACAATGGGGAAAGAAGCATATGTTTAATACAAGACCTTAAGAGTCACTAAACTGAACAACGGATGTTCACATTATAACTCATTTCAGGTAATCAGAGGCGTGAGAACGCAATTTAATCCTCATAATATGAATCAGTGGCCTGAAGGCATTGTTGTGAGGGAATATATTCACTTTAACAAGAGAGAGAGGAACGTACAAAGTAACAACAATAATAATAGTAGGGTAGATAATAATGCAGGACTATGAATTAACTTCTTTCCTTATAATTAATAGAGTTTTTAGTTAATTTCAACAAACTATACCAAAGCGATTAGCTTCACAAGTTAGGTATAATTAACATAAAGTAATATTACATTACAAGGACTTAGTCGAGGAAGATTATAAGGGGTTCCAAAAAACCTTAGCCCCCCCCCCCCCCCCCATTTGCAGCTTACATGTTTACTTATTTCGAAATAGTTTTTAGTGATTATAAAAATATATAAAATTCTTTATTTATTGCAGGTATTAAAATTACTCTAGCTGATAAAGTGATAATATAATGGCTTCTCAATTAATTGGTGATTCGGAGAGGCAACGTGTGATAGATCGCATATGACAATAACATTTCGGGAAGCTCGTGATGCTGGAGCCACCTTTATAACACGTTCATTAGGGTGGATCGATTTTACATTTTTTTTTATTTCCATATTCTAATAGAGACAAAAACTTGCGCATGTATGAGAAAATAGCCTCTGCAAAATCTTAGCTTAATAGGTAATCATCTTCTGCCCCCGGCAGAGCGATGAAAATCATATTTTAGTAGTCAAAAACGTATTTTTCTTATAATTTTTAAAATATTTCAATATGTATCAAAATTATTCCTAATAACTATAAAGTCGATGAAAAAGACCTCATATGATCGTTTTTCCAAGCGCGTTGTCCTACGTTAATATCTTTTGCCCCCGGCAACAACGTCAAATGTTGAAAAAATAGGTAATTTATATACATATTATCAGATCGGCTCTTTGTCTTAAATAATGCATTTATATATTTCCCATAGCATTTATATCGTTGCTTAGGCATGAAATAACACACACGCAAAATTTTATGACTCTAGAGTAATATCTTCTGTCCCCGAGAAAAGTCTAAATGTGGATTATAATTACGTTAATGCGATGTTATAAGTACGATAAGTACAAAGTACAGCTCTTCGCTTGCTAATTTTATAAAATTAGCAACCCAGAACTCACCACGAGGAGGTGGCTGTACTTCGAGTTCCACCCTATCCAGCCCCAACCACCCTTCCTTTGGCTGCATGTCGATTTACATACGGTAATCTTTCTTAGAATCAAATCGTGGAATTTTTGTTTGGAAGTGAAGACGGGAGCGGATGAATCCGTCCCTCCTTCTATTCCACTTACACTGGCAGAGGCTTCGGTTACTAATTTGATGAGTCTCTCGACCGCTTGAGTATGACAAGGGAATAGTGGGATCAGTCCATCAGGCTGGTCTCCCGTCTCAACAAACTTTTTTATTCGGGTATCAGGTATTGTTTTTGTAACGGGGGGTTCGGTCACCTCAGCCGTTTGCCAGTTGATCATTTCGTAATAGTTTTGACTATCGTAGAGCAGCTCAGGCATGGCGAAGGCTCGAATTTCCCCCGCTGGTGATTGTTTTGATCGTGCTTTTAATATTCTTCTCCATCCCAATTCTCTTATGTGTTGCTCATCGGCATGTAGCATGGAGATCAAAATATTTTCTGGGTGAGCAAAGAAAGAATTTCTACGGAGGACTTTGTTGGCGATTGTCTTAGATCTTTGAGGCATGGTCTGAGAGAGACGCATCATTTCGAAAAAATGTTTTGCGCCCTCAGTGAAACTGGAGTTTTTCTTTATCTTAAACCAAATTGGTGCGTAAACTGTCATAATGAATCGCACAATTTCGTTGAAGGTGCTGGAGGGTTCACTGGTTGAAACATAGAGGCGCAGAAATCTATTTGCTGTTGTCAGCCACCTGGAATGCGCCATCTTACCTGGATTTCGAGCCGCGAGAGCTGAAGAGCAGCTACCGCTCGACACTGCTCTGTAGATGCCTAACAAATATTTTTGGTCAGTGCTCAACTCGGCATCATCTATGTCAATGTCGGGAGATGGAATGGCATCGAATTCTGTAATTGGAAGTTTTTCGCAGTCGTTCAGTTGTTTTCCAACTGGTCCAGTAAAGCTCATTGGCCCAGTTGTTTTGCCGTCCAAGTCTTGAACGAGGTGTCGCAGTGATAATTCATTAACGTGTAATAGGCATGTGTGTGTTATTTCATGCAAAAGCAACGATATAAATGCTATGGGAAATATATAAATGCATTATTTAAGAAAAAGAGCCGATCTGAAAATATGTATATAAATTACCTATTTTTTCAACATTTGACGTTGTTGCCGGGGGCAAAAGATATTAACGTAGGACAACGCGCTTGGAAAAACGACCATGTGAGGTCTTTTTCATCGACTTTATAGTTATTAGGAATAATTTTGATGCATATTGAAATATTTTAAAAATTATAAGAAAAATACGTTTTTGACTACTAAAATATGATTTTCATCGCTCTGCCGGGGGCAGAAGATGATTACCTATTAAGCTAAGATTTTGCAGAGGCTATTTTCCCATGCATGCGCAAGTTTTTGTCTCTATTAGAATATGGAAATCGAAAAAAATGTAAAATCGATCCACCCTAACGTTCATGGGTTGCCAAAAAGTTGCGAAGAAGTGAGGACTTCGTCAAAAGAAATTGGAATAAAACTTTGGATGAATGTGAAATGGATACAACCAAATCTGGGCGCCCAAATTTGCCACTCTCTCAGGAAACAAAGGAAATCATTGAAAGCGGTACGCGTAAGCGGAAAAACAGCTGTGCTAAACTTTCTAGAGAGATCGAAGTGTTCAGAGGAAAGATCGTTAGTGGTGAGATCATTCGACTGTACCGTCATAGGCAAGGTTTAAAGCCTTGGCATGAACTTCCAAAGCCAAGAAAAACTCAACTTAACATCGATGACAGAATGTGGTTTGCCCATTATCTTGAAGATTGGGATGTGGATGATTTCATGCATTTAGCTGTCTCCGATGAATTTTTTGTTTACGTAACACTTCGGCCATCTACCAAAATGATCGAGTGTGGGCCACAACACCAGATGAAATTGATGACAATGAACATTATCGCGAATTATTAAAAAGTCCAGACTGTATTGGTGTGTTTGTTTTGTTCACTGCAAAGAAGCTCATGTGGGTGCTGAAGCCAAATGGTCAGAGTTGGGATGGACAGTATTTTCGTGATATTATTCTATCCCAGCATGTCATTCCTTTTCTAAGAACCCCAAACAATGTTATGGATGTCGATCAGGTCACACTTCTGCACGATAAGGCCCCCTGCTTTAAGGCATTAGCCACTCAACAGTTGTTGCGGAACCATGAGATCGATTTCTTTGGAAATGAAGAATGGCCAGGAAATTCTCCTGACCTGAACGTCTGTGAACACATTGGATCAGTTATAAAGGACAAGGTTGAATCTCTTGTTTCAAGAACCTGCAGCAAATCGATTTTCGAAGGCTACAATGACGCAACACATTGAAACTGTTTTAGCAAATTTGCGTAACGGTCAAGATCTATTCACGTCACTTTTGGCAAGCTACCCAAAGCGAATTCAGGCTGTCTTGGAAGTCAATGGCGGGAACACCAAGTTTTAATTGTTTCTCATTAAATGCAGGATTAAATTCTCTTTTGTAAGGTATGTTTAGTTTTACTGTACCTCTAATGATTTAGGCCATGGGCGGGGGGGGGGGGGCTAAGGTTTATTTGTTGTTACAAAATTGGGAGGTTAATGATTTTCACAGACATGTTTATAATAGATCAGTAAATAAGTTAAAATATTTTCTCAAAGATCTATAGAAAAGAAGGTGGATTTTTTTTATTATTATAGGCGACGGGAGTTCAAACCAAACCTTCAAAGAGTTAAGCAAGAAAAATTGTTTATTCATTTCTTTTCTATAATTGTTCTACCAGAAAATTAAGAATTATACTGATTAAGAAAAAGAGGTATTTTAACACTATATATTTTGTTAATTTCAGTAACGGTTTGAGAATTTATAAAATAGACCATATCTTGTTAAAATGCCTTTTTCATTAATCAGTACTTGTTTATTTTTGGTGATCCCTCCTATTTCTTTTGCACTGTATAATATACACATATATACTTTCTATTTCTTGCCTTCTCCCTTCATTCCCCGCTGAGGTGTATTGTTAATTACACGAAAGGCCTTGGAATCGCTTTCCATATTTTCTCGTGATTGTATATAATATTATATATATATATATATATAATATATATATTATATCAACGTAAAGAACGACGCTTGTATAGGAGAATATTCCGCGCAAGATGAGAAGAGAGAACGAAACAAATGAAAAACTGAGGTAACCAGCCGGGAATCGAACCCGGGATCTTCCGATTGCCGGTCAAATATGATAACCATTACACCAGGGCCTCACTCGAACAAATGCCGTAATTCTTCTACATACGCGCAGAAACCAATGCCCCAAGGGGGCACCTTCCGCATGCCGTAACATTATATACATTTTAACTGCAAACACGCAGTATAATCAACGGCATTTGTTCGAGTGAGGCCCGTGGTGTAATGGTTATCATATCTGACCAGCAATCGGAAGATCCCGGGTTCGATTCCCGGGTGGTTACCTCATTTTTTCATTTATTTCGTTCTCTCTTCTCATTTTGCGCGGAATATTCTCCTATACAAGCGTCGTTCTTTACGTTGATTATACTGCGTGTTTGCAGTTAAAATGTATATATATATATATATTACAGTTCTTAACAATTTTAAAATTGTCGAAATTGGTTTTTGGGGAAGCAAAAAGTGAAGCTTTCTGGAAAATACACTATTCAATCACTCTCAACGGAGTGAATATGCAGGATTAATCTTAATGTAATCTTAATGTAATTTTTGCTGGCAAATGAAAATACTTCGGCTTCAGTTCCTGAATTTAAGAGTTTGATTAAAGAGTTAAAGACAGGCTCCCTTCCAGGTACACGTATTGGTATGGATACGTTTTATCAATGTTTTGAACAGATTCTTTATAAATGCAGAAAGTACCCTTTCTTCCATACCCCCCCCCCCATTTAGGGTACAAACATCTATAACAGCATCATATATATATATATATATATATATATATATTATATATGCATTTTTTTTTTAATTGAGCCAATTAGTATTAAAATTCTAACCACACTTACACTAAATATCCCCCCCCCCCCACTAAATTATTAATATCCTAAAAATGTAGTAACTCATCTTCCGTCTTCCATTTTCCAAAGGGAAACTTTTTGCGCTTTCGAAATTGTTTAATAACTTTAAAGACCAAATTTGTTGTTTACGCTAATGAAAGCTCAACGAAGGGAGATATTAATACACAGAATTTTAAGATGAGAAAAATTTTGTTTAACTTTGAATGTTTGAGTAGTCACGCGAAAGTGTTTTATTATGTGCCATTAAGTTCATCAAAAATTTTCTTCAACTTTTTTTCCTCCCCAGTTTATCATGAAGAAAAATTGCAGTGCCCAAGTATTGAATTATGATATACAAAAGGTTGACAGAAGTAAATAGACACCACAATGATTTTCCGGATCACCTGAAGATCCGTCACCCCAGCCTTTTTTAGTTAGCTTTATAAGGCTAACTAACGAAAATATCACGACCTAACCTAACCAATCGTTAGGTCAACTGTGCGCCCTTGATGATTGGTTAGGTTAGGTCGTGATATTTTCGTTAGTTAGCCTTATAAAGCTAACTAAAAGAAGGCTGGGGTGACGGATCTTCAGGTGATCCGATTTTCCTCAAGAACAAATGGCAAAGCTCATCAATGGAATGCTAGAACGCGTGTCAACTTTACGTGAATACAAAGGGGAAAGCAACGTGATTCTAAATATATTTATTCAATAAATTTGATAATATTTAGTGACTTATATTATTTAATCAAACACTATGGAAAAACTGAAGGTGGTTATTTACTTTTGTTAACCATCTGTTTGTACTGTACAGGGTGTACATAAAGTCAGGATCTATTTTTGTGAAGCACTTGGAAATTATATGGAATTCAATCATAAAATGATAAAGTGGTAACATTTATTAAATAATTAAGAGTAGGATTCGACGTGACGCCCATCAGTATCCCTGCACAGCTCAAATCGTTCCGCAACATTTCTAAACACATTCTGGAGCATTTGCGGGTTATGTTATCTGCAGCAGTTCGTATACGTGTACGTAAGTTTTCAAGACTCGTAATCTTCGTCTGATAGACGTGCGATTTGATAAAGACCCATGCAAAGAAATCTAAAGGGGTTAAATCTGGTGATCTCGCTGGCCAAGGTCTTTGGTTGCTTCCGCGTCCGATCCAGCGATTTGGAAAACGTCCATTTAGATAATCCTGAACAATTTTGGCATAGTGACAAGGAGCACCATCATGTTGATAGACGACGGGGATAGGATTGTTAGTACCGTCGTCTATCAACATGATGGTGCTCCTTGTCACTATGCCAAAATTGTTCAGGATTATCTAAATGGACGTTTTCCAAATCGCTGGATCGGACGCGGAAGCAACAAAAGACCTTGGCCAGCGAGATCACCAGATTTAACCCCTTTAGATTTCTTTGCATGGGGCTTTATCAAATCGCACGTCTATCAGACGAAGATTACGAGTCTTGAAAACTTACGTACACGTATACGAACTGCTGCAGATAACATAACCCCGCAAATGCTCCAGAATGTGTTTAGAAATGCTGCGGAACGATTTGAGCTGTGCAGGGATACTGATGGGCGTCACGTCGAATCCTACTCTTAATTATTTAATAAATGTTACCACTTTATCATTTTATGATTGAATTCCATATAATTTCCAAGTGTTTCACAAAAATAGATCCTGACTTTATATACACCCTGTATATACAGGTCGGCGCAAACTCGCGCACCGTAGGAATTTTCAATGTGGACCATAATATATTATTTTTTTTCCTTTAGGTAGAGGATGGTTGCGAAATTAACAATAGATGAGAGGGTGAGCCTGGTTTTAATATGTACGCTAGGTACGCTACTGCAAGTCGATCAGTCGCGGTAATGGTCTGAAGTTAGTTAATTCTAATGAAGCTAAACATTTTTTCTTCAATCGTATAGTTAATTTGTGGAATGGATTGCCAGCCTTTAAAAAGAGACTGCAAACTGTAGATGCTTACCTTGCCTTAACACCCCAACCCCCAAGTTAGTAGCATTTTTTAGCGCATAAAAGTATTGTAGAATTTTTATTCAAGTACTCTCCACTTTGCTTAAAAAATTTTACTTTAGCTTTAAATTTCCTTCCTTTCTTTCAATTTTATTTCTTTGTTTTTGATTTACAATTTTAATGCAAAAAACTTCACTTTTCTACTTGAAGGTCAAATTAGAATAACAAAACCCACTCTGTCTATTAGAGTGGGTTTTTATTATTACAATTTTAATTTATCTTTAAATTGTCTTCCTTTTTTTAACCTCCCTTTCTTAAACAGACAGCCTCGTAGGGACTAGCCGGTCTATTGCTGTTTGGTATCCTTTGTATTCTTTCATAATATTTACTCATCATGATGCTAAGATAGTGACACCTCGAAGAATTAGCATATTCATCACCACTACCATAACCACCACCTCAATCATCATCATCTTCATAAAAAAAAACATTATATATGCTTTCATCTTCCAAATACGATCCCTTTCAACTGTATTTATAGCGTCTGTCAGCTTTTATATTCATAGCATATATATCCCTCACAGAAGAACAACAAAAAAAAAGCCACTTATTTCTTATAGACGAACAAGAGAATATTCTCTTTGTCTGACCAAAAGCATAAAATAAATGAATTTACCGCTCAAAGCCCAGAGCTTACATATGTATAAATATAAATCTTATTTATTTATAGAAGCACCATATGAGACTCCAGCAATAACAGAAAGGTCACGAGGGAAAAATATGTAATTAAAAAAATTGAACATGGCAAAGTATAGTAATTCCTTGAATAAATACATAAAAGATTCACACCTCTTGTTTGTGTATGCATTAGGTGTCATTTTTTTCCTGACATATATATATATATATATATATATATATATATATATATATATATGTGTGTGTGTGTGTGTGTGTGTAACACCCTGAGAATAAGCAGCCAAGACTTTTTAATAGCCAGTATACTGGTCTCCAAATCCTACAAATGAAGTGAGATGCAACAGTAGAAGGGTTTATTAGTAAAAGATCATAATTTTCTCTCATATAGTTAGTTTGAAGCCACCGACTAATAGACATTGAGGATAATCTTCCTATACAGATATTCTCCAGACCCAAATTCGCTTAAATTCAGTGGTCGAAGGGGACGTTCATACAATCATCACGTGAAAATTTTATGAGTTTCTAGATCAGTGGTTCCCAACCTTTTTTGCGCCATGCCCCACCTCGACACCTCAAAAAATTTGATGCCCCCCATTATATAAAAAAAATTTGGTGTTTAAAAGGTATTATTTAAAATTTACAATAATATGAGTACATTTAATATGAGTTACCGTACATTCAATATGAGTAAATAAACTTGAGGTTGAAGCTAACTAATTATTACCTTGAAATAAATTTCTCAGTTGAAAAGTTATAATTTTAAATTTCAATAATATGAGTACATTCAATATGAGTTACATTAAATATGAGTCAAGAACTTGAGATTGAAGCTAACTATATTATTCCTTGAAATAAAACTTCTCAGTTGAAAAGTTGCAATTTTAAATTCACAAAAAAGTAATTTAATCAATAATACCACTTTAAATTCACAATATTAGGTAAAAATACAGCAAATTCAAAGTTTGATAATCTCAAGTTAGTGAGATCCTTGAGCTTGATGTTTACTACAAATGGTTTTGATTTCAGGCACTAACTTAGTTAGCTTCAGTCTTAAGTCTCCTCGTTTTGTGATATCCAGTCGGTTTCTTTTTTTCTGTAGTAAGTCACTTACAGCACTAAAACCACATTCCACCAAATATGAAGATGGGAATGGTAACAGTAGCTCTCTCGCCAAACGAGTTGAATTATTATGTATAAATTTCATTTTATTATGTATAAATTTCATTATTTTATAATTTTATTATTATGTATAAATTTCATTTTATTGTAGCATTTTCAAATTGCCCCCCAAAATATTCAAATTGCCCCACGTTGGGAATCACTGTTCTAGATCTTTCTTAGATTCCTCAATTTATTAAAATACTTGTCCAAAAGCTATCAACTTTAGTTCAGCTACATTTTATATTATTGCCAGAATATTCAGACAGCTCAATCTGATATCTATGAACTTGTTTTATCCAATGACCACTAGGATAAATACCACTAAATTCTTTAACTCAAATATTAGGAATCTCTTAAGTAGTAGACTATTCACTCTTCAACACAAACTTTACCCCTTTTGCTGTTTAAACCAAACAACTGATATTGATTGATCTATATTTTGCAGTACACCCTAAACGTCTATGTATCTGTAGAGAGAAAAAAATAAAATTATAGTAACAATGAAGACATTACAATGTTTCAGCAAGCAATTACATTTGATTGTTAAATGTAAGGGATTACCTATTACAATAACTAATATTACTGTAGCTGCTCATGTATAGCTTCCTTTGAATTGTTGTGATCACAATGTTTTGAAGATTCTTCAAGTTTCCATTAATCACGAAAATATCACGACTTAACCTAACCAATCGTCAAGGGCGTATAGTTGACCTAACGATTGGTTAGGTTAAGTCATGATATTTTCGTTAGTTAGCCTTATAAGGCTAGTTTCACGGTAGAGCACGTATTGGAATATGGTAGATCACAGTTTCGCGGTAGAGCACATATTGGAAGAGCACCCATTAATCTTCTGTAAGTGAGAAATAAATAATTTTATTTTAATATACGTCAATTGAATATTTATTATTCGTTAAATAGGGGGCCTACATATAATTTTTCTTCTGATCTCATTTATTATTTGCATGTGGCTATTATTTCTATAAAACACTGACGGACGCATGCGCGTGGGTCATTCAATGGCATGTACTTTTTTCTTATTAATATCACTGTCGTTCATAGTAGCAGTTGAGTAGCGTGCTTATTTTAGGCTTCAATATATGTATACATTTTGACATTACATTGAATTCGGAGGTTCGACTGCCGATGGTGCACAAACAAATTATTGTACTATAAATATTGAGGGTGGGATTTCGACTCCCGTTGGTGTATAAACGAATTATTGTACTATAAGGATTGGGGTCGGGGGTTCCACTTCCGATGATGTAATATCACTGTCATGCCTAAGACAGATTTGAATGGTGGTTAGTAAGTGTATAATGTGACGTCACACACACACGCACACGCACACACACACACACACACATATATATATATATATATATATATATATATATAAAATTGGGAGTGTAGCATACCCCACAGTTTTATATTATATATATGTGTGTGTGTGTGTGTGTGTGTGTGTGTGTGTGTATATATATATATTATATATATATATATATATATATATATATATATATCAGGAGAAGTAAAGAATAATGCATGAGAGATAGGTTAGCTAACTCTAGACTTAATTTTCTTCTCTTTTTGGTTGGGGGAGAGGCACCATCCATTCCTATTGGTACTCCCCCCTCCTTGGCACTCTCTCACCCCCCCCCCCGCTCTCCTACTAACCCCTTCCCCACTACCCCTATCCCGTACCCCCTCTACATAAATGCCCCAATACTACTTCTCCTCCATGAAGATAACCTGATAACAGTTTAGTGGTGTGACAAATGGGTGGCTGAGATGCCTATTTTATTTGTTTCAACATCCCATCCTCTTTCTTGTTCCCGAAGTCGCTGCTTGACTTGCAGTGTGCTAAAGATCTTGCTACAGAGCAAATGGGATGAGATCCAAGGTGAAACACTAATTAAATTATGTTATACACTACCTGACATGCAGCTGTGGTTGTCAGCAAAGGAGAATAATTTGATGACAATGCTTTGAAGCAAATGTTTTGCTGAATTAGGTCTTTATTGCATATGGAGGTGTAATTCCTCTTAAATGTGATATATATATCACATTTATGGCTGTTATTACTTCATTTATTCGTTATATATTCAGTGTCCCTATGAACTTACGTACTTATTGCGTTTGTCTTTGTTTAGATTTCTTTTTTAGTTTAGAACACTTATATATATATATATATATATATATATATATATATATATATATATATATATATATATATATGTGTGTGTGTGTATATATAGATAGTGAAGGATTAAATGCTGTTCAGTGAATAGGGTACATGTTCTAAATTTCACCGAAGATGGAAATGCATCGAAGAAATCGAAATTTTTTTTGGGGGGGGAGCATCGAACGTTTGTGAGTTGGAAGTAAGGTCTAAACTGATCTAGCAAAAAAGAAAAAAAAAGGCAGGGGTTCAAAACCCTAATGCACTCATCCAGGAAGTGGTTGACAGCAGTTAGTACGAGCTTTTTATTCGAATTTGGCCCTCCAAAACGATGATCATATATAAGCGTGTCTGTATGGTGTGGTACGACCATCCACTCGCAGTCACACTTCCCACGCAATATGGAACTGGTTTAAAAGATGATTTCCACCGGGAAGTCGTAGGTTTAATGGCACGAAACATTTTACTTCGTACCCTCTGCCAACAATGACCTACTTCGCGAAAATTCGAGGCTTAATGACCGAAAAAAGGTCGCTCAAAGGAGGAGCAGTTTCCTGAACAGTCTGACCAGAAGAAGCTCGTTTGGCCGCTACGTCCGCACGTTAGTTTCCTGAAACGTTTTTATGGGCAGAAGTCGAGTAAAAAAAGACGTGTTTCCATTTCCTTGTTATGAGACGTCCAAAGCTGAATATGTTGCACTATCAGGTGACGTAGAAACTGCTAACAAATAAAATAGAACAATCTCAACGTCAGAATGAATTAGAAAGTCACTGCCAGAATGTATGTATATAGATTTACTGAAAAACTAACAGCTCTGAGAGTGTATATATATATATATATATATATATATATATATATATATATATATATATATATGGGAATGAACTCAGAATGGTTCCCTGAGGTTTTTATGATACACACAGACCGTGCATGGAACAAGGAACTCTTCTAGGAAAATTAAATCCACTATAGTCCGAATAAGTAATGGTAAATGACAAATACTATAGTTTTTTCTTTTTCATGATGCTAGCCCGACGTGGGCAATGGGTCACTCGCAAAGAGGTCCCAAAAAATATAGCTTCCCTCACCAACTATCTGCAAAGCAGATAGGATCCAGCTTTGGGACAAGATCTAGGGTTTAAAGCAGCCTAGCCCAGCTACATTTAGAACCTCAATATAAGCAAAAGACTCGCTGCCTTCACGTCAGATTGAATACGTCAAAGAAAAAGGGGTAACTATTATCATATATTTTTAGCCAAAAACCAAAACTTAAACCTCAACTGGCAGAATTGAGCGTCCACTTTTCAAGGCACATAACATGTCTGTTTCGTGATGGGAATGAACTCAGAATGGTTCCCTGAGGTTTTTTATAATACACACAGACCGTAGCTGGGTTGGGCTAGGCTGCTTTAAACCCTAGATCCAGTCCCAAAGCTGGATCCTATCTGCTTTGCAGATAGCTGGTGAGGGAAGCTATATTTTTGGGACCTCTTTGCGAGTGACCCGTTGCCCACGTCGGGCTAGCATCATGAAAAAGAAAAACTATAGTATTTGTCATTTACCATTACTTATTGGACTATAGTGGATTTAATTTTCCTAGAAGAGTTCCTTGTTCCATGCACGGTCTGTGTGTATCATATATATATATATATATATATATATATATATATATATATATATACAGTAAACCCTCATTATTCGCGGTAGATGCGTTCCACTCGCGCCGCGAATAAGGGAAATCCGCGAATACGCCATACTCCATTGATTTTGTGCCTAACGTACAGGAAGGTGATTCATATCCTTGCCTTTTAGTGCTCGCGGGCGGGCTGCCTTATGAATTAAGCCAGGCTTCACCATGTGACCTGCAGCATTGGCACAAAAGAGAAGAGTTACACGATCTTTTGCGGCTTTGAATCCCGATGCATGACGCTCCTCCTGACTAATGTAAGTGCAATTTCTTCCTAAAAAGGGCAGTCTCATCGGCGTTAAAGACCTGTTTAGGCTTACACCCCTGAAATTTTGACATTGTGCAGCGAAAAACGTTTTTTGAATCTTTCAAACCAGCCTTTACTAGCTACAAAGCTTGATTCGGGAGTGTTGCTCGTTCCTTCTCCTCCGTCGGCGGCCTTGAAGCAGTGACCGCGAATAATTGAAGCCGCGAATGGTGATGCCGCGAATAGCGACGGTTTACTGTATATATATATATAAGCTGGATCCTGTCTGCTTTGCAGATAGCTGGTGAGGGAAGCTATATTTATGGGACCTCTTTGCGAGAGACCCGTTGCCCACGTCGGGCTTGCATCATGAAAAAGAAAAACTATGGTATTTGTCATTTACCATTACTTATTCGGACTATAGTGGATTTAATTATCCCAGAAGAGTTCCTTGTTCCATGCACGGTCTGTGTGTATCATAAAAAACTCAGGGAACCATTCTGAGTTCATTCCCATATATATATATATATGTGTGTGTGTGTGTGTGTGTATATATATATATAGAAAGCGTTCATATAAATTTTAATTAAGGATTTATTTGATGTATCCCTCCATTACAGAATGGTAATTACAAGCTAAATTGCATCCATCAACCTATCTTTTCATATTTCTCTCTATTTACAGATAGAAAGATATCTTATATCAGCCCATCTATCCGATTCTTTCAAAAGATTTGAAGCACATTCATTCTGAAATAAAATCACATTTTCTCCGATAATAGTTGTTACTGGAAATCATAACTTATTATCATTATTATTATTATTATTATTATATATACACCGTGTATATATATATATATATATATATATATATATATATACATTTTAACTGCAAACACGCAGTATAATTAACGTAAAGAACGACGCTTGTATAGGAGAATATTCCGCGCAAGATGAGGAGGAAGAACGAAACATGAAAAAATGAGGTAACCACCCGGGAATCGAACCTGGGATCTTGCGATTGCCGGTCAGATATGATAACCATTACACCATGGGCCTCACTCGAACAATGTAGGAGAATTACGGCATTTGTTCGAGTGAGGCCCATGGTGTAATGGTTATCATATCTGACCGGCAATCGGAAGATCCCGGGTTCGATTCCCGGGTGGTTACCTCATTTTTTCATTTCGTTCTTCCTCCTCATCTTGCGCGGAATATTCTCCTATACAAGCGTCGTTCTTTACGTTATATATACATATATATAGATATATATATATATATATTTGTTGGTGACAAATTTCGCCTCTCCAAAAAGTATAAAATATATAGATTCCATTTCTTTCCGCTTTTACAATTGTTCAGTTCCATGGCAACTGTAAACTATTCGCGAAGTGATCACTTGCTTTTCTGTTTTTTTACTTTTCTTTTACGATAAGATGATAAGATGGTGAGTTTGGAATTTTTGTATGACGTATAAAGCAATAATACCACCTTAACTCTAGAATTAGCAATATGAGGTAATTTAGCTGCAATAATTTATCAATATCTATACTTTAATGTATAATGTAAGGACGTATTTAATTACAATAAAACAAACGCCTACATAAGTAGATATTATATATCTGTAGAAGTAGATTAATTTAAGCAGTGTTGAGGGAAATTTATGTTGCAGACGTCTATGGCTGTTGTTATTTCATTTATTCGTTATATATGCGTTAATTGCGTTATATATTCAGTGTCCCTATGAACTTACGTGCTTATTGTGTTTGTTTTTGTAGCTAGATTTCTTTTTCTTAGTTTAGAACACACACACACACACACACACACACACATATATATATATATATATATATATATATATATATATATATATATATATATATATATATATATATATATATATATATATATATATATTATACTCTTCGAAAGGACAAAACTTCTGTCACCGAACCTATATATATATATATATATACAGTGGCATTCAAAGTCTGCGTTCACCTTATAATCACATAATTTATTGTAAATTGTATAACTATATATGATAATTACAACAAAATTTGATTTTGTATTGTTACATTATTTACTTCTAAATGTAATTATTATAAATTAGTAAAGAAATTAACAATTTAATGGCATAATCTTATTAATAGTCGATATGACCTCCTTTTGCTTTAATGACAGCTTCCACTCTGTGAGGCATGGATTCAGCAAGTTTCTGGATTACAGCTTGTACTATGCCGTTCCAGCATTCTTCTACATTCTCCCAGAGAGAATCAAGAGAAGTTATATTCTTTTTATCTTTCAGACTCTTCAAATTGTCCCAAAGATGCTCTATTGGATTGAGATCAGGACTTTGTGGAGGAAACTTCATAATTTGTAGAACACCTTCATCTTTTTTCTTGTTGAGATAGTTTATGCAAAGGTTAGAAGTGTGCTTTGGGTCGCTATCCTGCTGAAAAATGAATCCTTGTCCACAAAGCCTCAATCCTGATGGTATTGCATGTCTTACTAGTATGGAGTGGTACTTCTCTTTTGTGAGAGTGTAAGTGATTCTGTGAAGATCTCCAACTTCAGAATAAGTGAAACAACCCCAAACTTGAATGTGCCTCCACCATGTTTCACTGAATGTTTTATGCAGGAATCTATCAGTTTTTCGTTGGTTCTACGTCTACGTCTATGGGACCCAAAAAGTTCCACTTTTGATTCCTGAGTAAAATGAACTTTTTTCGGTATTCTCTTGCCCACTCCAATCTTTTAGCCATATTTTGTTTCCTCAGTAGTGGTTTGGACACAGCAACTCTGCCATGGAGACCAATTTTTATGAGTCTTCTTTTTATAATACTTGTACTTATTGGAGAGTCCCGTTGTTCATTCAGCTGTGCCTGAATCTGTGTAGCTGTGGCTTTTCTGTCACGCAGTGATGTAACCTTGATGTAACAATCCTCAGAATCAGTAGTCACTTTAGGTCTGCCAGATTTTGTCTTTGAAGAGCACGATCCAGATTCTTAATATTTGCTTATAGTTCTTTGGACGGCCCCTTTTGAAACGTTAATTTTTGCCGGGATCTGGCGTTGGGACATTCCCTCTCTTGAAATGGCAATTACTGTATTTGTCCTCTCTGGGATAAACTTAGTTCCTTAGATATTTCAATTACGGCCTGTAAAGAGGGAATAGAGAAAATGATTAATAATTTTTTAATCAAATTGCTACAATGTCATTGACTAATTGGTTTTATCAGTTACAGTAGACCAGTTGTTAAAATTACTGTATGAATACACTATTTTGAGGCTATGGTCTGTCACCAATACCTGGGTTAAAATTGGTGTTATGCAAAGAAAAAAATGTAACAGGACCAAAAAGGACCATTTTCATTAATGTGTCCTTTCTTATAAAATAAAGCTACATTACTTAGACATGTAGTAGAATATATAAAATGTCACTTCTTGTAAAAGAAAATACCTCAATATAGCGGACATACTTTCTCAGAGTTGTATTATTTTCTAGAAATTGTCTAAAAATGAGGTGAACGGAGACGTTTGAACGCCACTGCATATATATATATATATATATATATATATATATCTATGGGGTGTTTCATATGTTTGAAGACATTGGAAAGATGTAGAAAGAGTAATACAACTTTATGACAATGTTTTATTTTCAACATTGTTTGCTCAGAACTTCAAGACACTTCATTACTCTTCATTACACGTCATCACGATTGACGATTTAAAAGCTAAGATAAGACTGGAATTGTAGCGAATTTCTGCTGAAACAATCATAAGTGTTCAGAGAGCTTGCCACCGACGAGTAATGAAGTGTCTTGAAGTTGAGGTTGAACAATTTGGACACCTTCTGTTGTAGTATGCTGAAAATAAAACATTGTCATAAAGTTGTATTACTCTTTTTATATATTTACAATGTCCCCAGACATATGAAGCACGCTTTGTGTATATATATATATATATATATATATATATATATATATATATATATATATATATATATATATATATACATTATATTATATATATATGTGTGTGTGTGTGTGTGTGTATTTCATATATATATATATATATATATATATATATATGATATCGTACTGTATACAAATAAATCACTCAGGAGGGCCAGAAACTGGGTCAGTGCTCGGGTCAACTAATTTTTTAATATATGTATGGGGAAGAGAGAGAGAGAGAGAGTCAGAAAATCGTTTTCAAACATTAAGTATGCAATATGCTCACTTCTTGGGCATAATTTGAATTTCAGAACTTTCCATTTAATATTTCTTCAACGAAATAATAATAATAATAATAATAATAATAATAATAATAATAATCTTTTTAGAAATGTTAGGCGTATAACTGACAATGATTTTATATTCAGAATATTGTATTAAAAAATATTGCGGTAATAAACAAGTCTAAACTGCATTAGCTTGATTCGTATATGAAATATAACCAAATAGAAGATTCAAGCTGAGAGAGAGAGAGAGAGCTGAGAGAGAGAGAGAGTTAAAAAGGTTAGTATAGAGTACCAAACGCTGTTTCCAAAAGGTGTTTCCAATATTATAAGACCCTGTAATTAAAATAGCTTAATACTCTTTCGCTCTCTATCATAATAGAATGGCTGAATTTTACGGATTTCATGGATTATAATTTTTTTTTATCATAATTTTTTTTTATATAATTTACGTAATGAATTTGTTAGCGATAATATCTCTGGTGTCATAACATTGGGGTTTATTGATTTCGAACGGGCTTGATAAGTAGAGAAAATTAAATGAAAATAAAAACAACTCGATGAAGTATGAACGGGAAACAGAATAAATAAAAAACGAGAGCCAAAGCAGTCATAGTGAGCGAAGAAGCAAAAATCTGCAATCTCCAAACACCGCTTTCCGGGTAGCGCACATATCTGCTCTGCATGCATCGAAGAGGAAATGAAGGCATCATTCTCCTCCCTGTGGTGTTGGGCTAGAATAGATGATGCCGTCAGAGGTCCCCAGAAGTGGGACACTCGACCAGCAAATGACGCATAGTAAAAACACAAGGGAAGTCAAAGTGATGGAGTTGAGTGTGCCCAGGGCAGACTACTATAACATTGAGAACACATCCCAGGCGTAAGGCTAGGGGCAGCCTCCGGTCGAAATCGTTTTATACCTATATTTATCACACCGTTTAAAAGCCGGATATTGTACATTTTTGTCCCTCTGACTGTAATCCCTATATACTGTAATATCTAGGTATAAAAGCTGATTCCCGTTTAAAGAAGTCGAAAGCTTCGATCGGCAACGGTGCTGAGTGACCGAACAGACAAAAAGGTCTTTAAAGACATTTACGCATTCCTTCTAAGAACGTCTTTTGGTAAGGTTTTTCAATATACAGAATTTTGCTATATTTGAGTGTATGGTAAATATATTGGTAGTACCATTTCATTTCTGTACATATTATACATGCATATTAAATTAATTAATTATCTACTCTAACTAGTTCAGTTATATATTAATTATCCAAATTTTCTGGGGCTTCCATACCTTTCTCTAATTTTTGTACTTTTTACAGACACGCTTTTCATATTGAATCACTTTGCAATAGATGTAATACGCCAATCTGAATTTTATTACGATTATATTTATTTCCCTTTATAGCCAATTGAACAATACTATTGTGAAGCAACGTGAAGTTTTAGACTTAGTATTAATAATGTTATAGACTTAGTATTAATAATGTTATAGACTTAGTATTAATAATGTTATAGACTTAGTATTAATAATATTAATGCAATCAAGTCACGGAATGTTTCCGTTATTAAGCCTTGGCCCTATTAAACTGCGAAGCGTGGTAAGCTTCATGATTTAGATTCGGGGGAATGAGGGCCAATTCCTTGTATTAGACTTACCAAGACACGACGTTATACCGGTAAAGGCCCAATCAGAGAGTTGCATATACGAGCAGTTCATTTAAATAACGGGAACAGCGCTGGATCTTAATTTTAGGGGGCCTTTAAAAGAGCCAAATGGCGTACCTTGGACTCCCTTCATTGTCGAATATTCAGAAACTTGAGAAGAGATTACATTACCGTTCCTTCCGCGGTTGTGCAACTCCACATGAATGTTACAGCTGTAAATAAGTTCTCAATCGAGGTCGTACCGTCAGAGATAAAAAAGTGAAACGAAACTGAATGGTAATTGCATTATTCCATGAATACCAAATAACAACTTTCAGGTGCGTGAGGTTTGAAGGAGTCGAAATCTGCTTTGATATGATTTCGTTTCTGAGGAGAGAATTCAGTTCCATTTTTCTGCTGGCATCATATATATATATATATATATATATATATATATATATATATATTGAACTTTGATTTTAGCGCTCTTCTCCCTCTCTGGGAAAGGGGAGGGGGGGTCGTTTTCGCGGGCATTCGCTCTTGGACCCAACTTCTTGTATATATATATATATATATATATATATACTATATAACTTTTCCAGGATTATATAAGATAAAAGAAATAAAGTCCGAGAGTTCTTTATATGATAGGTGCTAATGCGATTTCAATACATTTAATTTTTCGTTTCATTTAACAAGCCATTATATATATATATATATATAATATATATATATATATATACATTTAACTGCAAACACGCAGTATAATTAACGTAAAGAACGACGCTTGTATAGGAGATATTCCGCGCAAGACGAGAGAGAGAGAACGAAACAAATGAAAAAAATGAGGTAACCACCCGGGAATCGAACCCGGGATCTTCTGATTGCCGGTCAGATGCGATAACCATTACACCATGGGCCTCACTCTTCCAAATGCCGTAATTCTTCTACATACTCGCAGAAACCAATGCTCCAAGGGGGCACCTCCCGCATGCCGTAACATTATATACATTTAACTGCAAACACGCAGTATAATTAACGTAAAGAACGACGCTTGTATAGGAAATATATATATATATATATATATAATATATATATATATATATATATAGGTGTTGTGTGTGTGTGTGTATATATATATAAAGTATTTATATTAGTAGTTGAAGCAACAAAACGAGTCTTATTGTCGTATACACTCGAATGCAGAGAAATGAAAGAAATTCGGCTGATATAAATCTGCAATCAGTGTTGATCTACATGCGCAGCGTCGCAAAGTTCTTATTTGTGCGCATGCGTCGATCTCGTGTCTGCGAGCGGTTGGAGGGTAATAGATTAAAGATCCATTTACAGATCGGATTTCACCCGCTGGGGATGATTGTAGGTAGCACATGTAAAACGCAACTGTATGTGTTTGAAGTGAGGCTGGTATAATATATAGCTTTTGAAAGACAATTCTGCCTTTCCTTCGAACGGTTTGAATTCTCTCTCTCTCTCTCTCTCTCTCTCTCTCTCTCTCTCTCTCTCTCTCTCTCTCGCCAAAAACTCTTTTAATGAGTTGCCAAAAGAACTGAGGAACCTCCAACACACACCTAAATAAATACCTTCAAAATATGACTTTAAAATATCTGACAAAACCTGGTTCCTTTGTGAAGTCCTTCCCCAGGCATATGTAGCTGGATATGAGGGTAGGATGAGAGTAGAAAGCAACTCTCTGCTACATTAAATCCTCCAAATGGTTCAGGATGCTGTAGAGGAGTCGAACAGAGATAGATCCTGAATATCGATGTTCGATGCCAACAAAGAATAAAGTGTGTGTGTGTGTGTGTGTGTGTGTGTGTGTGTGTGTGTAACGGGAGTGCCATAAAATGGGTACATTTTAAAAAGGCTATAAAATCAATATTTGTTATTTAATTTTAATAAAACTTCTACACAATAAAACATAGGTATTTATCTATATGCAAACAAGTTTTCAAACTAAAATATCAAATAATTCAAATTCTATCAACATTTAACGAAAGAGTATGATTTTTCTACTTAACATGCAAAAATTATTAAACCTTTATAATATTTTTTTATAGAAATAATTTTTAACGAAAAAATTTACCTGAAATTATTAAAAACATTGTTCGAAATGCTTTCCTTCCATTTCAATAACGTTTTTTATTCTTGGCCGGAATTCATCTATTGCTAGATTTACATGTTCCTGTGGAAGCTCTTCTCATTTTTGAATGATGATCTCGCGTAAATGAGCGACATCTTTTATCCTAGTCCCGTAGACTCGCTCTGTTAAGTTCTCCCATATTCAGGCCAAGAATAAAAAAAGTTATTGAAATGGAAGGAAAGCATTTCGAACAATTTTTTAATAATTTCAGGTACATTTTACGTTAAAAATTATTTTTATAAAAAAATATTAAAAAGGTTTAATAATTTTTGCGCACGTTTATATAACGGGTGTGCCATAAAAAAAGGGTACATTTTAAAAAGGCTATAAAATCAACATTTGTTATTTAATTTTAATAAAACTTCTACACAATAAAACATATGTATTTATCTATATGCAAACAAGTTTTCAGACTAAAATATTAAATAATTCAAATTCTATCTACATTTAACGAAAGAGTATGATTTTTCTACTTAACAGAACATCATCCGACACCGTCATTGTCATCATCATCATCATCATCATCATCCTCTGGATATATATATATATATATATATATACATATATATATACATACTGCAAAGTCGAGAGTATCCAGAGTAATTTGGTTGTGAGAATGAACCATAATACAGTAAGCTCCAGAATATAATTTCTATTTTCGCATCGTTATTTTTCCCCAAATTTACGTAAATTGAAATTCAGATTTTGTTTACTTTGTTTTAATAAAATTTTCATAAGATGCATTAGAAATTGCCAATTTTGTATATATATATATATACACACACACACACACATATATACATATATACAGGGTGATTCAAAAGTCAGGTTACATAGGGAAATACTGTATTATGTAATGATACAGGGGAATAGTCACATCACATGTTCGATGTGGCCACCGTTAACGGCAATGCATTTGTGCAGCCAGCTAGGAATATCACATCAATGCGCTCCTCCTTCGATAACATCTCATAACTCATTTACCTGCAAAGAAACAGAAAAGCCCTATATAACCTGACTTTTGGATCACCCTGTATATTATTTAGAAGGAACGGTTCCTTATTTTAAGGGGTTCTCAACCATTTCTGCGTAAAAGCTCCCACATGTCGCCGGAGACAGCTTTTATGTTTAATTTAGAGGATGTGAAACATCGGATAAAACTCCAAACATTTCAGTTGAAATATAAATACATAAATAAATATGGAAATTGGGCTCATTTTTATTGACGTATATTTCCCCTTGAGCGTCTCGCGGCTCGATCGGTTAAGGCGTCGCCCGGCATTGATGAGACTCTGATGATTCGTGGGTTCGAAACCCAGTGCTGCCTAGAGCCTGGCGGTAGTCTTTCCTGTATATTATGTTATGACGAACCAGCTGGCCAGCCACCCCCCCTTTAATTGACTCTGGAGAAGGTACCCAGTCTCGGGCCCTTAACCCTCACTTCTTTGAGGGACATGGAACTTGGTTACCTTTTTATTTTTCCCCCTATTGGTTGCCATGACGACTATATATAATATCACATCAAACGTTTAATCTTATTTTCTTCTTATAAGGAAATATAACATAATTTTCACCTTTGAAACACATACTAATTAGACATTAAGAAACTACTTACTTACGACACAAAGCAATTTTAACTAAAATTCTGCGTACAGGAAACGTTGTAAGAATATCAGTGACGGAAAATATTTTATCGTAGAATTATTGCAATTTACTGTATAACAGACAAATATTGAGACATCTCTCTTTAAGTGTTGGGTTATCGCTATCATCATCGTCTTCATCATTCCTCGTGTTTATATCTTTGATTTTCTCTCTCTCTCTCTCTCTCTCCTCTCTCTCTCTCTCTCTCTCTCTCACCTTTAACTGTTAGTTTTATGTAGATTATATTCCAGGAACAAAGTGGAGCAGACCTCTCTCTGAATATTAAAGATAGTTGCAACGAAACATTTGCCAAACTTGGTAAACTATTTGACCTAATATATATATATAATATATATATATATATATAAATAAGCAAACACCACAGGAAAAAGGAAAAAAGAAACACGAAATCCGAGCGCTTTCGTGATATATTCACATCTTCAGGGACAAGAAAGAAATAATTCCTATTTCTTTTTTGTACCTGAAGATGTGAATGTATCACGAAAGCGCTCGGATTTCGTGTTTCTTTTCCTTTTTCCCTGTGGTTGTTTGCTTATTAATAAGATCACGCGTTATTCTGTGATTTTACTGCATATATATATAGCTATAGGACAAATTAAACCACATTCAGCTGCAGGTCCGGAAAATTGGAACGCATTATTGATTAAAAACTGGAAAAAATTAAATAGCTATACTTTATACTGGATATGGAGAAGGTCCCTAGACACTGGGAAAACCAAGCATCTTGGAAAGAGCAAACATTGTCCTTATATATAAAGGAGGGGACAGATCTCAAGCAAAGAACTATAGACCAGTGTCATTGACGTCCCACCTCACCGAAGTATTTGAAAGAATAGTTAGAGAGAAAATTTATGATTTCCTGGAGACACGGGAAAGATTCAACGAAAATCAGCATGAATTCCGATCAGGTAGATCATGCCTATTACAACTAATAGAACACTACAACAATATCCTAGATGCATTGGAAGGCAATGACAACTACGATATTATATACACAGATTTTGTAAAAGCTTTCGACAAATGTGACCATGGTATAATAGCACATAAAATGAAATATATGGGAATAACAGGCAAAGTGGGAAAATGGATCTACAACTTCCTCAGAGAACGTCTGCAGGTCGTCAAAATTCAAGGTATATCATCATCAGAATCGGAAGTACGCAGTTCAGTACCACAAAGGACAGTACTGGCCCCACTCCTGTTCATTATCATGCTAACAGACAAAGACAGCGGAGTAAACAGCAACAGTATACTGAGTATAGTAACATCCTTTGCGGACGATACAAAGATCAGCAGAAAAATCAGCGAAGTACATGACATGGAAGCCTTGCAGAGGGACACGAACAAAATATTCAAATGGTCAGAAGACAACAACATGTCATTTAACACCGAGAAATTTCAGCTCTTGAGATACGGTAGAAAAGAAGAACTTAAACAGACAGCGTATTATGCTCCAGATAGACAGGAAATTCAGAGAAGCACGAAAGTGATCGATCTCAGGATAATAATGACAGATGATGCGAAATCCGAAACACAAAATCAGGTAGCGATAAATAAAGCAAAAAGAGTCGCCGGACAGGTACAAAGAACGTTCAAGAGAAGGGGCAGGACAGTAGTGATTCCCCTGCCAAAAACACTGATTATACCAAAAATTGAATACTGCTCAGTTTTGACGTCCCCATATAAAAAGGAAGAAACTAATAAACTAGAAGAAACGCAAAGGCATTTCAAGCCAAGATTGATGGCTGCAAAGAATTCAACTACTGGGAAAGACTACGTAAACTAAATCTGTACTCCCGGGAAAGAAGAAGAGAGAGGTACACCATAATCTACATATGGGAAATGATCGAAAGACTGGTACCAAACCTAAAACTAAACCCAATTACCATTCAAACAACACTGGAAAATAGGAAAGGCAGAATGTGTAGTGTTCCCAAATTAAAGGCCCGACAAGGGACCTCCTCAACTCTGAACTAAAATAGCTTGGTTGTCAGGGGGCAAGACTTTTTAACCAGCTTCCAAAGGACCTCAGAAACGTAAAGGGGGTAAAAGTTGAAGTCTTCAAGAGAAGACTGGATGCCTGGCTCAGGACGGTACCAGATGAGCCGGGCGTGCCTGGCTATGTACGATGGAGAGCGCAAGAAAGCAACTCGCTCCTCCACCAAGCCAGACCTAGAGGTGGGGCCACCAGCTTGACCTCCGTGTGAAGAGAGACCAACGCACGAAACAACATAAGGTTCATAAGGTAAGGTAAGGTGTGTATATATATATATATATATATATAATGTATGTATGTATAGAAACAACGTAAGTAAAGAGGAGCGTTCTGCACACGAGGAAGAGAAATAACGAACAAATGAAAAATGAGGTGAACCGCCCGGGAATCGAACCCAGGATCTTCCGATTGCCGGTCAGATGCGCTATCCATTACACCACGGGCCTCGATCAGTCATAAGTCGAAATTCTCCTACATAGGGCAGAAACCAATGCCCTGAGAGGGCACCCTCGCAAATCGTGAATATGTACATTTAACTGCAATGACCACGCAGTATATTAATGTATAGAAACGACGTAAGTATAGAGGAGCGTTCTGCACACGAGGAAGAGAAATAACGAACAAATGAAAAATGAGGTGAACCGCCCGGGAATCGAACCCAGGATCTTCCGATTGCCGGTCAGATGCGCTATCCATTACACCACTGGCCTCGTTCAGTCATAAGTCGAAATTCTCCTACATAGGGCAGAAACCAATGCCCTGAGAGGGCACCCTCGCAAATCGTGAATATGTACATTTAACTGCAATGACCACGCAGTATATTAATGTATAGAAACGACGTAAGTATAGAGGAGCGTTCTGCACACGAGGAGGAGAATTTCGACTTATAACTGATCGAGGCCCGTGGTGTAATGGATAGCGCATCTGACCGGCAATCGGAAGATCCTGGGTTCGATTCCCGGGCGGTTCACCTCATTTTTCATTTGTTCGTTATTTCTCTTCCTCGTGTGCAGAACGCTCCTCTATACCTACGTCGTTTCTATACATTAATATACTGCGTGGTCATTGCAGTTAAATGTGTATATATATATATATATATATATATATATCTTCCTACACATACACACACAAACACATACACACACATATATATATATATATGTGTGTGTGTGTGTGTGTGTATGTTCGTTATAGTTGGTAATAGTATATCACTTTGAAAAACGTATAAAATCAACGAAGCAATTCCTTGGAATGGTTTCGCTTCTCTCGAAGTGAGTATGGTCCGATGACCTCAACAGGTAACACTCGTAGCAGACGACAAAATTTGTTTAAAAGTCGTTTGACCACGCTCATCTTTCATTGTTTACGTGTTTTCCTAATTTCCTCTTACTTATATTGATTGGTTTTTTGAGGTCTTAATGAACCTTTCAGTATACAGTATCTCCAATCGCAAAATTACTTCAATGATCGAAAATCTTTTCCTGAGTTTATCTTTAATTTGATTATTATCATTAGTTGTCTGAATAGCGCGAAAACCTACTGTACCTCACTGGGCTTTATGCAATGTATGATATATCTTATTTTACTAAAGAAATTGTCTAATGAAACGATACCAAAGGGATTTGTTCAGCTTTCATTTTTACAGTTTACTTAAAGATGAGTTGAAATTCTTAATTAATTTTCCTAATAATTAGGAATAGAATTTAGGAATTAATTTTTGCAATGCAGAAATTATGAATCATAACATTATCTTAAGGGATTAATTCAAATTAGCAGAAGTTCATGAAATGTTGCAGAATAATTATTGGTAAGGTACAATGAAAGGAATTTTCACACGCAAGTTCTTCCAAATAATTTCGCAAGTTTGCTTTAGCTTTCAAGATCGAAAGCGAAGTCTTAAATCTTACAGAGTGGTAGATTTTTAATTACTTAGAAGGGAATTAGTGTAACGGAGGGGTTTACTTCATAACGCCACAAAAATCTTGCAACGCGGAATTTATCTCTGCATATAAAGACATAAAAATGACAATAAAAGTGTGAGCTTCAACTATGATAACTTGACTCGTCGTAAATAAAAAACTGCTCTGACATTTTTTAAATGTGTTACTAAAGTTTGTGCCTGCAAATGTACATTCTAAATTTATTATACTCTGTATAACGATGAATGGAGGAAGTTTATGAAATAAATTCGGGCGTCCAAAAATCGAACTTCTTGAAAATCGCGGGTGGACTAAAACACCAGGAAAAGGAATGAATTCGCCATATCATTCGCAGACTGTAGTAGATATTGCAGCGTCGAAATAGAGAAGGACATAAATAAATGTAGCAAAGACCATCAAATATACGCAATAAAACTTTTTAAAAGACAAAATAAGCGTATTCGAGCTATACGAGGTGTCAACGGGTCACCAAATAGAGTTCTAAAACCCATGAATCACAAAGGACGTACCACAATTTAACACTTATACACGAATCTACTTTTACGCATATACAATTCTCAGCATCAGTACTTTCACAGGTACAATTCCACTCAATTACGTTAGAAAATATTAGCGCTTTTACCGCGCTTTTACCGCGAATTCGAATGGACGCGACTTTTTTTTTTCTCGAACTTTTCCCTTTTCCCAATTTCCTCCTTCCTGCACTCTCACTCGCGGACCTCGAAATGGGAATGAAAATAACAATGAATAAGAAGTAATCCTGAGGCGTGAATACTAGAAAAAAAAAAGAACCCAGTTTAATATGATTTAATTTTCACGCCAACAGATGAAACCATAATAAACGATTCAGAATGATACTTACAAAAAAAATTACGTAAGTATTTTATGTACGAGGGCTACTCAATATATTTTGCCCCAAGTTTTTTTTTTTTTTCCAAGTTTCCTTGTAAGTTCAAGAAATTTTGTACGCAAGTAGTTACATACCTCTTTTATAAGTTTTTATTTTTCCACATAGTCTCCATCCTTTTCTACGGCTTTCCTCCACCTCGAAACAAAGGCCTTTATTCCTTGCTGGTAATGGTCCGCTGGGTTCCGCTGGAGCCACCTTTTAACCTCCTCAACAACCTCATCGTCACTCTGAAACTTTCTTCCACGAATAGCATCCTTCATTGGCCCAAACAAATGAAAGTTTGAAGGTGCCAGATCCGGGCTGTATGGAGGGTGGGATAACACAGTCAAGCGCATTTTTGCGATGACCTTTCTTGTTTGCAAACTGTTGTGTGGTCTTCCGTTATCGTGCAAAAGAAGGACGTCTTCCAGTTTTCTCTCCGGTCGAACTCGCTTTATACGTCTCTGGAGTCTCTGTAGGGTAGCAATATATGCCTCT
Organism: Bathynomus jamesi; assembly: GCA_023014485.1. Lineage (NCBI taxonomy): Eukaryota > Metazoa > Arthropoda > Malacostraca > Isopoda > Cirolanidae > Bathynomus > Bathynomus jamesi. The sequence goes on along the minus strand of JAJOZX010005047.1, from coordinate 302,028 downwards.
GAGTTGATTGTTTGTCCTTTCTTCATAATGTCCACCAGAATCATCCCTTTCATGTCCCAGAAGATGGTGGCCATAACCTTTCCTGCAGAGGGAGCCATTTTGAACTTTTTCTTGAGTGGAGAGTTTGCGTGATGCCACTCCATGGATTGGCGTTTAGTTTCAGGTTCAAAGTGGTGTACCCAAGTCTCATCCCCAGTCACAATTCGTGAAAGGAAGTCATCCCCTTCTGTCTCGTATCGAACCAACGACTCAGAAGCAATTTTTTCTTTGGGCTTTGTGATCTTCAGTCAGTTCGCGAGGAACAAACCGTGAACGCACTTTTGAGTATCCCAGTTGCTGAATTATCGTATTTACACTTCCTTCACTAATTCCTAGTTCCAGTGATAGCTCCTTGTATGTGACGCGCCAATTTGATCGAATGGTGCTGTTAGCACGTTTCACAGTGTGAGATGTGACAGCCGATGCCGGGCGATCGCTGCGTGGCTCATCATCGAGGCTGGGTCTCCCTCTCTCAGATGATCTCACACGTTTAGACCAGCGTCCAACTGTGCTTCGATCAAGAACAGCATCTCCGTAAACGTTTTGTAGACGTTTGTGAATATTTCCAACTGTTTCCTACTCTGCGGTTAAGAACTCGGTAACAGCTCTCTGTTTACGATGCCCATCACTGTCAGACGCCCATCACTGTCATCACTGTCAGACGCCCATCACTGTCATCACTGTCATTTTTGAAACTGCGTTAATTATCGGTTTTATACAAGGGCGTTTAAAAGCGGTTTTATACAAGGAGGGGAAGTTCAAACTGGAAAAATCCGGTTATATGAAGCGCAGAAAGTTCAAACTTACGGCCCAAAAGACATTTCAGCCCCATGGCCTATTATTTAGCTAAGGAAAAAGGGTGGGGCAAAATATATTGAGTGCCCATAGTGGTAATACATCTTTGGTTATTTATGTTGCATTACAGTATACTCAAATAAGATTAGAATCCTTTTCCAAAAACTCTTCCATTAGTGTATTTCTGCGTTCCTTGTTATCTTGAAGGCTACAACATTTTCCTTCAGTATATCGCTAATGCCTTTCTCCGATTCACCTGCTATAAACAACGTTATCTCTTCAAAAAAATCTGTATAGTGCGGTTCTCATAATCCCTGGAGGAAATCCCTCTTTACCTTCTCTTTGCCTACACAAACGACATTTTGTAAAGTTGTCTACATTACGTTAGAAATGTTGTTATAATGGTTATATAAAGAACGTCAGAATTTCATTTTGTTTTGTTTTATCATTTGACCTGCGACCGGATATACACAGTATATATATAAAGGATTTCAGAAACATCTAAAAATGTCAAAGTGTGTGTGTGTGTGTGTGTGTGTGTGTGTGTATGTAGGCAACTGGGTATAAGTGTGATCGCGTGTGAGATAATTCACAAATGTAGTGGGGTTATTTTTTGTGAGGTAACACCTTTGGTACCTCAGAACATTAAAAAATTATATAAAAAAAATTATAGAAACATTTTTATTGTTGGAAAAGTGGTGTGTTGGTCCTCTTAGGTTAGTTAAGGTTTGGTTAGGTCAGATTAGGCTGGATTAGCGAGTACCTCACTATTTAATGACTTAGTCTGCAATAGAAAACCCCCTTCGAACCCTCAATTGCGCTCGAAACACTTATTGTGGGCTCCTCGGTTCAATATCACTTAGGTTAGGGTAAGTTAGGTTAGGTTAGGTTCGATTAATTAGTTTATAGATATATGGTTTTAAAAACGTCAGTACTTCGCTTATATGAAGATGCGCGCATGTGTGTATGTGTGTGTGTGTGTGTGTGTGTGTGTGAACGATGTTCATTTTATTAATCGTATTTGTTTTATTTACATTTTTTTACATTAAAACTAATAATCTAAAAGTCTGTGCAACAAGTTTCATCTATCCAATTTTCAACATGAAAGGCAAAAAGTCTGTCAAATATACAATAAAATGGTTTGTGTTGCTAAATCTATTGTTTTTGCAAGTATGTAATGCATCTACGTAGAAAAATATATGGTAAAAAATCAATGACGAGAGTGAGAAATTGGCACAAATCTCAGGCTAACTAGTGCGGCCTATTGCTCTTTTTCCTCTATTATTATTCTTATTATTACATATATGATCGGGATTCGACAACGTCCGTAGCTCAGTGGGTAACACCGTTTCTCTACGAGCGAAGTGAAGACACTGAGGTCGTCGGGGTTCGAATCCAGATGCTGCTGCTAATAATAATACAGATGTTAGAACAATGGGTTACATTAATTGGCGTGAGTGATGTACTAGTTTCTGGTCCTCCTCACTTACTATTATCATTGGGATTCGAATCCCCCAACTTCAGTGTCTTTATTTAGCTTATAATTCCTATAAGGAGGAGTTTCTAGATACCACTCGACCATGGAAGTACTCCCTGGGAGTGGTCGTTAGTCAGAAGACAGGGAGTGCTATACTCCATTTCTTTTGTCACTGTCCTCCTTAGCTGATTTCTTCCCGTGTCTCATCTACCCTGTGAGCAGTCCAGCATGTTCTCAAACACACACTTCTTCCTCTATTCCTCACTACACATACATGCATCTTACACACTATACATCCTTTTCAGAATTAAAAAGAAAATTAATATTAAGAACAACATTTACATTTTGCATTTTAGCTCTCTTCTTCTCTTTCTATGGGCGGGAGTTTCTGCGGGCGTTTGCTTTTGGCCCCCTCAGTCCTGCATAAAAAAAACCTTAAGGAAACGGTCTTACCCTCTACGCACCAAACGCTGGATGTTCTCCTTTTCTTATTTTCCTTCAATTTATTACTTACTGTGTGTGTGTGTGTGTGTGTGAGAGAGAGAGAGAGAGAGAGAGGGAGAGAGAGAGAAACTTATAGGTTTTAATTCTTTATTCGTACTGTACATTTTTACCATAAAATTTATTCGCATTTTAAATGAAAAGTTAATTGTAATGAATAATTATGAAAGAACTTTTTGTTCATAAGATTAGATTGTCATTCAACATAAAGCTGAATATTGAAGAACTCATTGAAAATAATTGAAATCAATGAAAATTAATTAAATCACTGAAGAAGAGCAATTATAATTATCATCACAGAAATTATATGTTGATGAATTAAAAATCATCTGAAAGTATGACATATTTTGTTATGTAAGAAATACAGGGTGCTTCAAAAAATGTTCTACTTACAATAGGGGTGCATCAATAAATATATTTCAGTACTGTGTATTTACTCTATATATCAGTCACAATCCCTGAAAAAAAACGACATTATATTATAAAACAAGCAAATAAACATATAAATACTTATATAAGCAAAACAAACACAAACTATAAGTGGTAAGCAATGACATCTTGGCGCCATATAAGGGGTAACATTTTTTTGAAGCACCCTGTATATTCTAGACATAATTGTTTATCTGTTAATATCAATCAGTGTTTGTATATTGTAGTTCATTCTTAATATTAATAAAACATTATTTATAAAGTAAAAGTAACTGATAGATAGATAAATAGACAGATAGATAGATAGATATATAGATAGACAGATAGATTCACTTTTAATACGTAGCTTCTATATCACAAATGAATTATAACGCTCAGTGTACTACAAATATACCAGCCACTGGGGGTGCAAGCCAGCACAACTCAGTGCCGGTCCCAAGCCCGGATAAATGGTGAGGGTTGGCGTCAGGAAGGGCATCCGGCCGTGAAAGATTTTGCCAAAACCAAGAATGATGAGCCAAATTCATATAGCCTCGGAAAATGCCAGGGCGTACCCCGTATGCGACGCGCAGGGGCCTCGCCTGACCCCCGCGAGAAATGGACGAGGGCTGCCGAGTCGAGGACGGGCTCGGGTAAAGAAGCTAGTCCGAGTGGTTAGAGTTGGACGTTGAATGTAGGCTCTATGACTGGGAGAGGAAGGGAGTGGGCGGATTTGATGGAGAGACGGTGTGTGGGAGTATTGTGTGTGCAGGAGACGAGGTGGAGAGGAAATAAAGCAAGGGAGCTGGGAGGGGGATATAAGTTGCTTATAGTGGAACGAATGAACAGGGTAGAAACGGTGTTGGTATAGTGCTGTCAGAAGTGCTGAAGGATAGCCTGGTGAGTGTGAGTAGGAGGAGCGATAGAGTTATGAGTGTTAAGCTGGGCCTTGACGAGATGACGGTGAACATCGTGAGTGCGTATGCCCCCAAGCTGGCTGTGAAGGTGTAGAAAAGGAAGTGTTTTGGAATCAGTTGGATCAAGAACTTGGTGCGATACCAGAGGAGGAAAAAGTGATCTTGGGTGGAGACCTGAATGGCCATGTGGGAAGAAGTAGAGAGGTGATTGAGAGGGTGCATGGTGGTTGGGGCGTGGGAGAGAGAAATGAAGAAGGGGAAAGGGTGGTGGATTTCGCGATGGCGTTTGATCTAGCGATAGTCAACACCTTCTTCCAGAAAAAAGATAACCAGTTTGTGACCTATAGGAGCGGAGGAAGAGAAAGCCAGATAGACTTTCTAATGTGCAGGAGATCCCATTTGGAAGAAGTTAAGAACTGCAAAGTCATAAACGGGGAAAGCGTGGCGGCGCAACATAGAATCCTGGTGATGGATTGGTCGTTTAAGAGTGGTAGGAAAAGAAGGCAAGAACAGGTGACACCTAGGATAAAGTGGTGGGGACTGAAGAAAGAAGACCAGAAAAGGAAATTTGAGGAGAAGGTTTTGGAAGAAGTAAGGTCGTTGGAGAGTGTACAAGAATGGTGGGAGGAGAACAGCCGGGTGATATTGAGAGTTGGTGAGGAAGTACTGGGCAAAACATCAGGTAGAAGACCCCTGAAGATAAAGAGACGTGGTGGTGGAATGAAGAGGTTCAGGAGGTGATTAAAAGAAGAAAGATGCTAAAAAGAAGTGGGACACATCTGGTAGACAAGAGGATAGAGAAAGCTATAGGCAGGCGAAAAAGGAGGCGAAGAAGGGAGTGGCAAGAGCCAAGGCGCAGGCGATGAATGAAGTATATAAAGAGTTGGAGACACCGGCGGGAGAGAGAAAGATCCTTAGAATAGCGAAGGCTAGGGATAAGGCGAGTAAAGATTTTACTCAAATTAAACAGGTAAAGGATGGGCAGGGAGTGGTCTTAAAGGATCAGGATAAAATCATGGATAGATGGAAGAGTTATTTTGAACATCTGTTAAATGAGGAAAACCCAAGGGTTATTTTTGAAGATGGTGTCCCAAATCAAGGGTTAACTTCAGGAGTGAGTAGGGAGGAGGTGAAGGTGGCGTTGAAAGGAATGAAGAAGGGGAAGGCATTGGGACGGATGGGATACCAGTGGAGGCGTGGAATTGTTTGGGAGATGAGGGCATAGATCTATTGTGGGATCTGATGCAGAAGATATATGAACAAGAGGAAATGCCGGAGGAATGGGGGGATAGTACACTCGTACCTATCTACAAAGAGAAGGGGGACATCCAGGATTGTGGAAATTATAGGGGAATAAAGCTTATGTCACACACGATGAAGGTTTTGGAAAGGATTATAGAGAAAAGGTTAAGAGAAGAGACAACCGTGGGGGAAGAGCAGTTGGGTTTTATGCCAGGTAGGGGAACAACTGATGCGATTTTTGCACGAGGCAGTTGATGGAGAAACACCGGGAGCGACAAAAGGGACTGCACATGGTTTTCATCGACCTAGAGAAAGCATATGATTAGAGTGCCACGCCAGGAGATTTGGAGGTGTATGAGAGAGAAAGGTGTGCCGGAGAAGTACGTTAGGTTGGTGCAAAGTATGTATGAAGGAGCAAGGACCCAGGTTAGGAGTAGTGTAGGTGTAACGGAATGGTTCCCCGTGAGGGTTGGTCTACATCAGGGATCTTCTTTGAGCCCGTACCTTTTTGTTTTGATTATGGATGTGTGGCCCAGGGGATAAAAGATCAATCCCCTTGGTGTATGCTCTTGCAGACGATATTGTTCTGTGCAGCAACAGGAGAGAAGTAGTAGAAAGAAAATTGGAGGAATGGAGGAGGGCTTTTGAAGACAGAGGGTTGAAAATCAGCAGAAAGAAAACGGAGTACCTGAGGTTCTACGAAAATCAAGACTCAGAAATTAGTTTAGAGGGAGCGAGGTTAAAGAGAGTAAGTAAGTTTACGTACTTGGGATCGACAGTGGCTGAGGACGGTGAGCTGGACACAAATAACACACAGAGTGCAATCTGGTTGGAAAAATTGGAAGAAAGTTTCAGGGGTGTTGTGTGACCGAAGAATAGGCGCAAGGGTTAAGGGAAAGGTGTATAAGACTGTGGTAAGACCGGCTATGATGTATGGGGCTGAGTCTTGGGCTATAAAGAAAGATCATGAGAAAAGACTAGATGTAACGGAGATGAGAATGCTCAGATGGATGTGCGGAGTGACAAGGTTGGATAGAGTAAGGAATGAAAGGATAAGGGGCACAACAAAGGTTGGAGAAATCTCGAGGAAGATACAAGAAAGTAGACTGAAGTGGTATGGACATGTGATGAGAGGGGACGAAGATTATGTGGGTAAGAGAACGATGAATATGGAGGTGCATGGCAGGAGAAAGAGAGGCAGACCGAAGCGAAGGTGGATGGAGAAGGTGAGGGACGATTTGAGGGAGAAGGGTTTGTCGGAGGAAGAAGCCCAGGACCGGGCTGTGTGGAGGAGGCTGGTCAGAAACGCCGACCCCGCATAGAGGCGGGAACGGGCGAAGAGAAAGAAGAAGTGTACTACAAATATACGCTCGCTCTAAAATTTATCCGACGTCTACTTTAGAAAAGTGTTTAAAATATGGGAGTAAATGTACTCTGCAAATACTGTAATAATAACAATAATAATTTAAAGAGTACAGTATATTACAGTAGATAGAAAGTTGGTGAAACTATTCTCTTCCTAACAAACGAGGTCCTCTGAAACCAAATGAAAAATACAAAATTTGCTCTTTCAAATATTAAAAAAAACTTTCAGTTTACTTCCGTTTTCCAAATGTACTCTTTAATTTTTTATATTCAGAGGTACATTCACTCATTTTCATTCTCCATTCTAAAATAGACATAGTGGGCAGTGCAGTTTTTTAGGGTGTTATTTCTTCTCCCATTAAAAATCAGTATAAATATATTCGCCTCTCTATTTATGTCTCGCTGTTGACCCTCTTTTTTGTTCCCGTATCCCCAATTTCAAATCCTAGTTTTCGTAATATTCTCTCTCTCTCTCTCTCTCTCTCTCTCTCTCTCTCTCTCTCTCCTCTTTCCACACCATTTAAAACGTATTTCGTGGCATCTCTTCCCCTTATACTATCTCTCCATCTGTGCTTCTATTCTTCTTTTCCCTAATACCCAATTAATATATCCCTCCTTCTTAACCATTTTTCCCTGCCTCTAAATCCTTCTGTCTTTCCGAACCTAATAAAGCTTAAAGCAAAGCTATTTCCACTCAAACAGTATTAGAAGCGGCACAAAATTGGCCGCATAAATATTACTGCAAAACATAGATTTTCTAAAACTTCTCGAAGATTCATACTTTTATGGTTTTCGAACTCGGATCAATTTTGTTTTAGGTTTTATTTTTATTTACTATTCAGGCATAATAGTTTATTTATATTTATATATATATATATATATATATATCCCCGCAAGGTGGTTCTAATCTCGTGCTCTTTGTGCTCGTTTGTACGTGCTTGTTCCTGGAGGTTTCACGTGCGCCCTCCCGGCCCTAGCACCCAGGGATGATGGGGCTCGACCCTGCAGTCCTTGTCATCCTTGGTCTTTTTCCACTTCTACTGTACTGTCCCCTCCACCCTTTCTTTTTCCTCTGTCTTTCCTCTCACTTTTTCTTTGTCTTTCCGCCGAGATATGCCCTTTTAAATAGAGGCGAATTAGTTCTTCCCGAACTTTAAAAAAAAATATATATATATATATATATATATATATATATATATATATATATATATATATAGTGGCCTACGTGTCGGCTCACTATAATAAATAAATAAAAGTGGTTTCAGGTCACCAGTTTGCCATAAACCATATAAACAATATTTAATGAAGGAGATAGAAATGACTTTGTGGTTTTCGTTTAATTAGAAAAATAAATTACTTTTTCACAGTGATTAACAATTATTTATAAGGAATTTGTGCAATATTACAATGAAATTACACTTGTCAATAAGGAATGGTTTTATACAGTATAAGCGTTAAATACAACGATAGTGACTAGAGACGATAATTAAGGTAATGAGATATACAGTATGGGACACACAACGATAGTGACTAGAGACGATAATTAAGGTAATGAGATATACAGTATGGGACACACAACGATAAGTAATTGTGTTGGCTGTAAATTTTCTAAATCAGTGAGAGTGTTTAAACGCAGTAGTGGTGCGATTAATTGTGTGCTCGAGACAAGTTATAAGCATGTAGACTCCCTTCCAAACGTAATGTAACTTATTTAGCTGTTGATGAGATGTCGATAAACTGTATGCCAGCGTCCGCGAGTGCAGCAAGAGTAACGATTAATGACACCTCCTCATAATGTATTATTTGTACGTTAACAGTGAGTAGCGATACGAATAAACCGTGCATTAAAATACGTTTGTTGTGGAAAACTAATCTACTAAACACGTTCAGCAAAACAATTGTAATAACGGACAAGTGCCTACTCGTTACAGATTCATCCTCGATAGATTGCTTGAAATAGCAGCTTTCCTCAATCTGAAACCCCTATCAAATACGTGAGTTGATGAATGATATGCGTTATTTTGACACCGTTCTTGAGCATGCCTATACATTTTTAATTGACGATTTTATGAAGCGTAGAGAGGAACAAGGTGACAACGAATTGGAGCTTAGAGAATATTTAGAAGACACATTCCCCGAGAAGTACCACTCGCTTTTAGACACTGGTCTAGAGTGTTACAAACCATCGCTCGCCTTCACCGTTCACCCGCAGGAACTCTTTCTTTATATAGGTTGTAACTGTCACGATTTAGAAAACTTTCTCACACATCGCTATGAGCTCTGAACAGTTTTCAATTGAACAGATGGTCGAAAAATAATAAACGCCCACTTAGAGCGAGTTGTGTATATATTAACCTTCCATATTAATATTGTAATAACCGACTGTGTACTCGAGTAGACTTTTGAAGCGATTTGTTCAAAGAGTAAGAATTATGAAAGTGTTACGTCCAATTGTAAAGTAGGAACAAAAATAATCCTACATTACTTAAGGCTCTGTATATCGAATATAGAATATCTCATACATTAAACGGGTATTATTTCTAAAAAGAATTAGATGTACTAGACAAAGCAATGAGAATGTAAACATTTCCACCATTAATTGTGAGTTTACTATACTAATAAAAAATAGTCTTAACCTATTACAACCTTATATATATATATATATATATGTGTGTGTGTGTGTGTGTGTGTGTGTGTGTGTGTGATCTGGTTGGAACTGCTCAGCCAGGTTGGTTTGTGAATGGCGCGGGCGCATCCGTTGGTAATAATTAATTAAAACTCCAAATTTCTTTCTGCGTGGCAGCTCTAAGGCCAACAATTTGGCGCCCTGGCGGCCGCACGCTCACCTCTGCCTTTATACGGCCTAACACAGAAACTCTCGGCCTCATTCAATGGCATATATTTTCTTATTATTAACATTAGTTTAACAGACAGTTATATATTTCACTTTTATTTTGGCATTATACTACTAAATAATTGAACACTACTTGCTTATAAAATAGCCAAGTATCAGACAACAATGGAGTTTAGCGGAGATGACGAAAGGAGCGGTTCGATATCTTTCATCTAAGAGTGTAAGTTGTCCAGAGAATTCTTATTTATAAAAGATTATTCCAGATGTGTCTTTTTCTTAACTCTTGTATCGAATTTGGTTAAAAAAACAAAAAGCCTGAGGAAAATTGACCTTTAACTTGATAGGCCTTAAATTAGGAATGAAATGGTTCTTTGACATCAAAGTTCCCCTTGTAAATACTTCTACAGCCAAAGTTTTACTTCAAAAGAGTTTTCATTCGTACTCCAATTGAAGGAATAATTCAAGTAACTCAACAGGTAACTTTATATAACCTAACGGCAGGAACGGGAGAAAAATGACTCAAAAGCTGTTGGAGTAGTTTATTTTTTAGAACTTAATTCAAACTCCACAAAATTTAAATGTTTATAACCTCGTTACGGGGAGCACTCTCGAGTAAGTTTACTGAGAACGTAAATGAAGGTGAACGAAGAAATTAGAAAAAGTTTTATTCATGTTTTCATAAATTACATTCGATTAGGAAGGGAAGCTACCCATGAGAGAGAAATAAGCAAAATCCTATAGAAGATTAGCCTAATAGCGTAATACTAAGAGGTCTTTGAAGTCATTCTGCAAACATTAAATGTTCTGATAAAGACCTTCCTTACCAGGTTTATTTCCACGTTCAACAAATACTTTTGCACCTAACATTTAATCATCACTTATGACTAACGGGTGATAAAAATTTGTACTCCATTTCTAAAGTAAAATAATAAAAAGGGACAGAAAATAAAGAATGTATAATAGGAATGTCAAAGGTGCCAGTGCCAGAGGGCCATGTACATAAATTTTATAGCAATACATACGAGTAAATTTCATATTTAAAAATTTTAAATGTATCGGCCAAAATGGTTAACCCATTTATTAAAAAAATAAATTCTAAGCAGTGTTCTCTTGCGGAGTTTCTTTTGTCGCAGATTCGGTTTCGTCGAGATGTTCTTTCTTTACTGGAGAAGAAACCTTGTCTTCTTCTGCAGGTCGTTTCTCAGATTCACCATTTGATTTTTGTTTTTCTTCATACAGTATATGGATCATTACAAGAAGATTTGTTTTGAGCAAGACTCGGGTCCCTGCATTAAAAGTCGAGGTCATAAATAGAGGTCATTAGTCAAATAGAGGGACACGCAATCATTTTTTTAACTGCTGAACATAAATTGATGAAACTTCACACTCATATGGACGATGACAAGATGATTTGTTACGAGCAAGACTCAGGTTCTTTCAACAAAGGTCAAGGTCACAAATACAGGAGGGGGACATTGATGTCGTTCCGACATAGTTCTTGTCATGATTAAACATAATTTTCCATATACTTAAACAGTTAAATCATTAGCTTTTCTTTTTTTTTACATATTTAAACGGTTATTGATTAAAATTTACATTTTACATAGTTTATTGTTTTAAAATTTACAAAATATTTACATAATTAAACCATTTCACTTTTGTAAAATGAGTAAAAGTAATTTTTGTATATTTAAACGATTTATGATTAAACCCCATTTTTTACATATTTAAACAATATTTAGGATTTATGAAATCAAAACTAATTTTTTACATATTTCAACAATTTAATTTTTACAAAATCATTGAAACACAATAATTACATATTTAAATGAGTTAACATTTACAAAATTACTAAAATTAATTTTTTTACATATTTAAACAATTAAAGAGTTATACAGGGTGTACATAAAGTCAGGATCTATTTTTGTGAAGCACTTGGAAATTATCTGGAATTCAATCATAAAATGATAAAGTGGTAACATTTATTAAATAATTAAGAGTATACCGTCGTCTATCAACATGATGGTGCTCCTTGTCACTATGCCAAAATTGTTCAGGATTATCTAAATGGACGTTTTCCAAATCGCTGGATCGGACGCGGAAGCAACAGACCTTGGCCAGCGAGATCACCAGATTTAACCCCTTTAGATTTCTTTGCATGGGGCTTTATCAAATCGCACGTCTATCAGACGAAGATTACGAGTCTTGAAAACTTACGTACACGTATACGAACTGCTGCAGATAACATAACCCCGCAAATGCTCCAGAATGTGTTTAGAAATGCTGCGGAACGATTTGAGCTGTGCAGGATACTGATGGGCGTCACGTCGAATCCTACTCTTAATTATTTAATAAATGTTACCACTTTATCATTTTATGATTGAATTCCATATAATTTCCAAGTGCTTCACAAAAATAGATCCTGACTTTATGTACACTAGGGTTATGACATTTTTATAACCTCATGTTCCTGTATCATAAATCGATGAACGTTTGCCCCCTGACAATGAAAATAACAGTTTTTTCGATATATTTTGAAAAAACGTCACCCCAAAATAAAAAATAAAAAATTAATAAAATAATAAATAGAAATTTGCATGTTTATTTCACAATTATTATACATAAATATATTATATTATACAACATTATACCTGTACAATACATATTAATTATACAAATACAATATTATACATTTACTCTATTATTGTTTTAATGTTTACTTATTGCTTAAAATAAACCTGTGATTAAGGTTGTCTTATTTTTACAGTTTACGTAAAGTTCTTGCATCACCTTAATGGCACGTTCCGCACATTGGTTGCTCCTTGGTATAGCTATTGCAGAGGGTCTCTGTTCCAGTGATTTTCCAGAGTATTTAGTGCTTTTCGGTATATTCCGGAATATTCAAGAAAATACTAGGTAACCAATCTAGAATGGTGCAAGCAGCTGTCTCGAATATACTAATATACTATATTTGCTTTCGGGGTGACATTTTTTTTAATTCTGAAGAATTGGGCCCTTTTTTATTGTTTTCAAGCAAACGTTCATCGATTGATGATACAGGAAACAATATTTATGACAAAAAATTAAAAAGTCATAACCCTAATGTACACCCTGTATAATGATTAAAACATGTTTGGCACCATTAAAATGGTTTAAGATATCTGGCACCAATAAAATGGTTTAAGATATTTGGCACCATTTAAATGGTTTAAGATATCTGGCACCATTAAAGTGGCTTAAGATATTAAAATGATTAAAAGTAATATTATTCATATTTAAAGGATTAATATTGTAAAATGATTAAAATGATATTTGAAATTCATGAAACAATTTAAAATTTACAATTGATTAAAAATAATTCCTCATAACTTCAATTTTCATCTTCGAATGATTTACAATTTATAAAATAATGATGATTAACACTTGAAAATAGCTCCTACAAAAGAAAAAACTCGATTGTATGAATTCTTTCATTTTCATTTCATTTTCAGGAAGCTATTTAGAAATGTAAACAAATATTCCGTCGGCATGTCTGTTGTTCAAGTCAATTACCACGAAATAACAATGCCTTTCGTGCACCTGTGGTTTATCCCCAAAGGCGTCAGTTTAGTCTATTAAGCGAAGACTTAATTTATAATATCTTAGACAAGTGGTTCTTAAACTTCTACGCAACAGGGACAGACAAAATCAAGTATAAAATACCGGGACCGGCAATTGGGAAACTCTTCTTTCAGGGTCTATACCTCACCATGTCATACATCTCTAATAGTTTATACAGCAATATTTTAGTTAAAAAAAAAAATTGACGCAAAGGTGTGATGGAGACAGTTCGGTCTGGTTCGACGCGAACCTGTTGTTAAATTTTGGTTCGTTCACCGAACCGGTTGTTAATTTTGAAAGTGAGTATTAAATAATATTTAAACAAGGTAATTTAATTCAATATACACGAGTTTAGTTAGTTTACTGTAGGCAGACTTGGGTCGTATTCAAAATACGCAATTTAAATACAAAATACTGTATTTTATACCTGTGTTTTCACAGTATAAATTTAACAGATATGTATTTTGTATCTGACCGAAAGAAATTTTTAAATAAATTCACTTTCTGAAAAAATATACCATATATATCAAAATGTCCTTTTGTGAGAATCTTTCTGCGATAACTTCACTAAAAAAAAAAAAAAATGATATTACTGTGAAAACAGTTTAATAATATTTAATCATTGAGGCGTCGCGAGTTGATTATATTATATAAATGGTAAACACTGAAACATAAATGTAAAAAAAAAAAATCTGTTGCTGTTTGGGTCCTTTGTATTCCTTTGTATTCATTTGTAATTCTTTTCTAACAACTTTGAATATTGTTTAAGTTGATGTTTCAGTTGTTGTATTAAAAAAAAAAAATTACCATGATAAGTATTGTTGTATTATACCTTAAAATTATTAAATTATTAAGTTGATGGTCACTTACCCACCCGTTTAACTCCCTGTATACCGAACCGGTTGTTAATTGATTGACAACACACCCCTGGATTGACGATAACGTAAATAACATCAGTCAAGGAATACATTTTAATAAGCTGTCTACTTGCTTGTAATTGTATAACAACATGGAAAATATAGAGACATTATGGCAAACCAAAATCAAAACAATGATAAAGAGCACACATACATTTATGAATTTAACTCTAACGTACACACAATTTCACAGATAGAAACATACAATACATTAGTCAAAACATAAAGAAAGCGTGATCGTTATGATTGCACAAACTTAAAAACAAACAATCCATAGAACCTACACAGATGTATGCATTTGCAGAAAAAAACATTCTCACAACGGCAACTTATGGTTTATTTTTAAATGCAGCAGTTATGTTTCCAGTGCGAAACATGTACTTGCATCTTTCTCATAAGTTTGTCAATACGAGGCTCTTTTTTTTCGTCAGGACTGGTAGCTTTCCTTCCGGAGACTGGCTATTTAGAAACGCTACTTTAGCCAACACTCAGATTGTATGCAGATTAGGGTTCTAAAAGAGTAAGTAAAGATTTTATTGTTTTACAAAGCACCGCATACCAACGAAGCTTCGGTACGTAGCCCATCAATAGTGGAGGCAATAATGCTTTGATTTATCATATTCAGATAAGTAGCCCAATCTTTTGGTGGGCACTTGTCATTAGATTGCATTTTGAACAGTTCTAGTTTCATACGTCCGATTGCATGATAGCTCAGGAGCAAGATGACCCGCAACTTTGTTTCCTCCTCCCTAAAGCAACACAAATGAACGCGTTCCAATTACAAATACATTTTATTACGTTTTGTTAAGCTATCGGTCTGAGGTGGGACAACAATCTTGAACTTCGTCAGAACGAACAATTCGGGAGGAAGTAAAACTAAGGCATATATATATATATATATATATATATATATATATGGCCTACAGTGCGTCCCATAAGTCCCTTTACCCCTGAACCTTATATATAACCTTGGTTGGTTGGTTGGTTAACCTTGGTTTTTTCTTTCGCTCGAATTGTTCATTCTGACGAAGGTCAAGCTTGTCACTCCACCTTAGACCTACAGTTTAACATGGAATCCGAATCACGCCCCATCACGGGCGGTCAGAAATTACAAAGTCCTCCCCCGAACTCGATCTAACGCAGGGCTACTTCAAAGACAATTTTATTGGGTGGTTTAAAATAGTTTTTCTTGGTATTTGCATTTGATCACAAATAACACAAATCAAATCAAATGTATATGTTGATGCATATATACTCATATGCTCATATATACTCCCATATATGCCCTTATTTTATTTTAGTACGTGGGTGAAATCATTCTGTACGTGGGCAACTGCTGCCCACTCAATGCCATTCGCATTCCCATCCGCGATCCACAAATGAAAATTTACAAAGTGAAAAATCCACATTTGAGAAAGAGTTTTTTGATTTGAGAAACGCTGTTAACTTAATTTAACCTCACCTAACCTGAACTAAAAGTCGGAAAACCATAGATGGAAATGAGAATATCATGAATTGGGAACAGATCCATTTGAAAATACCTCCTTTGAAAATCTCACTCTCGAATTTCCCATTTTTGGGCTTGGAATAAAATGGAAATGACAGTGAGTGAGATCATACCAGAAGGAAACTCCTGTCAAATATAGATTCCTTACCTTCTGCATTCTCATTTGGGAACGGCGAATGACATTGAGTGAGAAGTACTATATACAGGGTGTCCCATAAGTCCAGCATCATAGGAGAAATTCATATTTTTCTATTTCTACAAACCATAATTTAGTATGCTCGGGATGCCAATTTCCCGTCCACCATTCTGTTCAGTGACGAGGCTGTTTTTTATGGAAATGGTGAGGTAAATCGACAGAACACCCGCTACTGGTCTCAAAACAACCCTCACTGGTATACCTCTTCAAAGGAACAAGGTGCATCTCGGGTGATGGTATGGTGTGGAATTTGGAAGGATCGCATCATAGGCCCCCTCTTTTTCGATGAACATGTCACTGGAGGCACCTACCTACGTATGCTCAAGAAAGAAGCATTTCCCAGTGTCTTGAACGAAGAAGGAAATTTCCCAACATGGTTCCAGCAAGACGGCGCTCCTGCACATTACAGCACCCAAGTAAGGGAATACCTGTACCATCAATTCCCTGGTCATTGGATAGGACGTCGAGAGCCTGTGGAATGGCCAGCTAGAAGCCCGGATCTCACGCCACTAGATTTTTATCTCTGGGGCCACTTGAAAGCGCTCGTATACGCAGAGAAAATTAGGAGTGTTGAACATTTGCGGCAGCGCATTATTGGGGCATGTAACACCATTACTCCTGACATCATTCACCGTGTGCTTGCTGACTGGGTATCACGTCTGAATTTGTGTATTGAAAACAATGGTGGACATATTGAGCACGTTCTGTAAATAAAAGCTTTTGTTTTGCCTTTTTTTATTATTTTTCCTATGATGCCGGACTTATGGGACACCTTGTATATATATATATATATATATATATATATATATATATATATATATATATATATATATATGGGATGAATTTCACAATTAGACACGTAAAATGAATGAATGAATGATGCAAACCCACAAGGAAAGAGAAAAATTATTCCAAGGCCTTTCGTGTATTCAGAAGTACAACTCGTCAGAGTTTGCATCATATATATATATATATATATATATATATATATATATATATATATATATATATATATACTGTGCACGCACATTTCTACATTACTGTACAGTCTTTACAACCATACCTACACTTTTCCTCCTAAGTATATATATTGTAATGTATATGGTTGTAAATTGTGACTTGGTCCGCAATTGATATGGACCGTGACTTATTTTTGGTTGGCAAGGTACTGGTATTGATGGATACCGTAATGAAATTGACTGGATTCCTTGGATCTGATATATTTGCATGTCGGTTATAAATAGATATAGAGTGTAACATATTTGTGGATAGTAGTCTATTATGACTTGATCCTCTGGATCCAGAGATTCTATCTTTAGTTTTAAATTGAAAATTAATTATTTTTAAATTGATAATTATTTAGTTTTGTAAAAATTGGTTGTTGCCAATGTACAGGCAGTTTTTACATAGTGGAGCCACCTCGATGGGACGAAGTGGCCCCTAGTGTGCCCACTGTAAAAATTTCTTATGTTCTTGTGGTTCGGAACCCACGTAAAATTGTAGGTCCCCTCCGCCACCACGGAGGACATGCACAATACACAATTACGAACACAGTTAGGTAGACTAGCCATGAGTGATCCTAGGGTCTTTGTTGGTCTGAAACATTATAACATTATAACATATACTGTATATATGAAACAAGCCAAGAAGGAAAAGGAAAAAATTATTCCAAAGTCTTTCGTGTATTCAGCAGTACACCTCGTCAGGGAATGTACTGGTACGAGGTGTACTGCTGAATACATGAAAGGCCTTGGAATCATTTTATTTTTATTTTTTCTTCTGGGTTTGCATCATCCATTCGTTCATTTCACATGTTTAATTGTGAAATTCATCCCATATATATATATATATATATATATATATATATATATATATATATATATATATATTCCTATTTAATCGGAAATGTTTAACAAAAAAATGGGACCAGTTAAATTTAAAAGTACGTTAAAAAATGTTATAATGCACATTTTACAACCAATTTATTGGACTTCCCTTTCCCAGAAAAAACCAACTTAAATCAAAGTTAATTTTAAGAATATTGAAACTGAACTCGAATCTCATGAGCAAACTTTCAGCAACTTCTTGAAAAACTTAAAAAGTTACAGGCTGGAAAACACGAACTACGATATTTAAGAAGTCCGAACTTACTTAACCTCAAAAAAACAACCTTTTATATATGTATAATATATACGAGTATATCTATTATATCTCTCTCTCTCTCTCTCTCTCTCTCTCTCTCTCTCTTCTCTCTCTCTCTCTATATATATATATATATATATATATATATATATATGATACACACAGAACGTACATGGAACAAGGAACTCTTCTGGGAGTCCATGCACGGTCTGTGTGAGCATGAAAAAACCTCAAGAGACCATTCTGAGTTCAATCCCATATATATATATATATATATATATATATATATATATATATGGTTATAGTATCCTTTATACTGGATATGGAGAAGATCTCTAGACACTGGGAAATACCGAGCATCTTGAATAGAGCAAATATTTTCCCTATATATAAAGGAGGGGACAGATCTCAAGCAAAGAACTATAGACCAGTGTCATTGACGTCCCACCTCACCAAAGTATTTGAAAGAATAGTTAGAGGGAAAGTTTATGATTTCGTGGAGACATTGGAAAGATTCAACGAAAATCAGCACGGATTCCGATCAGGTAGATCATACCTATCACAACTAATAGAGCACTATAACAATATCCTAGATGCACTGGAAGGCAATGACAACTACGATGTCATATACACCGATTTTGCTAAAGCTTTCGACAAATGTGATCATTAAATATATGGGAATAACAGGCAAAGTTGGAAAATGGATCTACAACTTCCTCAGAGAACGTCTACAGGTCGTCAAATTCAAGGTATATCATCATCAGAATCGGAAGTACGCAGCTCAGTACCACAAGGGACATACTAACAGACATAGACAGCGGAGTAAACAGCAACAGTATAGTAATATCCTTTGCAGACGATACAAAGATCAGCAGAAAAATCAGCGATGTAAATGAAGTGGAGGCCTTGCAGAGGGACACGAACAAAATATACAAATGGTCAGAAGACAACAACATGACATTTAACACAGAGAAATTTCAGTTCTTGAGATATGGTAGAAATGAGGGACTTAAACAGACTGCATATTATGCTCCAGATAGACAGGAAATTCAGAGAAGCACGAAAGCGATCGATCTGGAGGTAATAATGAACGATGATGCGAAATTCGAAACACAAAACCAGAGAGCGATAAATAAAGCAAAAAGAGTCGCGGGACAGGACAGTAATGATTCCCCTGCTAAAAACACTGACTGACCAAAACTTGAATACTGCTCAGTCTTGAAGTCCCCATATAAAAAGGAAGAAACTAATAGCCCAGAAGAAACTCAGAGACATTTCACAGCAAAGATTGATGGTTGCAAAGAGCTCAACTATTCGGAAAGACTACGTAAACTAAATCTGTACTCCCGGGAAAGAAGAAGAGAGAGGTACATCATAATCTACATTTGGAAAATGATCCAAAAACTGATACCAAACCTAAAACTAAACCCAATTACCACTCAAACAATACTGGAAAATAGGAAAGGCAGAATGTGTAGTGTTCCCTAATTAAAGGCCCGACAAGGGACCTCCTCAACACTGAAGGAAAATAGCTTGGTTGTCAGGGAGCCAAGACATTTTAACCAGCTTTCAAATGACCTCAGAAGCGTTACAGGGGTCAAAGTTGAAGTTTTCAAGAAAATACTAGATGCCTAGCTCAGGACGGTACAAGATGAGCCGGGTGTACCTGGCTATGTACGGTGGAGAGCGCAAGAAAGCAACTCGCTCCTCCACCAAGCTAAACCTAGAGGCGGGGCCTCCAGCTTGACCTTCGTGTGAAGAGAGACCATCACACGGAACAGCAACGAGGTTAACGAGGTTATATATACAGTATATTTCACCTCGATCGAGATTTTTGTAAATATCCAGGTAATCCTTGTTAGCCAAATGAAGTGAGCGTAATATTTGCTGTAGTTTTAATTCTCGTACAATTACAGTAGTTTGTTTGAGAAATGCAATGTGTGTGTATATATATGAGCGAACTGCTTAAAGAACAATTTAACTCTGTGTTTAGCACCCCTAAGTCCGAGATGAAAGTAGAAAAAGCAGACGAATTTTTCGACATTGATACAAATCAGCCAAGGACAAATTCTGGCACAAACCTATTAATGGACTTACGGTTCTCGGAAGGAGATGTAATTAAGGCTCTGTTACAGATGCGAGACAATTCGGCACCATAGCCAGACACATGGAGTGCATCATTTCTGAAGAAATGTAAAGAGAGTATTGCCAAACCGCTATACTTACTATGGAGGAAATCCCTCGACACAGGACAAATTCCACTGCCATTAAAGAACGCGAACATTGCCTCTTTATTCAAAGGTAGTAACAGAGCGATGCCCAAGAATTATCGGCCGGTAGCTCTCACTCCACACCTTATGGGATTATAAAGTCCTTTGAACGTATAATCAAAAGCGAACTACTTACTACCTACAAAGAAAGAACTTATACAACCCAAATCAACATGGTTTCAGGGCTGGAAGATCATGCCTATCACAGCTATTAGACCACCATGAGAAAATATTGAAAACATTGTGTCGAGGACAAAACATCGATGTAATATATACTGACGGTGCTAAAGCCTTCGATAAATGTGACCGTGGAATTATAGCACATAAACTTAAGAATATAGGAATTACTGGAAAGCTGGGAAGATAGATATTTAATTTCTTGACGCAAAGAACACAAAGAGTGGTGGTAAATGGAGTCAAATTGGAAGTCTCGGAAGTAGAGAGCTCTGTCGCACAAAGGACAGTACTATCTCCCTTGCTGTTCATAATAATGATTGCAGATATTGATGCAGATATCAATGACAGTATTGTATCATGTTTCGCAGATGCCACAGAGATATGCAAGGAAATATTGCGAAGGTGACATAGAAAGATTACAAAACGACATTGAAACATTATTCCAGTGGGCAGAAGGCAACAATATGAAGTTCAACGAAGAAAAATTCCAACTTCTAAGATATGGTAATAACAAAGAGCTACAGAAAAAAGGTACAAAACTCCGCAAGCCAAACAGATAACACCAAATCCACAAGTCAGGGATCTTGGAGTAATAATGTCGTCGGATGCAGAATTCAGAGAACACTACAACATCAAAATTACAACGGCTAGAAAAATAATGGGAATCATCTGGAGGAGCTTCCGCAGCAGAAAAGCAAACATCATGCTCAAATTATGGAAGAGTCTAGTCCTACCAATAATTGAGTATTGTTTAATACTCACAAGCCCATACAGAAAACGAGACATTGCGAACATTGAAGCCATACAAAGGACTTTTACGTCTAAGGTAGAGGAAACGAAAGGTGAAGACTACTGGTCTCGACTACAATCCTTGGAACTCTTCTCTCTCGAAAGAAGGGTGAGCGGTACACAATAATATACATATGGAAAATACTTGAGGGCTCTGTCCCTAACCTTAGAAATGAAATAGAAACAAATTGGACTGAGAGAAGAGGCAGATTTTGTACGGTCCCAGCTGCGGTGGGACAAGGGTCCATGAAAACGAGGATGGAAAATACCCTCAGAATAAGAGGCCCAAAGCTTTTCAATGTCCTACCAAAAGAAGTGAGGAATCCCCAGCACACCGACCTGAATAACTTCAAGAACCAGCTGGACAGATTCCTGTGCAAAGTCCCTGACCAGCCATGTGTGGCGGATGGCTACGAGGGCAGGAGGAGATCAGACAGCAATTCCCTCCTTCACCAAATCCCGCAAATAAGGCGGAATACTGCAGAGGGGTCGACCGTAGGTCGATCCTGAACCGTCGTTCGAACTCACCTAAAGTAACGTAAAGTAATATATATATATATATATATATATATATATATATATATATATATATACGGTAGGGTGAACCAAAAGTAGGTGGACAGTAGGTTGAATAGGGTTTGTGTTATATTATATTGTAACTATGGTGTTCATTATAACTATGGTGTTTGTGTTATATTATATTAAATATTATAACTAAATTTATTTAAATTTAATCTTTTTTCTTTTCAGATCGTTCAGAGAACCCATAATGGCAAATAATCTAAATACTGATGCCAGAAAATGGGTGTTTAAAGAGTATTGGAAATCTCAAAATACTGAAACTGTTAGAACAAAATGGGTTGAAACATTTGGTACTGAAGCCCCAAAGAGACAAACCATTTACCGCATTCGTGACAAATTTGATGCCACTGGCTCAATTCTTAATGCCCCAAGAACTGGTGGACCCAAAACAGTTTGCACAGAGGACAATAAGCAACTTGTTGCCGAAGCATTTGTTCACAGTCCCAAAAAGTCCACCAGAAGTGCCTCAGCAGAACTGGACATTTCACAAACCTCTATTATACGAATTCTGAAATCTATTGGGTTGAAAGCTTATCGTCCACGGCTAATTCATGGCTTATTGGAGGATGACCCAGACAGGCGGCTGCAATTTAGTGAGATCATGCTGAACGAAATTGAAGGAAATCCAATAATTTTAGATAACATTGTGTGGACCGATGAGGCTTCTTTCAAATTATCAGGTCATGTTAACCGACATAATTGTGTTTACTGGTATAGTGAGAACATGCATTTAACATTAGAGCAGCAACTAAACCAGCCTGGTGTCACTGTTTGTGGTGGTATTTCAAGTTCTGGTGTTTTAGGACCAATTTTTGTTGATGGAACAGTCACAGGTGATAAGTATCTCGAAATTCTAATGAATGAAGTTGTTCCACACTTACAACAACAGCCTAATTCACATGACCTCTATTTCCAACAAGATGGGGCCCCTCCACATTATTCAAGAGCAGTCCGTGAGTATCTTAATGAAACATTTCCCGAGAAATGGATCGGCCGAAGAGGTCCAATTGAATGGCCTGCACGTTCATCTGACTTTACCCCAATGGATTTTTTCTTTTGGGGAGTACTCAAGGACAAAGTTTATAGTCGAAAACCACGAAGTGTTGGTGATTTGAAAAATTACATCAGAGATGCATTTCAAGAAATTAATGCACAAAGAAACTTGTGCAAAAATGTTTGTCGAAGTGTGAAAGGTAGACTTCAAAGCTGTGTAAATTGTGATGGACAGCAATTTGAGCACCTGCGTTGATAAAATTTTCAGTGCTTTTGTATTGTATTGGTATAAGTTAATTTTTTTTTATTTTGTATTATAGTATACAAAAAAATTAAATATAATTGTATATGTATTCTCAAAATAAACGTTATCATTTACTGTCCACCTACTCAAAATAAACGTTATCATTTACTGTCCACCTACTTTTGGTTCACTCGGGTATATATGTAAGAGAGAGAAAGAGAGAGAGAGAGAGAGAGAGAGAGAGAGAGAGAGAGAGAGAGAGAGAGAGAGAGAGATTTCTCCCGTTCAAACATTATGCAAATAAAGGCTTACTTATAACCAAAGAGACAACATCAAAGATAATAGAACCTTTTCTCTTCATGAATAATAATATAATAATAATAATAATAATAATAATAATAATAATAATAATAATCAGAAATAAAGGAGTGATATTTTGCGGTTTTCGTGATTAATATTCCGTTGTCGCATGTCAAAATTCCAAGTAGGAATTTATTCTTCTTATTAAAGTATTATCTAATAATACACAAAAAACATTTTGTATTGAGTGTATTGTCAAATGAAATGGAGAACGGTGGCATTCTTCTCTCTCTCTCTCTCTCTCATTTAGACACACACACACCACACACACACACACACACACACACATATATATATATATAAAGTTTCGTTTCGCAGGAAGTGAAGCGACCGTTGTATGATTTACATCACATACGACAGTGAGTGGGTGACTCTTTCAGGAAGTAAAAAACGAAGGAAAAGCGAATTGCAATTATATAAATTGAATAATTTATTTTCATTAGTATTGTCCTGGTTTTTTTGGTTAATTTTTTCTTCCTTTCTTCCTTTCTCTATCTATTTATCTATTTGCGTTACTTTGCCGTGGAAGAATCGTGCTTTTCTAGTGTTCTGTTTTCAGTGTTAATTAGTAACACTATTTCTGTATATTACAGTTTGATCGTCAGTGTAATAATACCTGTATTAACGAGTTTGTTGCGTATGAACATATGTAACTTATTAGATGATATTTATGTACAGGGTGTCCACAATGTCTTGTCATCCCAGTAAAATACTAACTGATTTTCGTTTTTCTTTCAGACCCATTTCAAATGTGTGATAGCAGCAACTATACGCTTGATCAACGCATATTGGTTAGTACCTGGGTCCATGAGCTCCTTTTTGGAGGAGTTGCATGATTGAATTGGTCCTGGACGTCTACACAAATATTTTCAATGGTTTTGCCATCATGTGGTTGCTCATGGAGCCAGGTACTAGCTAATATGCGTTGTTCAGTCGTATAGTTGCTGCTACCACACATTCCAAATGGGTCTGAAAGATAAAAGAAAATCAGTTAGTATTTTACTGGGGTGACAAGACATTGTGGACACCCTGTAGTATCCATTACAGTATTGTTTCTGTAGTATGTGTGCGATAACTCTTAACTTTTATCTAAATTGAGACTATACATACTCGTACTTGTAACCAAAATAGCGTGCCACTGTTTTCAAAGTAATTTATCCTCACTTGGTTAATTACTAATTGTGAATTGATCTGCCTCGGGAGTTTACAATTTTTTTTTCATTAATATTCCACCATAGTCTTCAATCGGAACAGCTGCGCACCCTCCTTTCGTTGGATAAGAAGGTTATTGAGGCATATGTAAAGTTTTAATAACCACAATTTAAACTAAAATTACTGAACTTAAGTTCCACTAATGATGGTTCTAAACTTTCCTTGAATATGCGAAACTTTTAAGTACCGCCATTTACGAACAATATGTCGGTTATTCCTCAGAAATTAATTATTAATTATAGTCAGTCCTACATCTAGTCTATAAAAGAGCGAGGAATGTGATTAAAAATAGTTTGTTGTGTATTTTTTGTGCCTTCATCAATTCCCAAAAGGTTTTTTACAAGCTAAAAATTAATGTACATGAAAACAGGAGAAGAATAAGAACAAATTATATATATATATATATATATATATATATATATATAGAAGGTGACACGAAGATCAAAACATAAATAGATACCAAAAAATATAGTGTTGCCGAGTATTATGACCTTTATGGGATTATCATTGTCTCATTTGCACTCGTGAACGAATATGCTTTAACCCAATGAAAACGTAAAGTAAGCTAAAGATTTAAGGAGAGGAAAAATGGAGAAAATAAGCGCTTTCAGAGATATAAAAGTAGATTATAAGTATTTTCAACAAAAGGTTAACTTAATATAAATGAAAAAAAGGAAAGAAAAGCTTCCTTGTAAAAAAAAAATATTAAGATAATTTTGACATGAGGCACGTAAAGTTTTTAGTGTTTATTATACTTTATTATTATTATTATTATTATTATTATTATTATTATTAATGTATATAGGAAGGACGGGGCATGGGCAAGCGCCTGCAAAAATACCCCCTCTATATAAGAAGGAGAGAGCCAAAATCCAGGTCTCTGAAACCCACGATGCCATTTTATTATTATTTTTTTAAAGAAATTTTGGAAAGATTGTGTACTGTAGGGAGAGTTTGTTTCTGAGGGCATGCTGGACAGCTCACAGGGTAGATAAGACACGGAAAAAGATCAGCTAAAGAGGACAGTGACAGGAGAAACGGGAGTTCCAGCACTCTCTGTCTCCTGCCTAACGTACCCCCCACCCCCACGGAGTACTTCCCTGGTCGATTGGTGTCTACAATCTCATATTCTAACATGGATACTTCAACATTCAACCATTCCCAACCGTTACACAATTAGATTAAACCCTCCCCCCTTGTATAATAACCAGATAAGCTGTGTTTCAATTTTTGTATATTTTAGCCATTATCTTGCCTCTCTACATTTCATGTAACTTTTTAAAAATTATTATCTTAGGACTGCATAAGTATATTGTACAAAATCTTTGGATCATGTCAAGAATAGCGAACCCAATTTTACCATGTCAAGAATAGCGAACCCAAAAATTCCCTTGTCAAGAATAGCGAACCCAAAAGTGTCGCGGGTAGCAAAAATTAACCAAACTATCACGACTTAACCTAACCAATCGTCAAGGGCGTACAATTAACCTAAAAAAATAAATAAAAAACAATAATTTTTTTTTTATTTATTTATTTTTATATATTAAGAGAAGAGGATTCTTTATACTGTACGGCACTGACGATTGGTTAGGTTAAGTCGTGCTAGTTTGGTTAAATAAAAAAAGACTAATATAAAAGCATTTAATACGTCCTTAACTAATTACTTAAAATTGGGAAACATAAACCTACCGTCTGAAGTTATGAAAACGTCCTTGAGGACTTCCTATGTCAAGAATAGCGAACCCAATTTTACCATGTCAAGAATAGCGAACCCAAAAATTCCCTTGTCAAGAATAGCGAACCCTACAGGTGTTGGGTTCGCTATTCTTGACATGATCCAAATCTTTTATTTACTATATTTGTTCACTCTTTTACTTTTCATTTTTAGCACTGATGATGGAAATTGAATTTTCGAAACGTCTGACTAATAAACATGTACCACCTTCTCGTCCTCTTATTCCTTACTAAATTGCGGTTCCCCAAGAACAAACCCTTCATCAAGTTATATATATATATATATATATATATATATAGTTACGATAGAAATGTTCTTCGGGAACCTTATCCTCAATAGGAATATGAAAACAAGAGATACGACTCTCAACATTTATTGGCCAAACGTTTCGGTCCACTCAGGGGCCATCTTCAGTGACTAAATAGAAGCATCTAAAAATAATCATAAAACTAAAGTAAATACAATGTCAAACTGTACGATAATAAAATCTAACACAAAAAAAAGTTAAAAAGTTGTTAACTTGTTACTTTTTTTTGTGTTTTTTATATCGTACAGTTTGACATTTGTATTTACTTTAGTTTTATGATTATTTTTAGATGCTTCTATTTAGTCACTGAAGATGGCCCCTGAGTGGACCGAAACGTTTGGCCAATAAATGTTGAGAGTCGTATCTCTTGTTTTCATATTCCTATTATATATATTATATATATATATATAGACAGAAGGACAGAAACTGCGTATCATATATATATATATATATATATATATATATATATATATATATATATATATATATACATTTTAACTGCAAACAACACACAGTATAATTAATGTAAAGAACGACGCTTGTGTAGAAGAGCGTTCCGCACAAGATGAGGAGGGAGAACGAACAAATGAAAAATGAGTTACATGGACCTCGATCAATCAGAAGTCGTAATTCTCCTACATACGAGCAGAAACCAATGCCCTGAGGAGGCACCTTTGCATGCCGTACATATACATTTTAACTGCAACAACACACAGTATAATTAATGTAAAGAACGACGCTTGTGCATTGGTTTCTGGTCGTATGTAGGAGAATTACGACTTCTGATTGATCGAGGTCCATGTACCTCATTTTTCATTTGTTCGTTCTCCCTCCTCATCTTGTGCGGAACGCTCTTCTACACAAGCGTCGTTCTTTACATTATATATATATATATAGCTGCTCATCCTTCCACACAATAAAGAAAGTGATTGGTAGATAAATGGGTACCCTGGGTGGCCTAGTGCCGCAATGTTCCCTCTAAGGTGTGCGCGTGTGCGCGCACACACGCGTTGTGAAGCCCACGCACAGAGCAAAATAAAATGCGCACAGGCTCAAGCGTATCATGAGTGACGACAGTAAATGAAGTAATTTCAAAAATTTCAGTTTAATGAATTCTACAGGGTGTCCCGTAAGTCTGGACCCATAGGGAAAAATAATAAAATTACAAAATAGTCCAAAAATTTATTACATAATCTGTTCAAAGTGTCCGCCGTTGTGTCGCACACATAGTTGAAGACGCAATCTCCACTGCGACAGCATTTTCTGAATCACAGTCGCAGAAATTTCTTGACACGCCTCCACAATGCGTGCTTTAAGGTGGAAAATGTTCTGAGTTTGACCTCGTACACTTTGGCTTTCAAGTGGCCCCACAAATAAAAATCATAATAAAAATCATAATAAAAAATAATAAAAAAATAATAATAATAAAATAATAATAATAACATAATAAAAACATATATTATAAATCCCTATGGGTCCAGACTTACGGGACACCCTGTATAAAGAACAAATTAAGAAACCGCTTGAAAGAAAATCATTTGGACATGCTCATGCGAATTAAAAGTTACCTGAATGATGACGGATGTATTAATCTTCATAGAGTTTATTTGGAATGGGCAAATGCTAAAGATCGTAGGGAGAAATCATAATCATACTTAAATGAAAGGCACTTTCATTTAATGTTATTTTGATTATATTTTATTTTATTGAATTTTATTATTTTTTATTTTATTCCTATTTTGTGAATGGATAAAATCATGTATTGATCTTGATAGTCTATTTTAAATTGCTAAATGCTAAAAATTGTTTTGAGAAATGATAACTAAAATAGTCATTTTCAATTAATGTTATTTTATTTATTTCTTTATTTTGTTGAATTTTATTTTACTATTTTTTATTTTATTCATATTTTTAGAATCGATAAAATGTTTTCTTTTTTAAGAATATATATAATATTGTAAACAGTTTTTTAATATCCATTTAATAGTACCGTAATGATCAAGCTATTACCTTATGGAAATAATATTTATTAAGTATTTAATATTTATATATATTTAATTTTGAAAATAATAGCACTCAGAAAAATTTGCACAATTTTTCACCATGAATCTAAATGTAGGCACAACGAAAATTTCTTGCTCACACGGACCAAAAAAAATTAGAGGAAACATTGCCTAGTGGTTAAGACGCTCGGCTGCTCGTGTGGTATGGTTCGGATTCCACGTTAAACTGTAGGTCTAAGGTGGAGTGAAAAGCTTGACCTTCGTCAGAATGAACAATTCGGGCGGAAGCTAACCAAAAGGTTAACCAAAGGTTGTATACTGTATATACACTAAAATGCCCGCTGTGCTTTACGCAGAAAAAGCACCCCGAAACAACCTGGGGAGGGACTGGGAGGGGCGAGTGTATTACTAAAACTTTCTGTGGTTCTACCTTAATTTGTATACTAAATTTGGTGCAGATTACTCCAGTCATAATTTAACGGACATTGTGTAACATGCTAGTAGAGACGTTAGTACACTCATCTCGAATTTTCACCTTTCGCTCCTAAATGGTGAGTAGCTGTAACTTGTAAACCACATACTGTAATATTTTATATAAAATTAAAGAAAAACGACAAAGTTGGGAACGTCTACAGGTTGTCAAAATTCAAGGTACAGGGTGGGGCACGGGAACCAAGTGTTTTTGGAATAATCAGGAAAATGATATTTATTTTTGTAAAGAAAATATATTGGTAGAACAACATTCGTAAGAACATAGCATTTCATGTCATAATAATCATGTACCGAAAATTATATCTGGCATATGATGTCCTTGGCCGTCGACGCATTGTTGAAGGCGTTTACGAAAATTGGCCTCCACTCTTCCCAGCAGGTCTCTGTTGATTTGGATGATTTGTTGACGGATCGCTTCCTTCAATGCATCTAATGTACGGGGCTTGTCCTCGTAGACACGTGACTTGAGGTACCCCCATAGAAAGAAGTCACATGTGGACAAGTCAGGGGACCGAGGGGGCCATGCAATGTCACCAAATCTCGAAATGAGATGGTTGGGAAACAGGGGGCGAAGAACAGCCATTGACGCTCTGGCGGTGTGTGGCGTGGCCCCATCTTGCTGAAACCACAAATGTCGACGAGCAATACGCCTTCTTCGTAACTCAGGGGAAAAAAAAGGTGTTCACCATCTCAATGTAACGCCCAGATGTTATGGTAACGGTAACCCCATTTTGTTCGAAGAAATAGGGACCGATGACGCCAAACTTTCCACCGCGCACCAAAACTGTAACCTTAGGGCTATGCAGCGGTTTTTCATGGAGTTGTCGCGGATTTCAGCAGCCCAATACCGACAGTTTTGATTGTTGACGGCCCCATTAAGGTGGAAATGGGCTTCATCACTCATTACCACCATCATGTTTTCATTCTGCTCATAAAGTGCAAGCATTTCCTGTGCAAAATTCAGTCGTTGGGGGCAATCGTTTACATTCAATTCCTGCACCATCGCTAACTTGTATGGGTGAAAATGTAATTCTTCATGCAAAATCCGTCTAACAGTACGATTGCTGATTCCGAGTGCAGCTGAATGTCTCCGAGCAGAGCGGCCTGGGCTTTGCAACATCGCTTGTCTGACCCTTTCAACGTTCTCTGGAGTACGCACAGTGCGTTGCGGCCCCTTCGGTTTGTTTTCATTATTGAGCCTCCTGTTCGAAGATTGTTAACCCAACGTAAGATTGTGTCAGAGCGGGAACAGAGTCATTTCGATGAATGTTGAATCTGCGGCGAAACGCACGCTGAACTGCTGTCACTGACTCGCCACTCCTAACAAAATGATCATACGCGAACATGCGGTGTTCTAACGTTCACTGCTCCATGATGGCACCTGAAAGATAAAGGTGAGTGTTAGTTAAAGTTAAATGCTATGAACCAGGAATGGAATGCTACCTACCGCACGCCCTCCCATTCCTAATGGCCGATTACTAGCTATTCAAAAAACACTTGATTCCCGTGCCCCACCCTGTATATCATCATCAGAATCGGAAGTACGCAGCTCAGTACCACAATGGACAGTACTGGCCCCACTCCTGTTCACTATCATGCTAGCAGACATAGACGGCGGACTAAACAGCAACAGTATAGTAACATCCTTTGCAGACAATACAAAGATCATCAGAAAAATCAACGGTGTAAATGAAGTGGAGGCCTTGCAGAGGGACACGAACAAAATATACAAGTGGTCAGAAGACAACAACATGATATTTAACACGGAGAAATTTCAGCTCTTGAGATATGGTAGAAATGAGGAACTTAAACAGACTACATATTATGCTCCAGATAGATAGGAAATTCAGAGAAGTAGGAAAGCGATCGATCTGTGGTAATAATGACTGATGATGCGAAATTCGAAACACAAAATAAGATAGCGATAAATAAAGCAAAAAGAGTAGCGGAACAGGTACTAAGAACGTTCAAAAGAAGGGACAAGACAATAATGATTTCCCTGCTAAAAGCACTGATTATACCAAAACTTGAATACTGCTCAGTTTTGACATCCCCATATAAAAAGGAAGAAACTAATAAACTAGAAGAAACTCAGAGACATTTCACAGTCAAGACTGATGGCTGCAAAGAACTCAACTACTGGGAAAGACTACGTAAACTAAATCTGTACTTCCTGGAAAGAAGAAGAGAGAGGTACACCATAATCTACATATGGAAAATGATCCAATAACTGGTACCAAACCTAAAACTAAACCCAATTACCATTCAAACAACACTGGAAAATAGGAAAGGCAGGATGTGTAGTGTTCCAAAATTAAAGGCCCGACAAGGGACCTCTTCAACACTGGAGGAAAATAACTTGGTTGTCAGGGGGCCAAGACTTTTTAACCAGCTTCCAAAGGACCTCAGAAACGTTACAGGGGTCAAAGTTGGAGTCTTCAAGAGAAGACTAGATGCCTGGCTGAGGACGGTACCAGATGAGCCGTGTGTACCTGGCTATGTACGGTGGAGAGCGCAAGAAAGCAACTCTCCTCCACCAAGCCAGACCTAGAGGCGGGACCACCAGCTTGACCTTCGTGTGAAGAGAGACCAACGCACGGAACAGCAACGAGGTTAACGAGGTATATACAGGGTGTTTCATAACACGTGGGACGCACTTTCAGGATGGATTCAGGACCTGAAAACAATGAAAAAGTTTTATAAAAATATGCCCTAAATCGCTTTGTTTCCGAGTTACAGCCCGTTATGTGTTCCAGCAAGTATCCGCCTTACCTTTACCGCCGCTCCTCCAACTCAACAATTCTGGCGCTGATTGGTCTACCACCATCTGAATCTCGCTTATTAAATGATCCTGTATCACCAAGACGCTCGTCTATTCTCTGAAAGGTCTTCTTATCTGGCAGACGGCGGTTCGGAAACCTTTCCCATACAGACGTCTTGTTGCGGCTGCATTACATCGGCAAGTCCATACATGAGATGCATGTCTGCCATTTTTCTGTTTGAATAAGCCTCCATTCTCACTTCAAATGCACACTATCACTAAATAGCACAAAAACTTTTAAGGTTTTCTTTTTTTTACTGGACTGCAATTATTCCCGGTAAGAAGTTACGAATACGAACAGTGAAACACCGCGATGTACCTCTGACTGACTGATGGCTCTTACTCAACGACATTGAAACATGTCATAGAGTGTACGAAACATTACAATCGGCAAGGCCATACATGAAATAAGTCTCATACACACTTACAAACATTGTAGGCAAGCAGTGTTTGTAAACAGTTTGCGAAAAGAATTGCTGGAACACAAAACGGGCTGTAACTCGAAAACAAAGCGATTTCGGGCATATGTTTAAGTAAGCTTTTTTCATTGTTTTCATGTCCTGAATCCATCCTGAAAGTGCGTCCCACATGTTATGAAACACCCTGTATGTATGTGTATATATATATATATATATATATATATATATATGGGTGATAATTTTTGGTAGCCGTTGCCTGCTGTAAAGTTATTATTATTGCTCATAGTGCCCATTTCGAAATAATGAAAAAAGTAGTACATAAATTTTATGCATTTTTAAATTGCTTATTTAAATAAAAGGTATTAAAGGATGAGAAAAATAAAAGGAGAGCTTATGACAAAATAAAAAGGAAATATTGAATAAGACCCCATCTTGAACTCATTTCCAAAAACTATTACGTTTAGGTAAAAAAAAATATATATATATATAAATATATATATATAGTAAAATTCGGAGCTCGTGGGAAAAATGTCGACATAAAAATACGGGGAAACATTTAAAAATAAGACAAAAAATAATAATTTAATTAAGAAGTTGTTTGCTTTCTTCCTCTTCTTTTTTGAAGAAAATGATGAAACATTATTTCGTGGAAGTGGTTGTACAATATTTAATTTTAAACTGAGTCCCATACATCGTGTTTTGAAGGGTTTTGTTTTTTACTTCTTCTTTTTAAGTTTAAAGGATGAAAATTTAAATGCTAGATTATGCGGATCTTGCGGAGGGAGAGGGGGGGGGGGAATGTCTTTAGATTTTTACCTAAAAATAAGAAAATAAACTAGAAAATTCTCGGGAAATGAGGTCAGCCATGAGAATGCACGTAGTTACAAAATTTCAGGTACGAAAACGAATTCAGAAATAGGAAAAAGTTTTTGCCAGTTCGAAAACAATTACGAGGAAGTAGTCAAATGTATAAAGAAGGAAAGAGCACCGGAACATAATCAGCTACATATATTATAGATGAAAAAGCGTTCTCCTAATTTTAGTACAATAACCTGTAAAAATAAAATTTTTACCTTTTTATTGTTGGGAAGAAAAAAAATGGTGCCACTTCAGAAGGACAAAGACCAAAACTCGGTTCCAATTAATTGTAGGTCCATCCCATATTTGCTCATGATATGCAAATTTCTGATTTTTTTATGCAGGAAGGGGGAAACAAAGGCGAATGCCCACAAAACCGCCCCCTACCCCCATAGATGAAGAAGAGCACCAAAATCAAGGACAAAAGTTTTCGAGATGTCTGGACACTTTGAATTTAAACGAATGAAAGTCATAGACAGTGGGAAAGATGGATTGAGGAAGATTGTTCTAGAGTTTACCGGGTGAGTAGATGAAAGATTGAAAATACCGATTAACCATTGCGTTAGAAAGTTGGACAGAAGAGGAATGAGAATGAATCGAAAGTCTGGTTCCCCGTGGTCTCCTTAAAGGAGGAGGCGTGCAGTAGAGAGTTCAGAAAAGCAGTGTCCGTTATAATAGCCATAGTAAAGAGAGAGTGAGGCAATATTACGGTGAAGAGAGAATGATTGAAGACAGTCAGTAAGAGGCGGGGAATTGATGAGACGAAAAGCCTTTGATTCCACACGGTCAAGTAGAGCTGTGTGGGATGAGCCATCCCACACATGAGAAGCATACTCCATACATTGGCGAACAAGACCCCTGTACAGAGACAGCAACTGAGTCGGGGTCAAGAAACTGCGGAGCCGGTACAACACGCCTAACCTCTTACAAGCTGTTTTAGAAAGAGGGTATATGCGATCTTTCCAGGAAAGATGACGACAAAAGGAAACACCAAGAATGTTAAAAGAAGAGGAACGATTGAGTTGTGTATTGTTGAAGGCAAGGGGATAGTCGTGTGGAAGATTGTTACGAGTAGACAGATGAAGAACCTGAGTTTTTGAGGCATTAAAAGCCACGAGGCTTTCTCTGCCTCAGTCAGCGATAGTAGAAAGATGAGAGATTGAAACAAATTAAAAATTTAAAGAACGGCCACGAATGTTGCAGAAATTTATGAAAAGTGAATGAGGGAGAGGCCCAGAACATCTTGAATGAGCAGTAGCAGAACTAGCCTCACTGCCTGGGTCTGAGTTCCCGGTTTCGGCAGCTTTGAAGCCAGAAGTGGGTACATTTATGGTCCACTCCCTAGGGGACTCCAAGGCTCTTGAAGTCGTTGCCATCGTTTCTTTATTTTAATTTTGGAAAGATTATGTAGTGTGTAAGATGCATGTAGGTGTAATGAAGAATAGGGAGAGAAGTGTGTTTGAGAGCTGCTGCTGGAGTGCTCACAGGATAGATTAGACACGCTAAAAGATTAGCTAAGAAGGACAGTGACAGGAGAAACGGGAGTCCCAGTACGACTTGTCTTCTGCCTAACGTCTCTCCCCTCCCCCTGGTAGTATTTCCCTGGTCGGTTGGTGTCTACAATCTCCTTCTCTAATTGGAGGAATTGGAATAATGACAAATGCTGTAACTTGAATCTTTGTTTAATTTTCGTAGTACCGAAGGACTTTTAGAATTTAACTCAAGGTTTTAAAACTTTTGTGCAAAACAGTCTGAAGGCTTTGGTTGGTTTGATAAACTCGTCTAAGTTTCAAGAAAAGTAACTTTCCCAAAAGTTTGACAACAGAGAAACCTTAAGTGGAACGAATTTTTCTCAAAAGCAAATATTTCTCTTCATTTCACACTCGTTTGTCCGTCTCAGTGCCCTGAGTAGAATGAAGGACGTAAAATCAACCAACCAACCAATCAAACTTATTTACAGGGTGTCCACAGTGCCTTATCACTCCATAAAATACTGATTGGTTTTTGCTTTACTTTCAGACCCATTTATCGCTTAGATGGCCTGCCAGTTCTTGTTTTATCTTTTACAGTTCCTGTTGTGAACAGTTTCTTTTCCCATCTCAACAGAGTTCATTTTGGAGGAGCTGCACAACTGAATCGGTCCTGGAAGTCTGCACGAATATTTTCAATGGTTTTGCCATTATATGGTCGCTCATGGACCCAGGTACTAGCCAATATGCGTTGTTCAATCGTATAGTTGCTGCTATCACACATTTCAAATGGGTCTGAAAGAAAAACGAAAATCAGTTAGTATTTTACTGGGGTGACAAGACATTGTGGACACTCTGTACTTACCTTGTGGGAGTGAGTGTACCCCAAGGATCACCTGAGCCGAGCAGTGACAGGATAAATGGCCGGCCCAAGTCAACACATCCAGACGCCAACTTGGTTTTGGCAGTCAATTCATAGTTAACTACAGTATTTGACAAACAATCCAGATGGCTAATTTACCATGCTGTGATTGCACTAACTGCTTAAGTCTGTTATAAAAAAAATAAATAAGCATGATTAGTGCAATTGCCACACGATTCAATTAACGATCTGGAGTGGGTGTCATACAGTTAACTGTGCATTTTGTTGTTGTAACGAAATATTTTTTGCGATAGCCAACCACCCACCCACACACACACACACACATAATGCGACAACAGCAGGCGCCGTGTAAGTAGTAATTTAAAGAATCGTATTGTTCCTTTTTTATATAAGTTTAGAACATTAAAAATTTAAGAATATACTTCTGTTGATTTCGAATAAACTGTTTATGTTAATAGAAACGTAAGAATACATGCATTTAACAAAGTAGAGATACTTGCCAATGCAAGGGTAGAAGACGCCTAAAAAATTGTTGAAGTATCATCAGCTAATGAAAAAAATTCTCCTTATACCGCTGAATGTTCATGTTATAGGTTATAGGTCTTTGTTTTTGTAAACATGGTAATCCAGAAAGAAAATACTGAAGTTATGAATCTTCTATACTTTACATTAGATTATCGGAAAGGGCCTTGTATAACGTTTGCTCAAAAGCAAGTAAAGAAGAGGTGTCATGAAACGACTGTTACTTATGTGAGCAAGTTTTTGGTCGTAAGGTTTCGTTGAATTCACATTATCGCATTTGGTTTCCAGACTCTGTAATCGTAAACCCTGCTCATAATATCGTTAAGGTTTTAAAGGTTAAAGCTTTATTACTTAAAATAAGGTAGATTAAGTTTAATGCTGTTAGTATTTTACCATTAAATTTAATGGAAATATAAAGTAGAAAAGCATGCAACTCGCGCAGTTGTCAGGGGGAAAAGAAGTTTCGGATCACCTGAAGATCAGGACCCCCATGTATTCTTGTTTTTTGCTTTACAGTGCCAAATACTGTAAATGATAATAAATTGAATTGAATGCCCGGTTTGGTCAATTGTACGCCCTTGACGATTGGTTAGATTAAGGTCGTAATATTTTCGTTAGTTTTAACGAAGATATCATTTGGTAATTGAGGATGGGGGCCCTGATCTTCAGGTGATCCGAAGTTTCTATATGTTTAGAGATATTGCTTCATTCTTTTGTATGTCTATTTTCTGTATTCAGAAGATAGCTTTCACTGCTATAAACTATAGTAGGTATTTATAAATAAACAAAAGACTGATAGTTTTGGCTAAATAATGAAGAAATGAAGTACATGATTTTTCCTCTCTGCTAACCACAAAGGTCATAAAAGAAATGGACCTACCTATAAGTTAATGTGGAATTCGAACCACGGTTCGCTACATCATCTGAACGCAGAGAATGGTCACTCCACCAACTACTATCCAGGCCCTAACGTCATTTAACCTCGCTGATCTACCGGGCAGTGTTGGTGCGACATGGCCATCACGTAGCCCCGTGGCCAAACAATTTTTTCGAAAGATGAACAACAGTACCTTAAAACTAATATTACTATGGAACCCGAAAAGTTAAACTACGTAAGAGTGTTCTTTATAAAAAAAATTACATTTTTATAACTCCAAAAGGGTTTCTTTCAAGGACTTGAAAGGATGTCAGTAAAAAAGTCTCTGGAGGGTCCAAATCTTTTAAGAAAATTCTCAAAGGAAAACAACAAAGATTGCATTGTGAAGATAGAAAAACTGACTGCGAGATACCTTGAAGGCTTTTACACTTCAAACCTATGAAGAAACATAAGAAGAATAAAAAAATGATTATACGAAAGAGTAATTTTAACTTTAACAAAGAATTTCCAATATGGCGCCAGAGTGCGTTTGTATGTAAATATACTCTACGATACCTTCTTTTGAGAACGTTTTCATATATGTGTCATAAAAATTATAACCAAATAATTTTTATAGCTAAGTAATATCGACCATATATATATATATATATATATATATAACGTAAAGAACGACGCTTGTATAGGAGAATATTCCGCGCAAGATGAGAGAGAGAGAACGAAACAAATGAAAAAATGAGGTAACCACCCGGGATCTTCCGATTGCCGGTCAGATATGATAACCATTACACCATGGGCCTCACTCATTCAAATGCCGTAATTCTTCTACATACGCGCAGAAACCAATGCCCCAAGGGGGCACCTCCCGCATGCCGTACATTATATACATTTAACTGCAAACACGCAGTATAATTAACGTAAAGAACGACGCTTGTATAGGAGAATATTCTTGCGCGGAATATTCTCCTATACAAGCGTCGTTCTTTACGTTAATTATACTGCGTGTTTGCAGTTAAATGTATATAATGTACGGCATGCGGAGGTGCCCCCTTGGGGCATTGGTTTCTGCGCGTATGTAGAAGAATTACGGCATTTGAATGAGTGAGGCCCATGGTGTAATGGTTATCATATCTGACCGGCAATCGGAAGATCCCGGGTTCGATTCCCGGGTGGTTACCTCCTTTTTCATTTGTTTCGTTCTCTCTCTCTCATCTTGGGCGGAATATTCTCCTATACAAGCGTCGTTCTTTACGTTAATTATACTGCGTGTTTGCAGTTAAATGTATATAATGTACGGCATGCGGGAGGTGCCCCCTTGGGGCATTGGTTTCTGCGCGTATGTAGAAGAATTACGGCATTTGAATGAGTGAGGCCCATGGTGTAATGGTTATCATATCTGACCGGCAATCGGAAGATCCCGGGTTCGATTCCCGGGTGGTTACCTCCTTTTTTCATTTGTTTCGTTCTCTCTCTCTCATCTTGCGCGGAATATTCTCCTATACAAGCGTCGTTCTTTACGTTAATTATACTGCGTGTTTGCAGTTAAATGTATATAATGTACGGCATGCGGGAGGTGCCCCCTTGGGGCATTGGTTTCTGCGCGTATGTAGAAGAATTACGGCATTTGAATGAGTGAGGCCCATGGTGTAAAGGTTATCATATCTGACCGGCAATCGGAAGATCCCGGGTTCGATTCCCGGGTGGTTACCTCATTTTTTCATTTGTTTCGTTCTTTCGTTCTCTCTCTCTCATCTTGCGCGGAATATTCTCATATACAAGCGTCGTTCTTTACGTTAATTATACTGCGTGTTTGCAGTTATATATATATATATATATGGGATGAAGTTCACAACTAAACACGTGAAATTAATAAGTGTTGCATTCACTCTAATTATTGTTACGCGTAACTCCTGCATAACATAATCCTTTTTTTTTTTGTCAGTAACTCTGGCATAATTTGCTTGCAACTTTACTTAATATAACTTTACCCCGTAATGTTCGCGTAAATTTTTTTTTTTCAGTAATTTTCACGTAACTTTTGTGTGTGTAATTTTACCATAATTTTTTGTCTAACTTTCATGTAACTTTTGCATATGTAACTTTCTCGTAACACGCAATATATTCAAAGGAAAACTGAAACGCACGAAACAGTAAAAAGAAATTTAGTAATCATACACGCTATTAAAGGTACTTAAAAATAAATGAAAACAATAATTTTAAAAAAATTAAATGGAAATATATTTATTCTTGAAGAATAAATTATATTGTATACCGTATATATAATACTGTAGAAATGGCACTGAACATTAAAAACGTCCAAACATATTTTGGCCCCTTATTTTAAATGCCTTCAAGGCTACATATGTTTTGCTTGAAATTTATACTGTCAGCCATACTGATTTGGAGATTAATTTCGTGATTTTAAACAGTGGTTTATTCTATTTCTTATGATTTTCTAAAAAACTTTTACTGAATCCAGATAACGAATACATTGGTTCGTAATTAGTAGCTGGTGCACGATCACCTCCCTTAAAAGGTGTGTTATACAACCAGTTTTAGTATTGGCAATATTCTTATAAAAGTTAAGAGGGATACTTTTCCTTTAACAAGTTTCATTTGTCAAATGTTAGTCCAAATTAGAGGACGAGTGTCCTCTAAATTGAGTATGGAGGGAGGAAGAGAAGGTAAAAGGAGTTACTTTGCTAAAGATGAGCGGCATGGAAATACAAAGGACTATAAATGCGTTAGTGATATATGTCTGCGTGCTGTCTAAATTACTGTTGCGTAGGCCTATCAAGTTCATTGACAAACTTATTTCCTGTTAACAGATGGATAGTGAATGGATGGTGAATGATCACTACAAATTGAACCTGGGTTTGGAGCAGGATCAACTTTAGGAAGAGTTGTAATTTCCTTCTAAAACCTTCCCTCACTTGACCCTCATATCCTGGTACTATTTTTTAAGTATCTAAAATTTATTGCACGCAGGATTTATAATGGACATGTTTACAATTCAACCTGCATTACTCTTTACTCAAAATTAACAGCATTAAGTCCCTGAATGTCTGGTATTAATAATAACACAAGTAACTATCTCGAAACAATATTAACGTCCCCGCCTATATTTGAACTTGAACTTTGGCGCAAGAACTGACGCTTGCTTGGGACACATCGTCTTGCGATTATCCACACGTGTGTGACGTTTCATGAACTTATGTCGAGTGGTTTAAAAGTTATGGTCGGACCTCCATTTGACCTTTGACCTCTAGTTGTGACCTTAACCTTTAAGGCAACGACCTGATTGCCGCTCGTGATACATCGTCTTATGACGAACCATATTTGTGTGAGGTTTCATCATTCATTTTGAGCATTCATGCTACAGCGCGGACACGAAAGTGTGACGACAGGTAAATGCAATCCAGTATGTCCCTCCAAATTTATTTTGCCTGGGACATTATTACTAGCCATATTTAAGAATGAAAGATGATTCTAGTTGTAACCAACACAATACAAAATATTTGTACTCTAGGATTAAGCTTTTAAAATGAAGCATGTAATGTAACATATT
Organism: Bathynomus jamesi; assembly: GCA_023014485.1. Classification (NCBI taxonomy): domain Eukaryota; kingdom Metazoa; phylum Arthropoda; class Malacostraca; order Isopoda; family Cirolanidae; genus Bathynomus; species Bathynomus jamesi. The sequence goes on along the minus strand of JAJOZX010005047.1, from coordinate 261,490 downwards.
TTCCCACACACGTTACAATCAAATTGATACATAGAGGTAGTGCCCACATCAGTCTGTCGAGTACCTACAGCGAGTGTGGCATAGAATACAAAAAAAAATTACAATTCGCTGGTAATGTCTCAAAACAATATAATTAGTGTATGGTACACGGAAAAAATATCTTAAGGTTTAGAAACACTGAAGAAGGTGGATTTGCCTACCAAAAACTATAATTTGTATCATGATCAATTAGCAGCCTAGTTTGTCAGACTATAAGAACATGCTTTATATGCAACATAACTTTAGCTAACACAAGACCTAGTTTGGTTGGAAGCATGTTAAAAAACAAGTTTGGTAACTTCGAAAGTCAAGTTAAAGTCTTGGGACATGTAAACGATTCCTATTTAGTTGAAGTGGGCTATAAGTAGTTCTTTTATATTTGAAAAACAGCAAAAGGAATACTGGAAGATATCTTTTCTTCCTGACAACCTTTAGATAAATATATTATGAAAAAAATATACTCTGTCTGAAACATGCCTAGCTCAAATATCTGGAAATACCTGGGGAAACCACTCATTTTCACAAGAAATGGATCTCAGATTCCTTCAAAACATGTCGAAAATAACCAAAGAAAAATACTTTCTGGTGAGGGAAGTACCTAATCTAACCAAACCTAATCTACTAGATCTAACGGAACCTAACTTAACCTAACCTACTACACCTAACTTACCCTAACCTACTATACCTAACTTAATCTAACCTAACCTAACCTAACCTAACTAGACCTAACCTAACCAGACCCCAGGTACTTATTCGTTTTAAATAACACCGTGATTAGAAAAGAAATCCAAAGCTCTTTGATCATCAAACACCAATAAGGCGAATTGTCTTCAAAGTCTACTTCACACCCACTGAACATAACCATGGCAACGAAGAAATCGTATTTCAAAATAAGTCTTCAAATCACTTTAGAATAATTTGCACAACATATGAAATAGTTTTCTGAATTATTTTACATAAGGATTCATATTATAGTGTCATATCGAAGTCCTGATTATGTGTTAAAACGAATATTAACCCACATCATTTATTTATTTATATATTTGTTTATTTTTTTTTTTTTTTTTACTTGGTATACCTACTTGGTACTTGTGGGTTATCTGTCGCCACTTTTTAATATTTTTTTATTATTTATTTTTATATATTAAGAGAAGAGGATTCTTTATACTGTACGGCATTGACGATTGGTTAGGTTAAGTCGTGCTAGTTTGGTTAAATACTATTTAACCAAACTAGCACGACTTAACCTAACCAATCGTCAATGCCGTACAGTAAAAGAATCCTCTTCTCTTAATATATAAAAATAAATAAATAAAAAAATATTAAAAAGTGGCGACAGATAACCCACAAGTACCTTTTACTTTATTTATTCAATTTCGTATTAATTTAAACTTTTCAGTCTCAAATTCCAAATTTCACAAAGGAAAAAAATCTTTCGCACCGTAGCGCCATCTATACGTATATGTATTTAAAATAAATATTATTTACTTCATTGCCAACTTTCAAACACACAATGAGCCTTTGTAGAGTGCATTCAGACATTATTTTGAATGTTATAATGCAATTTCAGAGCATTTTCCAGCATACGGACTAACAGTTATTACGGAAAATCGGTTCTTAATGTTTTACTTGTATCAACTTGAAAAAGCAAAAATTTCAAAATGTCGCAATTTTTGGTCTTCGAGCTTTCTAATATATATATATATATATATATATCTATATATATATTATATATATTAATTATATATATATATATATATATATATACAGTGGGCGTTATAATGTTATAATGTGTCAGTTTGCATAATATGGCACGTAATTTAACACATGAATTAAATAAATTGCGGACTTGTGAAAACGCAGATTTTAATTTGTCGCTTTTTCGTTTCCAGTTCAGTTCCCTAATTTTAATTACAATCTCGGTTTTATAATATGCGTATTATCCAACCCAATTTATGGGGATTTTTTTTAGGTTATATTTATCTAGAAGCATCCATATAGCTTTTATTGTTAAAAAGGTTACGCCAAAGTTATGCAATAAGAAGGAGAAAAACAGCCACAAAAGTTACGAAATTGTTACGAAATTAAATATTGGAGAAGAGTCTTATTTCTTCAACAACAAAAAGTTACGGAACGAAATAGAGAAAAAGAGCCTTACTCTTGTTAAAGCTGGAAAAGTTACGCTAATTTTGCACATTGAATTCAATGTTGCAAAATAGTTACGTTAAAATGTATAACTGACGTGGATCTTATAATGTAAAATATTTTAGGAGTCTATTCACAGGGAAACAAAAAAACTATTCCAAGGTATGGAAATACACGAAAGACCTTGGAATCGTTTTTGCTTTGCAGCTATATATATATATATATAGCTGAAAGATTCACATTAAAAGCGTGAACTTCTTTATTATGAAATAACCCGTAGAAAAAGTGAAACATCCACTTCGACTGCTTTCGAGTTTATTTCATCCCCCTGAAGAGGAGTTGAAATAAATTCGAAAGTACTCGGACAGAATATTTAATTTTCTTGCAGGTTATTTCAGAATACACATATATATAATTTTGCTTAAGAGAAATAATTTTCTTTGATCCACAGTTTGTAAAAGTATGGAAAATGATTTGCATAGAATGTCTCCCACAAAGTTTTGGAGGTTTTCTAAAATTTTCATAACTAACGATTACTTGGAATTGCGTTAGACTACGACCAAAAGAAATGCAGTTTATTGAAGTTGTTTCATACTCTTCAATGCAACTCGACGTGAATTCTGTTGGTAGCAAAGTAGATGTCAAGACGATACCCTGCCTCCTGCACGGCAGATGTTTATCCTATCTCTCTCCGGCCACTCTCGCCTCAGTATTTCTGGAGTGAAGGTTCAATGGATCACTTTAGCATATGGCTTCCCAAAGCATTCGGGAAGCAATATGTTAAAGTGATCCCTCCTGGAAAGCAATATGTTAAAGTGATTAACACTGGGAAGCAATATGTTAAAAAGAGAAAGGTTGGTTGGTCACTTTGTGTGACCATATAGCGCAACAATTCTAATAAATTTACTTTCAATCTAATATTTTAACATGTTATGATTTGCTTTTTATGCCTTTACTTTATTAAAGCGAACATTTTGGATCACCTGAAGATCCGTCACCCCAGCCTTTTTTAGTTAGCTTTATAAGGCTAACTAACGAAAATATCACGACCTATCCTAACCAATCGTCAAGGGCGTACAGTTGACCTAACGATTCGTTAGGTTAAGTCGTGATATTTTCGTTAGTTAGCCTTATAAAGCTAACTCAAAAAGGCTAGGTGACGGATGTTCAAGTGATCCAACATTTTTTATCGTACGCCTTATCCTAAATATTGGGAAGCAATATGTTAAAGTGATATACACTAGGAAGCAATATGTTAAAGAGAGGTTCCTGGGAAGCAATATGTTAAAGTGATCCGGTTCAATTGCGGTGTGGATTTGGTCTTTCAATTCGCGCACATTTTGCACTTTTAAGACGTAGACAATATATGCAAACTGTAAAGAAAACTTTAATAGATTGCACTTCTTTTGGTACTACTCTAACTTAATTTGAGGTAACAGTTAGGAAGTTATGATATTTTTAAAACCGTCCACGACTTTGTGGACACCCTGTACAGCATTAACGTTTTTATTTTATATTTTCCTTTAACATATTTAGGGTAAAAAATTCAAAACAAACCTTCAACCGAAATGACATAAGCAAAGGTCCTTATGCTTTGTAATATATCGTTTGATTTTTATCTTGGACGTTCGTAACTCAAATTCCGAAAAGACATTAAGTTTGATATAACGAGTCAAAGCTAAGAATATACCGAGTCTTCACACACACACACACATACAAAGTGTGTATCGAATAAAGAATAGTTATACTCCCGGGACGTATATGTCAGGAGAAGTATAAAACAAGCGATATAATGCAGACTGAGCCTGACTAAACCTATAAATACACGAAGAACTGCAGCATGACATAAAGTTCATTGATCTCTTCTATAAGGTTTATTTCAAGTGCAAAGCCGTTCGAGACAATCGATTAACAATATAAAAGTGTTATTAGCAATAAAATTCAACAATAACTTACTTGGTATAGGAAAAGATAAATCTTAATAATCCGTTTACCCTTCATTTCAAAGGAAAATAACTCCCGCTCAAGCAATTCCAAGCATTTTTATTTGAAGTAACATTATTTCATCTCAATAAATGTTCGTCCTAAAAATGTTATTGGTCCTCAGACATTCTCTGTATACTAAGTTGTTTAGGTTACTTAAGGCTTTTCCTGTTTTTCTTCGTCTTATTTCTTATAAAAAGATGGAACCAATATGATTAGCAAATCATGAGGTGTTAGCTTTGTGCTTTTTATTGGCATCGTGATTGCTACTCTTTCGTATTCGCTAATAAGAAACGGCCTATAAATCGCAATCAGTACGAAATTTCTCATTAAAACTTGCCTGAAGCATTCTCCAAATGTCATATAGACAGTTAACCGGGCTACTATGAACCTTGAATAACGATCATTGCATTCAATCAGCTGCATAACTGCAGGAAGAGTTTCTGGTCTATTATATGCAATAGTAATCATTGGAATCGACATTTATGGGCTGACAACCATTCCTAGACCATGAAGGTTATCCTTAAACTTGGAGACTACTAGCGGGTCTAATACATGGCATATTTAATCAAAATCCTAAAGTTTTGGGGTGACAAACAGTTTCAATTCTTAGTTTCGAATTCTGGCGATTAATGGGCGAACGACGCGTGTAACTTCCAGATCCACTAAACCCTCCAAAAACAGCCTTGAATCTGTGATTATGATAGATTTAAATCTGTGAAGATTTTCTTACTAAAGAAATTCATTAAAATTTTGCGTATACACTTCCACTTTCTAATTATAGGCAAGTAAAGCTCTAGCAAGAGTATTAAAATGAGTGTGTACACACTGATGTGTTAACTCAAGAATGGCAATAGTTCTGCTGTCCTCTTCAAATATTGTTCCTAACGAGAGGTTTTACTGTTCTGCTAATTAACGCTGAGAAATATTCAATGGCAACTGTTTTACTACATCCATGTTTTCTGCTAAAACAAGAGCAAAACTATTCTTCGGAATAAATTCAGGAAGTAACACTGTACGTCCGTTTAAAATAAATCCTAAAAGGAGAACATTTAATTCGTAGAAACACTCTGAAGCATAAATAAAAGAAATGGCGTTTGAAAACTGTCTTGTCGTTTTGTATATTTTTAAACTTTGGCCCATCATGTAACTATCATAATTTATGTTTATAGTGTCGCCTGCTGAACGCTTTCTTTACGGTCGTCCAAAACCTTGTACCTAAGATATCATTTTCAGTCTAAGGGATTCATATTTTCGGTCGCACGGCAAAAGCATGTTGCAAATGACAGCCACTGATCCTGGAGCAATGGCATTTTGCAGTGAAAGTTTATCCGTGATTTAATTTATGCAGACTACAATATCGTACGGCTGCCAAAAGATCATGTTTTCAAGATCCCTTTAAGTGCTTCTCCCAAATACACTAACGATCACTCTAAGTTTAGGAAGAACTCTTTTGGCTGCATTAGTAAGTGCAAAAACTTTTTAATCCTAATATTATTTATTTAAAGATTTACGGTCGACAATTAGTATCAGAGCATCGAGCGGACGAACTTCTCTACCAAATAAATCTATGACATTCGAGGATTGCCACACTGATCCAGTGCTGTACCGAACATTCCAGAAATTACTAATCAGACATTTCATTTCAAAATTTGGTGGTTCATTTCCTAAAATCACAACATCGAGTTTACTATTTTGACGGTTTTTATGCAATAAGTCTTTTAGCAACTCTTGAACTGTTTCCGGTTACACACTACCAGTAATTACAACTCTGTGGGCGAAAGTCCTTCTCTTACGAGAGTATTTGAATTGTTTACTTGCTTTAGTTATGAAGTTAAAAAAGAGCACAACTTTTGAAGCAAAATACCCCCAAAATAATACTATTGAAAATGCTACCAGCAGTTTACCAGGAGAGTCATCATTGTTACGTCTCCATAACCTACACCAGTTAAAGTTGTAATTGTGAAATAAACGTAAGTCCAAAAACTTGTCGATGTTTCTTCCTGGGAACTTAATTGGAAGCCCTTGGAAATTTCTTCACCAGATTGAATCATTCCTGTTAAGAAAAACAACGCTACAATTCCTCTTATCATGAATACAGCCCACTTGACTTTCTTGTAATGTATGAAATATTAACATACTAAAGTTAATGTAGTTTTAAAATCTAAATCAAGGCATCTGTGAATCATTATAAATTGGAAAGCGGATAGATATTATCCTGTCGCAATATTCATCATACTGTAAGCAAACATCCACCCTTCCCTAATAGTAGTGAGAACGTTAGGTTGAAATCTCGTTGCAATCCAGACAAGAAAAGATCGGATGTAGAAATACATGTTGATGAAAGTTATTATCCATTGGTATATGGTGGCTGGTGAAGTAAAATTAAATAACCAGAAAGAACAGTCATTTAAACCTCCGTCTGTCTCTTTACCTATTAACAGTAGGTGCAGAGTTATTCCTAATAAGGAAAACAAAATATTAATTGTCTTAATTATGAAGTGGTTACAAAATTATTGACATCTAGAAATAAGGTACACGGATGATTTTAGTCTCAGTAGAAACAGTTTCAATATACATAATATTGAAAAATGGCACACACCAAATGAAAGGCCAGTCCAAAAGAATATATGAGGAGGAATATGGTGTTCTTGACACCACCAATTTTCATATCTTACGACCCAGCATTAAATCAGACAAAACAAAATGAGTGTACTACGAAATTAAACAAAAGGGTCTGCTCTTAATTCAATTCCATATGCTATGCATCCGTACAAGTTACTGAAAACAATGTTTACAGACTTTACATGACAAAATTTAAGTACAAAAATTTGTTATATTGATTATTTGGAAGTCTCTTTAGATATAAAATTTCAGTGATATTAAATAATGTTATCAATGAATTCCTAATTATTAATTAAAATATATCCGTGAATAATTGAATTTATTCAATCAAAAGAATGAAGAAGGAGAAAGTAAACTTTGAAAATATGGTCTCCCAATAGCTCATAATGGCTAAATCACTATTCTGCATGTTATTTTATATTATACTAGCTGTTACGCCCAGCACTTGCTTGGTGTGGTCCGATTGTATTAAATTTGAAGGTTAAGATTTTCATGGTTGTGTTCTTTTCTAGTTTTATTGACCAAATAATTGAACCCCCAGTAATTAGGGGGCCTGTTGGCCCCCAATTACTGGGGTTCAATTATTTGGTCAATAAAACTATAGGAAAGAACACAGCCATGAAACTCTTGAGCTTCATATTGTGTAGGTCTCCTAGTTACTGGGGGTTTAATTATTTGGTCAATAAAACTATAGTCATGAAAATCTTAAGCTTCACAAATTTTAACTCAAGATTTTCATGGCTGCGTTCTTTTCTATAGTTTTATTGACCAAATAATTGAACCGAAAGTAATATGGGGACCTGCGGTCCCCCAATTACTGGGCCCCTCACCCCCAGTTACTGGCAGCACCGACCGTTGGGCCATGTTTAGCTAATTCAGTTCATTTTAGAGACCCAAAAGTTCACGGACAGACAGACTCACAGACAGAATCACACACAACTTGCTTTTATATAGTAGATTATATTATAGTTATTACATATTCATTATATGTTTACTCTGAATGGATCGTTGTAACAATCAATACAGCTCATTGTAATGAATCTCTTTCCCAAAGGCTTAGTGTAGCACAAAATTGTTAAACCCTGAATTCTTTTTATGTAAAATATATGTAAAAAAAAAAGGGTTTGGAAGCTAAGAAAAGTGGAGGAACTGCTTTGAGTTTACAAACAAGAAGAAAGTCCATAAAACAGACAAAATTTATGTAAAAAAAAATATTTAAAAGATTAAAAACTTTAAATCACACTACTTTTTTAAGTAAACAAGCAGAGCTTTCGGCTCCCTGCCCTACGGGTGGGGATTGTGCTCCGCAAACTCGCCTACGGTGAGGGCACGTTAGGGTTACCCCTTTGGGGGGAGGTCATTATCCCTCTCCCCTAAAACTCCCTCACCCCCCTTTATGCAACTTTGGAGGATAACCCCCACCCTCTTTGTTGCATAAAATGGTAGAAACATCGTGGGTCATTTTTTTTTAAACAGGAAATGGAAGGAATTGTAGGGCTTTTTTAAAATGTTTAAGGATAAGGTCTTATGTATACATTTTTAATGCAAATTCTCGGGTTCAAGTGCTGAAATTAAAAAAAATTAAGGTTGTGTTCTTTTATAATTCATTGTCCGAAAACTTTGTCGCTTCACATAAAAAAACTATGACATTTTATGGGGGTTTGAATAGATTTTTTAATGAGAGTTAACCTTTGGGCTTTACTCCTACATAATTCTCGATTTTTTTATTAAAAGCTCGACGAAGATAAAATTGCGAAAATTTCAGTGGCTAAAAACGAGAACAAAATGGAGCTCACGTTCAAGGAAATTAAAAAATTTAAGGTCAGCTTTGAATTTAATGTATTTTGGAGAAATATTCTCCAATTTTCTCACACCTTGAGAACTTTTGTGCAAGATAATTCTTGAAAGAAACAAAATTATCACGTTAGATACAATATATACACACACACACACACATATATATATATATATATATTAATGTTTCGCTCATATACTTCAGACATTTTCAGAGAACTGATTAGAAGTTTTTAAAAAGTACAGAACGAAGAAGCTATTATATATATGTAGAATTCAGTATTACGAGTTTTTTTAGATTAACAAGATTTTTCCGAAAATTGAATGTGGATTTACATTTATTTGAATTTTATCAGTTAAAAATATTCAAGAAACATTCCATTTCGTACCACAGAAACCTTATATATATATATATATATTATATATATATATATATATATTATATATATATATATACCAAAACTGTTTAATCAGCTGCCCAAAGACCTAAGAAACACGAAGGGAGTTGCAGTGGACACCTTCAAAAGAAGATTAGACGCCTGGCTGAGAACAATCCCCGATGAGCCGGGCGTACTTGGCTATGTGAGGTGGAGAGCAGAAGAAACCAACTCACTACTTCACCAGGCCAACTCGAGAGGAGGGGCGACAAGCTTGACCTTCGCGAAATGTGGAATCATCGCGCGGAACCTTTGTAAGGTTGTAAGGTTCACCTTAGTTTTGCTTCCGCCCAAATTTTTCATTCTGACGAAGGTTAAGCTTATCACTCCACCTTAGTTAGATCTTCAGTTTAACGTGGAATCCGAACCACGCCCCACCAGCAGCCTAGCGTCTTAACCACTAGGCTACCAGGGTACCCATTTAGCTATCAACCAATTTTTTTTATGGTGTAGAACAGGGGTTCTTAACCTTTTTAGGCTGCGATACAAATTCTGGTCTCGGGGCTAACTCGGCGACCATTGCCTTCAAACAGTTCACTCGTAATAGATAATAAAATAAATAATAATGTTAAAATGATTAGGGATAACATAAATAAATGACAATTTAACGACCTAAGTTTGGGTCGCGATCCAGAGGTTAAGAACCCCTGGTATAGAATGATAAACAACTGGGTTTTGGTGCGCACCGCCTTCCGCCACTGGGTCTCAATCTCGAAGGCAATGGATTCGTAGTTAGCGACGCTAACCACTACACCACCGGATCACGTTGATTATTTTTCTTTAGGAAGGTAAGTACAAAAATATTATCACTTCCTCTTTAATTTTTCACCATTTGGTTTTTTTTAATTTTGTCACTTTGAGTGATTATTGATTTCTTGTATAAGTTTTTGATCTCAGTTTTCTTATTCAGTAAAGTTCTTTTCTTTTTACGAAACAAAATCTAATCCTTTCACAAAGAATGAATATTTAGAAAGTTTAATAATCTTGGAGTGATTATGATTATTAGGGAAATACTCGTACACATTTCTCCCATAAAGATTCTGTAACATCTTTTCATGAGTAACTTGGATATCAGTTTGAGCAATCGGTGCAGAAAGTGGATCAGTGCATGCATACAAATGGAGATTATTCAATTGGGATTTTAGTAAAAGCACAAGTCTCTCTTGATATTTCTTTCAAGTTTTTTCAAATTTTAATTTGTTTAGTAAGGAGTTTAGATTTGCAGGTACGGGTTGGACTTCAGTTTTAGCAGTTTCATCAGATAACTTAAAATCTGTGAAATTTGGATGCAGCTGATTGATGAGACAAAAGTTAAGAAATTTAAGGTCAGCTACTAATTTAATGTAGTTTTGAGAAATTTTTCCAAGTTTCTAAAAGAATTTTTCGTATATTCAGAAATTTTCTTCAGGACAATTCTTGACAAAACAAAACTATCGCTTTATGTAGATATATGTAATAATTCTGAAGACAAAGTCAGTGATGTAAAAAAACTATAATAAATTTAACTCTTTGCTGCATATAGTGTCCACTTTACTGATTTTATTCTGGCTAGCCCCAGCATAGGATTAACGAAGTTAATAAAATTAATTTATTATCATTGTCTATTATTTTTTATGATTTATTTAACATTTGCTCAAAGTTAGCAAAAAATGATGGCTAAGTCTGCACAAATCGTGACTTCACTTGAGTCATTCTGATTGAATTTCATGGAGAAGTATAATTTTGCCCGATAAGCTCTTGTAGCTTTATAGAGGCTCGTAAGTTTAACCTATTTATCGTAAATGTATCCCACGTATTTTTTTTATTGGTTTCTTACAAGAAATGTTTGTTTATAGAAAGGGTTTTCCATTATCCTTTCGTTAAGATGATTAAGTTGGTCGGATATATTCTCAGGTCAACGTCAGAACCTTATTTTAAAAAAAACTCTTCACAAGAACATCCGAGAATTGGAAGAAATCTGAACTATGAAGTATTATTCGGTTCCTTTATGCGTGTAAATGTGAAAACCTAAACTAGAAATCCCCAATAAACTCAAATGTTTCGGAATCACATTCGACAAGCGATTTCTTTAGTCAAGATACCTTTTTCAAGAAGATATTGCGGTCGTTTGTGGTGAAATATGAGGCGAAGGTCGAGTCGAACGGACCTACAGAAAAATATAAATAAAAACTCGGTCTAAAATTCAGAAGAGAATTAATGAACTTGGGTGAAGACAATAATGTTACGTGTTTTATAGGAAAATTTAACCTGAAAAGTTGGCGTGTATTTATAGATAGATAGATAGATAGATAGGTAGATAGATAGATACTTGTCACCATATATGCAACCAAATTTTTTTAAACTTAATGGAAACAGAAACTATTTCTAATACTAAATTTTTATTAATGTTTACTTTGAAGTGAAGATGGTTCATGCTAAAAGGAGGATAAGTGGAAATGTGGCTCCAATATTCTCACAGGTAACCACAAGTCGTATGTAGTTAGTTTCGTTTACAAAAGATAAAGTTTGATTTTCAAGAGCAGGAGGATAGTTCTTACTAATTGCATGGTTAACGCCCATACTAAGTGTGTGTGTGTGTGTGTGTGTGTGTGTGTGTTGGGGTTATTTAACTGCTTTCGTAACAAAATATCACGTGATTGAGGAGCCTACATTTTTACGTAGGATCCGAACGTTCGATCGCTGCATCGTCTGGACGCAGGAATGATCACCCATCGAACTACTACCACACATCAAATATCGCTTAACGTCACTGGCCTGCGGGAAGCGGTCAACAGCCAGAGCTGTCAAATGACGGAGGGGAATTGCAGCTTAAAGTAGGATCCGAACCATGGGTGGCTACATCATCTTAAAATAAGGACAACTACTCATCCTACTATTTTTCAGACCTAACGACGCTTAACTTCGCTGACCTTACGTGAAAGACGTTGCCCGACAGGATGATAATCGAGCTCCCAATTCAAGTTTGGCATTAATGAATATATACGCTCCCAATTTAATATTGCAAAGTCACAGTTATGTCAAGCATTTATCCGACTTCAACCGAAAATAGAAATTGTTGATAACGCAAATAAAATAATTTTAGTAACCAAAAACTCTTAAATAAGTAAGATTTTAGGTTATACAATAAAAGATAACACACCAAATTATAACGTATGCATGAATATTTTTAAAATTCCCAATTCTAAAAGGAAAAAATGTCCTCTTTGGAATGCAAAACCGTAGATATACATTTTCCCTAAGAACGAAAAAAATTCATTAATGCTGTTATATATTTCCTATATATTTTATACATTAAATATTTTGTAAATTTTTTACATTTACATTTACATTTTTTACATTTTTTACATTTTTTACATTTTTACATTTAATTAATATTATTACAGTGTTCATTTTACAGAAACATTTTTGACATTTCTGAAACACTAAATAAATAAAAGAAGAACCAGGGAAAGCTTTAGTAACAAACCCGCCCCTCTCAGTCGCCCCCCACTGACGGGGTGAAAGAGAGGAGGGGACCCTCTAAACAGCTAAGGTAATCTACATCAAATTTAGTATACACATTGAAGGAGAACCATGGAAGGTTTTAGTAACACACTCGCCCCTCCCAGTCCTTTCCAAGCTAAGTTGTGTTTCTGGGATTTTTACTGCGCAAGGAGCAGTAGTTTTATATATATATATATATATATATATATATTAATATATATATATATATATCTGAGGGATATATGGGATGTACTGTATATACAGTATATATATGGGTAAAGTCAAGGGGAGGTAAACATTTATGTCACTCCGTTACGAAACTATGGGACCCTATGGTGATCGAAAAAAATCTGTTTTCATTTTCGTAATCAGCGTAATAAAGAACATAAGAATCACCCACAGTTATCAAAAGGAGAAAAACTTTGAACAGTGTAATTATTGCTGTTGATGGTAACGGAGTGACAAATGTTCACCTCCCCTTGATTTTACCCATATACAGTATATATATATTTTTAGATCTTTTAATTTCGAAAAACGGTGATTCTATTACTACATCAGTTTACAGGAAACCCACTTTCACTGGTTTGGGCATGAATTTTTTTAGTTTTACTGATTTCAACTATAAGATGTCTTGTATTAAAACTTTCCTGTTCAGAGGATATAATTTGACCTCTAGTTTTACCTTACTTAATGATGAATTTAATAATCTAAGATCATACTTTACCAATAATAGTTTTCCTGTTCAATATGTAGATAAACTAATTAGATCCTTCTTAAATAATGTTTATAGCCCTCAACTTCCTTGTATTACAGTGCCGAAGGATATAAAATATTTCTTGGTACCTGAAATGGGTCCTTTGAATAAGGAATTTAAGCTTAAATTTACAAAGTTGTTAAGGAAATTTTTTTATCATACTGATTTCCGCATCATATTTATTAATAAAACGTCTTTAGGTAGCTTTTTCTCAGCGAAGGATCGAACCCCTGACTCGTTGCGTAGCGGTGTTGTATATTTATTTACCTGCCCTAGGTGTCTCCTTGGGAATTACATTGGCAGCACTGTTCGCTCTCTCAGGGCTAGATTTTATTCGCATATGGGAATAAGTGGCCGAACAGGTAAAATTTTAAAAACTAAAGAAGTTTCTAGTATTCGGGAACACAGTATAAAATGTAAAACTGATGTCACTTTAGACAATTTTAAAATTCTTGGTTGTAATACTTGTCCCCTCACTTAGAATTTTGGAATCGCTTTACATTAAAACTTTGACCCCTACGCTAAATGTTGACTCATCAGCTGTCCCTTTAAACTTCTTATAATCCCTCCTCCTTCCCCAATTCCTTATAATCCCCCCTTCTCCAATCGCCCTCACCATCTTATCTTATCTTATCTTATCTTATCTTATGTTTTCTCGTTTTGCCTCTGCTTAAATCAGTCTGGCCTCGGAAATTGCAGTGAAAGGTTAGTTAGTTTCATTATTCCAGTGTACTATTGTTAATTTTTCCAGTGTATTAATTTCACATTTACTATATGTATTTAAAAATAGCTTCTTAATTTTAAATGTAAATCGGTATAACTTAGAATTTAACCCTCTTTTTTCAGTCTTTTAAAATTTGCCTTTATGAATAGGTTATAGAAATTTTCTTTGTCTTGTTTTTCATTCAATTATTGATTTTAATTTCACATTGTTATCATACAGCCTGAAGATGAGCGTATTGCTCGAAACGTTGCGCATTAAAGAAGACTTTTCATGGCATTTACATTTCTCCTTGTCATTGGATTTCTCCTAAATATTATATATATATATATATATATATATATATACATATCCCCGATCGCTTTCAAGAAAGGCCCAACATTCTGGATTTATTTCTTACTTCTCATTCTTCTTACTCTGGCAAACATTTTTCTCCGTTGGGCCGCTCCGACCACAATCTTATATCTGTTTCCTGTCCTATCGTTCCAATTCGGCCTTTGAATCCTCCCAAGAGAGACGCCTTTGGCAATTTGTCGCCGCTGATTGGTAGGCCCTTAGGCAGTACTACTCTGATTTCCCATGAAATGATTACTGCTTCCGTGGCTGTGGCCCCTCTAAGTGTGCTGAGTGCATCACGGAGGTGATTCTTTCGGGCATGGAGGCGTACATTCCATATTCTATTCCTACAACTAAGGTAAAAAAGTCTTGGTTTAACTTTACTTCTTCTAATGCTATTCGCAACAGAGAGGAAGCTTTCAGAAGGTACCGTTGCCCTCCAACTCCTCACTCTCACTTAGCTTATATTCCTCCGCGAAATTATGCAAAATTTGTTCTTCTACTCGCCAGTAGTAGTTGCTGTCTGTGTACAGGGAACTTGTCCGCCCCTGTATGGAGTAAGCTTCTCATGTGTTGGGTGGCTGAACCCATACAGCTCTACTTCACCGTATGGAATCAAAGGTTTTTTGTCTCATCAGTTCTCCGCATCTTACTGTCTTCAATCCCTCTGTCTTCGCCGCAATGATGCCCCACTCTCTCTTTACTATTGCTATTATAACGGACACTACTTTTCTGAACACTCTAACTCCATGCTTCCTCCTTTCAGGAGAGCACGCAGTACGAGACTTTCGACACATTCTCAATCCTTTTCTGTCCAACTATCTAACGGAAGGGTTAATCGGTATTTTCAATCTTTCATCTACTCAACCAGTAAACTCTGGAACAATCTTCCTCAATCCATCTTTCCTCCTGTCTATGACCTCCGCTCTTTCAAACGCAGAGTATCCAGACTTCTTGAAAACTCTGGACCTTGATTTTGGCTCTCTTCTTCTATGGGAGGGATGTTTTTGCGGATATTCACCCTTGTCCCCTTCTTCCTGCATTATATATATATACACACAGTGGATAGTCAAGTATTCTTAATTGTCTTGTGATATTTTATAAATGCCCCTCAATAAGTTCATTTCAGAAAACATTAATCTGGTGAGGGTATTGGTACATAACTTATTCCGGATGAACTTTAAAGGGGAGTCTTTTTAAAATACACACACACACACACACACACACACACACACACACACACATATATATATATATATATATATACAGTATATACAATGTGTTTCAATGTATGGAGAAATTAGAAGTCTGTGGAACTTATAGAAAGCGTAATAAAACTTTATGACAAAGTTTTATTGTCAACATACTATCAGTGTCTGTTTGGGCCCGAAGGCCCCAGCATCGCGATTAAACTACAGAAAAGAACGCATCCGTGAAAATTTTGAGCTTCACATTTGTCTAGATTTCTAAATCTTAAGATTTTTATGATTAATTATTTGGTCAATAAAACTATAGAAAAGAACACAGTCATGAAAATCTTGAGCTTCACATATAATTATTTTTTCGGACGACTTCAAACCGTTTGACCTAGAGTTACCAAATTTGGCACGGGAACCTCTTATGGGATGAAGAATTAAGATAAATCATTTTAATCAAATTCAGCCTTTTGTCTTAAACTTTATTTTATTTAAACTGGGGATCTAATGTGAAATTTATCCCGGGCAACGCCGGGTACCTCAGCTAGTATATATATATATATACACACACAATATATATAATTATATATATATATATATATATATATGTGTGTGTGTGTGTGTGTGTGATTTCCTATGGAATGATTACTGCTTCTTAGGCGGGGCCCCGCCGAGTTCGCTGAGCGCATCACGGAGGTGATTATCTTGACATGGAGCCATACATTCCATATTCTTTTCCAACTACAAATGCCAAAATTCTTGTTTTAACTTTGTCGTTCTAATGCTATCCACAACACAGAGGTTTTCAGAAGGTAACGTCGCTATCCAACTCCCGACTTTCACTCTGTCTATATTTCTGTTTGGAATCGTGTAAAATTCTTCGACTCTCCAAACATTCTTCCATCAGAGAAAAACGTGAAGACACATCTAATTCTAATTCTTCTCGCTCTTTCTGACACCGAGGCAAAAACTTTATCAAAAATTTTGCTTCTTCTTTCTCTCCTTTTTTCTGTTCCGACAGTTCAGTTGTCTTATCTTCTGATAAAGCTGACTTTCGCCTCTAACTCAACCATGGCCGATTCCGGTGCTGTTCCTCCATCTCCTCTTCCCTCTGATTTAATTGGGTCTGAAATTAGAATCTCTTCCAAATATGTTTTTTCTGACGTATCTCGGCTCAACTCTTGGAAGGCGTACAGTACTGATGGTGTCCCTCCTGTTGTTCTCAAGAACTGTGCTTCTGTGCTGACACCCTGCCTTGGCAAACTCTTTCTTCTTTGTTTTTCACCTGGTACTTTTCCTTCCTGTTGGAAGTTCGCTTTCATTCAGCCTGTCCAAAAGAAGGATGACAGCTCTGAGCCCTCCAACTATCATCCAACTGCCTTGATCTCTTGCCTTTCTTAATTTTTTTAATCTATCCTTATATCCTTAATTGGAAGATTCTTAAAGACCTCTCTATTCACAATCTTCTCTCAGATCATCAGTATGGGTCCCGCAAGAGACGCTTATTGGCGTTCTTCTTGCATATATCGTCTGACTCTTGGTCATCCCCCTTTCGGG
The DNA here is from genome assembly GCA_023014485.1 of Bathynomus jamesi. Taxonomy (NCBI): domain Eukaryota; kingdom Metazoa; phylum Arthropoda; class Malacostraca; order Isopoda; family Cirolanidae; genus Bathynomus; species Bathynomus jamesi. The sequence continues at coordinate 244,420 of JAJOZX010005047.1, read as the reverse complement.
ATTTCGGTGAAACCTTTGCTATTGCGCTAAACATACCGAAAGCTTTTGGTAGAGTTCGGCACAAATCTTTAATTTCTAAACTGTCCTCCTTCGGTTTCTCTCCTTCCATCTGTGCTTCATCTCTTATTTCCTTCACGACCGATTTATAGCTGCGGTTGTAGATGGTCACTGTTCTTCTCCTAAAGCTATTAATAGCGGTATTCCACAGGGTTCTGTCCTGTCACCCACTCTTTTACTTTTATTTATCAAATGATCTATTAAATCGCAATTCCTCTCCTATCCACTCTTTTGCCGATGATTCCACTATTCACTTCTCCACCCGGTTCGCAAAGTGTCTCTCTCAACAGCCACTCCATGATTCGCGTGAGACAGCTATGGCGCACCTGACCTCTGATCTTTCTACTATCTCTGACTGGGGCAGAGAAAACCTCATGGTTTTCAGTGCCTCAAAAACTCGGTTCCTTCATCTGTCTACTCGTCACAATCTCCCACATGGTTATCCCCTTACCTCCAACAATACACAACTCAATATTTTCTCTTCTCTTTACAGTCTTGGCGTTTCCTTTTCTTCTGATCTTTCCTGGAAAAATCACATATACTCTCTTTCTGAAACAGCTTCTAAGAGGTTAGGTGCGCTGCACCGCCTCCACATTTTCTTTACCCCCAATCAGTTGCTGTCCGTGTACAGGGGTCTTGTCTGCCCCTGTTTTGAGTACGCTTCTCATATATGGGATGGCTCAACCCACACAGCAATACTTGACCATGTGGAACCAAAGGCTCATCATATCATTTCCCGCCTCTTTCTGACTATCTTCAATCCATCTCTCTCTCTCTCTCTTTCTCTCTCTCTCTCTCTCTCTCTCTTTACTATTGTTATTATAACGAACTGTTCTTCTGAACTCTCTAACTGCATGCTCCTTCTTTAAGAAGAGCATGCAGTGCCAGACTTTCGACACATTCTCATCCCTTTTCTGTCCAACTCTTTTATGCAAGGGTTAGTCAGTATTTTGAATCTTTCATCTATTTAAATGGTCAACCCTGAAACAACATTCCTCAATCCATCTTCCCCCTGTCTATGACCTCCAATCTTTCAAACGCAAAGTGTGTTTAAGCACCTTGAAAACTTTAGACTTTGATTGATTTCCGCTCTTCTTCTTCTGTGAGGGTAGGGATGTCCTTTTTTGCGGACGTTCGCCATTGCCCCCTCATTCCTGCACACAATAATATGTGTATATATATATATATATATATATATATATATATATATATATATACAGGGTGAGTCAAAAGTCTCCATACATAGGCAAAATGGTCATGATAAATAAATGATTATTTATTTTTTATTTTTTTGCAGGTGATGTGCTGAGATGCCTTTGTCCCAAGAAGAGCGTATAGAGATCATTCTTTTGGCAGGATCAGGAAGCTCTCGCAAAGTTGCCGAGGATTTTAAAGGAGACACGCCCCCGGCACGCACATCACACACGACACCGTTGCCAAACTCATTGAGAAGTTCAAGAAGACTGGAAGTGTTGCAGACCAACCGAGAAGTGGCCGTCCACGAACAGCCACCGATGAAGGCACAGCGACCATGGTGCTGGCAGCGTTCGCAGAGTCCCCAAAAAAGCACTCGACGGATGTCTGCAGAATGCGGTGTCAGCCAAAGGAGTATCGTCCGCATTATGAAAGAGCACAGATGGCATCCATATAAGATGCAAATGTTGCAGTATCTTAGCGAAGACGACCCGGACAGGCGGCTGGAATTCTGTGAATGGGCAAGAACAAAAGTGGACGAAGACACGGAGTTCTCGGCTGGCATCCTGTTTTCAGATGAAGCCAACTTTTATGTTCATGGAGAGGTTAATCGTCAAAACATACGTTATTGGAGTGATGACAACCCGCACTGAGGAGTCCCTCAAAGAC